>CM031244.1:614435384-615035384 GCA_018340775.1 Taxus wallichiana var. yunnanensis
GTTTTGGGTTTACATTTGAGTGAATATAAATGATAAGCACCTAATCCATAGGTATGAATAGTGATATAGGGTCCAAGCCAATTAGGAGCAAATTTTTCCCATTTACTTTTTCTTCTTTGGTTACATGTTGATTTTCCTTCGGGATGAGGTCACCACTTAGAAGGTTCACTCATGTACATGTTTATCATAGACACGTTTAATACATTTTGGTATATTTGGAGATGGTCAAGTGCATTGAGATGATGTTCATCTAATAACTCAAGTTGTGCTAAATGGTCTAGAAAAAATCCTCGTAGTTGAGCATATCTTGTAGTGATATGCGAGAGAGATGGAATCTAGACTTCGAGAGGCAAGATAGCCTCGGTCTACCGTAGACTAGAGAGAAAGGTGTGGTAGTAGTTGAAGTGAAAATACTAGTGCGATAGGCCCACAAAGTGAAAGGAATGTGTGTATGTCAATCCTTCCCGATGATCGTCAACTACTTTCATAAGAATTTTGTTCAAGGTTTTATTGGTTGATTTTGTTTGGCCATTTTTGTGGGTAATAAGGTGATGAGAAACTGAGTTGAATGCCAAAAGTGTCATTGCACAAATTTTGTAGGGTTTTATTTTTGAATTGCTTTTTGTTATCAGTGATGAGACAATGAGGGACACCAAAGTGACAAATGATGTGATGGTTGATGAATTCACATATTTTCTTGGCTTTTGTAGAAATGAGGGTAATAGCTTCTACCCATTTAGTGTAGTATTCAGTAGTGGTTATAATCTATTGATGGCATTGTGAAGAATGAGGATTGATCTTTCCAACAAGATCCAAACCCCATTAAGAGAAAGGCCAAAGGTCTCATGTGGCCTGTAAGGCATGACTAGGTGTGTGATGAAGATTAGCATGTTACTGGAATTTCACACAACATTTGAAATAGGAACAACAATCATGGTTTAGGGTTGGCCAATAATAGCCAGGGAAAAGAATGCATTTATCAATAGTTAAACCATTAAAGTGACATCTGTAAATTCCATCATGAACTTCCTTGATGGTGTAAGGAATTTCGGAACTTGTAAGGCATCGCAAGAGGATACCATCAAAACCATGCTTATAAAGGAGGCCCTTCATGATGACATACCGAGAGACACCTTTAAGAAATGCACATTGTCCATTACGAGTGAGATCATGAGGTAGAATGGAAAGGGAAATGTAGTCTCTGAAACATTTTATACCAAAGGTCACGTGGGTCAGGTGCAACGGTTTCGACGGAGTTGACCTTACAAGATAAATAAGAGGGTAATTGCAACCTTTGTATTGTGACAAAGATTTTGGAGTTGGTAGGGAGGACGTATTTGAGAAGCTAGGTAGGCCATGGTATCCGCAAATTTATTGGTAGAACATATGGTTGTTTCAAGTTTGTAAAGGATCGAAGGTAGTCAAAATCTTGTCGACATAACATTTGTACTTTTGTAGTATTTCATTACGGCATTGGTATATATCATTGACTTGGTTTACAACTAGTTGGGAATCACCAAATATATTAATTGATTTAACATCTAGGGAGATGACAGTTTGAATGCCTAATACGAGTGCTTCATATTCGGTGATGTTGTTAGTGAAATAAAAATCTAGTTTTAAAGATAAAGGCATAGGTTCACTATCAAGAGGAATGAGGATAACACCTGCACCACCTCCACACTAACATTTGGAACCATCAAAAAATAAGGTCATATGGTAGGTGGTATCATCCGAAGAGAGGGTAGCAATGGATTCATCTAGGAAATCAAAGTTAGAGGGTTGATCTCAAGAAATAGGTGAGTCTTCTAGTTGGTCAGTGATGACTTGGCCTTTGACAAACTTTTGGTGGATGAATTCATGGTCAAGGTCTACAAGAAGCATGAGCCAACTTGCAGCACATTGATGTTGGTAGGGTTTTGTGTACATATAATGTAGGGGATCAGTGTTAGTGACGAAAAAGGTTTTTGGTTGAGTAGGTAATGGCATAATTTAGTGGCGACAAAAACTAAGGCTAAGAGAAAAAATTCAGCATGGGTGTACCTAGTTTCGTAGTCTAGAAGTGTACAACTTATGTAATAAACCACTTGTTCTTTGTGTTGCTCACCGATGAGTGAGCATAACACCTAGGGAATGGTCGATGCAAAATGTATAGGTAAAAAGGTTGGTCATCTTTAAGAGGAATGAGTACCAGGTGGTTGAAGAAGGTATTTTTAAGGTGTCAAAGGATTTGTGGCATTCATCATCCGATTTGAATGAGACGTTCTTTTTAAGAGATGATGAAATGGTTGGAAGCTTGATCAAAAAGTTGTGAAATAAACCAACATAATAGAGTACAACTTACCTTGCAAACTTCAAGTTGACGAAGATCGGTAGGTAGAGGAATTTCTAGAATAGCCTTTACTTTAGCAAGATTGAATTATATGCCACACAAAGAAATGATGAAACCAAGTATTTTTCCTGAAAGCACCATGAAGACACACTTTTTAGGTTGAAGGAAAACACAATACTTGATGAGGTGGTCAAGATGACCTTAAGAAGCTGGAGTTTTGGCCCGATATTTGGATTCGGTAAGAATGTCATATATGTAATCTTCGAATATACAATGCATGATTTAATGGAAGATATAAGTCATGACTTGCTGATATGTAGCACCCACATTTTTAAGGCCAAAAGTCATGACTTGATAGCCAAAGGTCCCCCAAGGAGTGATGAAGGCATTTTTTTGTTGATATTCTAGAGTGAGTAATATTTGATTATAACCGAGAAACCATCCATGAGTGATAACATCTCATGGCCAGCGGTGAGATCAACTATTTGGTCAATTCCTGGTAGAGGAAAATCATCTTTGGGGCAAGCTAGGTTGAGGTCATGGAAATCCATGCAAATGTGGAGTCCCCCTATCACTTTTATGATAGGAACGATGTTAGAAATCCATTGGGGATAGTCAATGGGTAGGATGAAGGAAACTGAGAGAAGGTATTGAAGTTCTTATTTGACCAGAAGAGCAATGTGAGGATGCATTTTCTTCACTTTTGTTTCATGGGTTTGACATCATGAATGGTAATGATATTATGGACCACAATGTTTGGGTTAATATTGGGCATATCAGCATAGGACCAAGAAAAATGGTTAATATGGTCCCAAAGGAAAGAAGTAAAGCTTCCTATTTAGCAACATCTAAAGATTGGCCTATCTTTAGAATGTGTGGGTCATTCTAAGTATTAATGTTGATTTTGATAGTTGATTCATTCAACATGGTTTTCTTCTCAAAAGGTAATGATCGGTGAATATAAGAATCTTCTGCACCAAGATAGGTGAGGATAGACTCAAACTTGAGACATTGAATGACGTCGAAAAGAAGGTGTATCGTCATCGATCATGTTAGGATATAAGAAGGGAAGAGAAGAGGGAACCTCACCATCGCATTGATAGGTCAGAGGTCCCAAGGAAATTGTGTTTATGAAAAAAAAAAGTTAGGAGGAATAGATTCGGGATCTATGGACTCACGTGGTAAAGGTGGTGATGTTGGTGAATGAGGTGGGAATTTTTTTCTTCCTCAATGAAGTCGATGCGGGCCTTATTAGAAGGTGGTGTGGAAAATTCAATGCCACTACGGTAGTTATTTGTGTTTACTAGAGGTACATGAAATGATAATATGGAAGTTTTGTTCATAATAAATGAAACCAAAACCTTTCCATGTGCGGATTGGAGGAAAGTGTGGGTGAAGTGGCGGTTAGTAAGGGATTGGAGGTCGGATGAAAATGGTCATGTTTGGGATGGAGGTTCAAATGAATAGGTGGTAGTGTCAAGTCCCCCGTACGTTAGGTTAGTGCAAAGGTGGGGAGGACCATAAGGGAAAACCTTTCCTACACAGTATTCATAACGAGGGTTCTCAGCATGTAGGTTTCCATACTCTTGTGGAGTGAGGAATGTGTTGATATAGTACAGCGGTACTCCCCAGGTGAGGTGTTGAAAAACACTTTCTAAGGGATTGATAGTAGATATACGGTAGCGGAGATAGATGATTCACTAGATGATTGGGTAGGAGGGGTAGTGGTTGGTTGGGAAGCAAAGGGTTCAGCCTGCAGAGGATCACGGAGAGCGTGGGACTAGAAGAGTTAGATGTCGGAGAGGTGGTGGCAACATTGGTGGATAGGATCATGGGTGAAGGAGAAGTGGGGGTAGTGGCAGATGTCTTGACTAGGTACAAGTACATCGTTGGTCGATATAACATGTTACAAGTTTTGAATGGTGACGGGTCGGTGGGGATGGTATAGTTATGTCCTTCATGTTCAAATTTTACATAGCGGTGTAAAGTTGAAGGGACACAACCCATGACGTGAATCCAAGGTCTACCAAGTAATAGGTTATATTGGAACTCTCCCTCTAAGATGTAGAATAGTTCTGGGATAGTGCGAGGCCTACGCAAATATGAAGGATAATGGTGCCAAGGGTGGAGGTGATGGCATCGTTAAAGGAGCACAACATAATTGGGTTATTATGCATATAATTAGAAGGAATGCATATTTTATTATATGCGTGGGAGGAGATGATGTTAATGTTAGCACCACCATCGATCATGACGCATCGTATGTGTATGTTATCGATATAGATAGAAATGAAAAGGGTGGGATCAGGGTCATCTAACTGGAGAGGTACAATCTCCTCATTAGAGAAGTTGAGGGTGGTGACTTGAGGAGTGGGCATGGGGGTAGAAGAAGGAGATGATTTGGTAAGCGAGGCCACATGGTGAGGGGTGATAATGGATTCCACTGGTGTGGGGTCATTGTGTAAAACTTAATGGATTGCAAAATATCAATAATGGCTTTTCTATGAGATTCGAACTTTGGACAGATTGTACAAAGGCATCTATAGAGGGACTAATGTAATTGTTTTCTCATCATGCGATGGGTGACCCCATTAGAGATAGGGTATGCGAGTCCACGTAGATAGGTGATTTTGGGTGTGGGTGCGAGATGGTATATTGGTCATGGGTTTTTTGATGGGTTAGTTGTTTTTCTTTACTTTTCTTTCTAAGTGTGGGTGGCAAAGTGAAACATGTTAATCTGAGGGGAGTTGGATGGAGAGGGTGTGCCATGAAAGGTATAATGGCATGAGGAAAAAAATCCTAACGGTGATAAAAGCCTTGTGAAATGAAATTGGTGCACTTGCGTATTTGGGTGGTGATTTGGCCAACTCTCTAATACGAACCATGTTAATCTCAAATTTTGGAGGTGGATAAAATGGTTGTGGGGGTGGAAAGATTGATCACTAAATGGGTAAAGGAAAATGATGTGTTGTGATAGGTGAAGGTGGAACATGGTCCTCATTAAGAAGGTCATCATCGTCAAATTTTGTTTAGGAGAAAAAGTTGGAGAAGAACAGTCTTTAGAGCCTTACAATTTTCTACATTATGTCCTAGCACACGATGATAGGCACAAATATTGGTTTCATCAAACCCCTTTGGTTTGGGTTTGAGAGTATCATAAGGTCGAAGTAGTGGTAATGTGATGACGAGAAGTCTCTAAGAGATTGGTTAAAATGTTGGCGTAGGACCCCGCTAATGGATCAAAATGGGAAGTGAGTGTGGGTTTGGGTAAAGGTGTGGATGATCGTGAGGGAAGAGGCTTTATAGGAGGGGAAATGGGTTGGTCCATTGTTCTAGTAAGTGGTATGGTCTTATGTTTTTGGCATCTCTTGGGTAAAGGTGGGGTAGAAGAGCTAGAAATAGAAGGTTTTGTTTGTTTGACTACCTTATTAGAGGGTAGTGGATTCTTATCTTTGGGTTGCACCTTCTTGGGTAAAGGTGACATGGGAGTATGAGATGCAGAAGGGAAAGTAGATGGTGGAAGAGGATGGGTTACCCACAGGGGCAACCAAGTTATGGTGGAGGTGGTTGGTAGAGGTTGGGTAGATGACATGGATTGAAGTCGTATAGGAAAGGTCATGGGGTTATAGTAATCGGCGAGGTATAGGTGGTAAGAAGTACATGGGTGAGGGTGAGCGTGCTTGGTTTTTTGGGTGAATGAGGTGTAACGAAGGCTCATGATGTAGCAGTAGGTTGTTTAGCTTTTGACTAGCCTTGGGTAGGAGACTGTTTGATCAGGGTTGATGGATGGGGCCCTAGGATGGATGGAAGGAGGAAGGTGAAAAATGTGTGGTAGGTGAGATTGGTGTATGCAACCTAGAGGGTTGGGTTTTCCTTTTAGGCGGAGGGATAATGCTAGCACAATCTTGAGAAGATGTAGCTAAGTCCAATTTGATAGGTGGGTGATTTAGGCTTGATGTCAACATGACACCCAAGGTAGTGAGTGATGGGTCTAGCTACAGATGAAGACATAGGTGTGGGTAGGCTTTTAGGTTTTGAAATGGTTTTGGTCATGGGTAAAGGTTTGGATATAGATAGAGATGATGAAGAAGAATTTTTTTCAATAGACATGGTCAATGCCGATTTGGTTGTTGAAAATAACCTTGGGTAGATTATGGAAGTATATTCAGGAAACATTTACATTTGGGTCAAGAAGGGGAGCCAAAGATGTCCCCAGAACATGGAATTATCAATGTAATCCAAGCGATCGGATAGCTCGTGAAAACATGACTACTGAAGAAGAGGATGAAATTGGTTTGGTGGTGATCCCTGTAAAATATGTCTGCGAGACATGGAATTGGCTAGCCTCAGACTCTGTAGGTAACAGAGATGAGATCATGTTAATGGGGTCCTGGGATGCTGGGGGAGAATTGCCCCTAATAGGTAGTGGCATGTCTGAAGAGTCTCCTGTGGGTAGGAGAGATGGTAAATGGGGTAAGGTAGACTTCTCCCTTAGTGGAGGAGAAGGCGATGATGATTCTCCTGTGGATGGGAGAATTAAAAGTGTTGATTGTTTGGTAGGTTGTGAGGTAGACAGTGAAATGGCATCGGTAGAAAGTGTGGGTTCCTCCATGGGTGAAGGAAGAGATGAAGGGGACTCCTATGTGGGTGAAGGAGTAGAAGGGGTATGCTCCTCGTGGGTAGAGGGGCTCATGCCATAATTTTTCAATAGATGAAACACGTGGGACCTGAGGGATGGCCGGTATGATATCAAAAACCACTTGGACTTCACAGACATTATTTTCACTTGGATAAAGGTTCACTATTTTGATTAGATGATGGTTTATGGTTAGGGAATGGCTTTTTAAAGATGTGCAAATTTTGATTTGTTAGCGCATTCAAGTTGTCCACGATGAGGTCTCCATTATCTATCATCTCTTGGACAATGTTATTAAAAGTTATGCGCTTACCATCTATTAGGAAATATAGTGTTAACATGATTATTTACTTGTGAGTAAATAATAGTTACATATGTTAAATATACCATATGATTAATATGGTAGTGCGAATATATTGTTTGGTAATATATTGTTATAACAATATATTACGAATAGATTATTGTTGTATTGTTATACCCGTGAATAATATTCCGGTTATTTATTATAACACCTCCCTATTTATTAGGAGGTGGTTTGGCTATGTAATTGGCTATATAATAGCCATGAATCGTGCTTGTGTAAAGATAATTAGAATGAAATATATTATTATTGTGTCCAATCTGAATGTTTTTGCATCTCTAATTTATTAGAAACTCAGACCAAATTGTCATTTGGTATTAGAGCGAGCTGTGTCAAGATTTGTGAAAGCAATGATCTTTTGAATCTATCAAGGGGCATCTTGGTTGTACGAATGCCCAACAGATGAAAAATCATATCACTGCAGGTAGGAAATCAGGCATAGAAGCGAGACTAGAGGAGCTAAGCATTAATATTTTGTGGTGCGCCTAGATAAATTCAGCAAGAGAGTGATTTTTAATATCTAAGACCATGTAGTTACTACGTGAGTGAAAATAGATATATTGTTTTGAAGTGGATTTGAGTGTAGTCCGTCTGTGGTCGAGCTCCTTGATCTGGTTCACCAAGGAAATAGTGTTTGGGCGCAATATTTTTGGGTGATTTATTCCCCTGCACTTATTCGGACCTGATCTAGATCTCTGTGGATCCATGAACCCTGCAACTTAGTGAAATGTTTCTTAGATGCATTTGATCTCACTATAGGGCTCATGAGATTTTCTAGAAATTTGATCTTGTCTCCAACTCTCCCGTAGCGAAAGGCTTTGCAACTTGTGCATCACTCCAAATTTAGCGAGATCTAAACACCCGCGAGGATAATTAGCTGGACTCCACTGGTTGATGCAACTCAGTGAATGAGAGATAATCCATGTTTCTGCATGCAGCGGTGTCATTACTTAATGTAGCTGCATACTCTTTAATTGTCCGCATATTCCATAGTATCCATACTTGTACAACTTGACGCCATGCATCTAGCTTGATGGTCATTTCTATTCCCTCATGCATTGTTATATTTTTATCAAATCGATTTGCAGTACTTTACTTTGGTCCTGATTTACATTGGAAATCATGCATGCTTGCATTGAGATTTGAATCGTGCTTCATGGTATCTCAGCCTTCTATGAAATACAAGTCGTTTCCATCCAAATAATTTCATCTCCACTCTCTTTCTAGTCGGGAGTGATCACACCACCCAACCTCATTGACGTCCTCTACCTACATTAGTTTTGGTACCCAGCTGCTTCCATATTTAATACACCTATTATTATATTCTTGGTTTAAGCGTTGTACAACAATGACGCTGGTTGGAAGTGTTGAGGAAAATCAGAATTAAATCTTCCCAATCAATCTATTTGAAAGGAGGGAAGAAAAGAATAATCACAATGTGGAAACAGTTGAGTGACATGATCATATTTTTCGAGTAAGCGTATCATTGGCCTGGAGGATATTTCTCCCAAAATGAGGCACGGGAGGATGGAGGTCATTCAGTGACCTCTCGTCGATCACCACATATGCACGATGGGGCCGCATGAAAGCATGGTACATGTGTGTGTGTGTGTGTGAGTTTTCTTTCATTTCATAATTACAATTTGTTGTGTGTAGTATGATTTCAGTTCTGTTTTGGATTGAATAAGTGAAATGTTCACATTGAGGGGGGGAACATGGTCTCATTGTTCCATTTCCATTATGTTTTATTGTTTAGTTTTGAAAGTAGTATTTCCTACATGATTCCCTTTTGTAGAGACATTGTATAATATTGATCAAAAAGTATTGTAGCAATCATGATGTGAAGGTTTTTGGTAAACCAGGAAAACCAATTGAAAGGTTTTTGGTAAACCTGTAAAACCAATTGTGTAAGGTTTTTGGTAAACCTGTAAAACCAATTGTGTAAGGTTTTTGGTGAACCTACAAAACCAATTGTGAAAGGTTTTTGGTAAACCTGTAAAACCAATTGTGAAAGGTTATTGGTACACCTACAAAACCAATTTGGTAAGGTTGTTGGTAGAAGCCGGAGAAAACCATCAATGGAAGAAATGTGCGTTGGCACATGTGTGAGTTTTGTGCAAGCCCAATGCTGCACATTTGAGGAGTTGATCATGAGCACACAGGTGGCACGCTACAATCAAAGAATGAGATTTGTTTTACCATGTAAACACTAAGGGGGAATGTTAGGAAATATAGTGTTAACATGATTATTTACGTGTGAGTAAATAATAGTTACATATGTTAAATATACCATATGATTAATATGGTAGTGTAGATATATTGTTTAGTAATATATTGTTATAACAATATATTACGAATAGATTATTGTTGTATTGTTATACCCATGAATAATATTCTGGGTTATTTATTGTAACACCTCCCTATTTATTAGGAGGTGGTTTGGCTATGTAATTGGCTATATAATAGCCATGAATCGTGTTGTGTAAATATAATTAGAATGAAATATATTATTATTGTGTCCAATCTGAATGTTTTTGCATCTCTAATTTATTAGAAACTCATACCAAATTGTCACCATCACTATGGCCTTTGACACAATGGTAATTACAAGTAGTCGTGTTATTTATACCATGCAGAATAGGATGGGAATGATCAAAACATATATGACGTTTTATGGGAGGAAGTGTAATGGCTCCAAAGACTAAGAAGATTTTCCAAGACCGAAGAATAGGATCTCTAATTGAAATGTACTTATTTGTTCCCACTGAGCTAAAAGGCTGGATAGGGGAAAGATTGGAAGAAGAATGAGCTTGATTAGAAGGATGAGATGGTCCTACCTTGAGGACTACCATGTTGGTAGATAATTTGGTCTTTGAATATTTATTTTGAGGTTTTGAAGATGAAGAAGAGTCATTTGATTTGAATGGGGTGTTCTTGTTTCGTAATTGGATTTTCTTTTCTTCAATGGTGTGAATTTCCAACTTTCGTGCCATGGTGAACGCTTCATCAAAGGTTCAGAAGGTTTGTACCTGAAAGTTGGTGAGATGTTTCTGGCACAAGCTCTAGTGAACAACTCAATACATTCATTCTGAGGTAGCTGGAATGTTAATTGGTTGATAAGACTCTGCCAGGGGGAAATGAAATCATGATAGATTCATCTTCATACTATCGAGTTGAATAGAGATCGGTCATGGTGACTTTCTTGATAACATTGATTGAAAAATGGTCTAAGAAATCTTGGGCTACTTGATTAAAGGAATAAATGGAATGTCTAGGTAGTCCACTATACCAATCCAATGTTGGTCCTATTAAGGACATTGGGAAGGTTCGTAGGAGCAAAGCATCATCGTGGGTGATTAGGTAGCACCCATGTTTGAACAACTGCAAGTGTTGTTACGGTCTTCTTTACTATTGAAGCGATTGAATTTAGGCATTTCCCAATGCACAGGGTAGGGAAAAATGGGAATAGATGGATGGATAGGCTTGTTATAGATTTCATCATAAGTTAAAGAATTACGGGATCCAGAAATAGATGCTTCTAAGGTCTACATATTTTCCATCATTGTCTTAATAAGGTCACTAGTAGGTTCTCATGAATGGGTGCCCCTACAAAAAAAGGGGTTGATGTTGAATGTATGAGGTGGGTGGTATGCTAGTGTATGGTGGTGTTGAGTATGATAGTTGCACAAGAGGAATAGATGTAGGTGGCACATAGCTAAATAAGTGATAGAAGAGGTTAGGGGTTGTTAGTAGTATGTGTAAGTGGGTGGGGTAGTCGTAACAACTCTAGTGGCTATTAGGGGTAAGGAATATTGGAAAAAAAGGTGAGGTTATGGAAATGGGTGTAAGTTTTGACACTAGAGTTGGTTGCGAATGCAATAGGTATATGTGAGGTAACGGCGCAGATGGGACTATACTTAAAGCGGCTATTAGAGGGACAACTAATGTCGCGGGTGCAATAGATGATGTAGAAGCAAAGAGTTATAGCGGTTGTGGGACCTAGCTTAGACACCACAAGTGGTAAAGTTGATGAAGGTAGTGTTGAGTTGGTGCTAGCTGACACGGAGAGGTTAGGGCGAGAGAAGGAGAGATAGAATGAGCAAGAGTAGTAGACTTGGAGGGCAACAAGATTCGGTCAAGAAGTCTTGTGAACTCCTCATTACCAGTATTAATGGTGATAGGCTGAGTTGGATCCATGGGTGATAAGATAGAAGGGGGTGACAAGCTAGGTGGAAGTAGCTGAAAGATGGCATGAAGAACAAGATCCTTGGCTTGACTGTGATTCAACACCATGTGAGTTAGTGTAAACTAGATGAACTGTTCTCTACAAGTGACACAAAGAACAACAAGGATGGAAAAGAATTGATTATGAGAGGTGAACTGGTAGGTTCTTTGATTAAAAATCAAAACAAATGGACCAACGCTTGCTCGACCAACCGATGGTGGTTCTTGGTGACCGATGACGGTCACATTCACTTATGTTGGTTATCCGTGGGAAAGCAATAATTTGAGCAAGTGAGACAGAAACTGAGGAAATTCAACTATGGAAGCTATATTTAGTCAATAATATTAGAATGTAGAGGATATGGTGATGTCCAGAGATTTTAAATAGAGAAGAAGATGAGATGAGTGATCTTTGGGTAAACTAACCAAAAGACAGGGAACCAACACTCTTGGTTAGATAAACGATGACAAGATCGATGTAAACCGACGATGGTCTCGTGATTGATGCCATTCTTGAAATCTATAGAATGAAGAAAATTTTCTTTTTGTGAATTAAAGTTGAATGAGACACCAACCCAAAAGTCTGAATATGGTAAAATAAAAATGAGTCCTGACACACTCAAAAATAGTTGGAATACACCAACTATGATTATGGAGTGTGAAAGGAAAGAAAAATGGAGAATACGACCTCACACCTCAAAACGTAAGTCAAGAACAAAGCTAAGAAAAACACGTAATCCTACAAGTGAATTTAGTGTGTTTAGCTTATGCTATTTAAATACTAACTCATGAATTTAGAACAAAGTTTTTGGTTGGGAAGGCTTCCTACGAAGAAGGAAATTCTAAAGGTGAGGATTGACTTTCTTCAGACAGAGATAGTCAACTGGGTGCCCACCGTCAATCCTCTCGATTGTGTGATTGTTGACAGTCTCTTTCGGGTAAGATGTTGTTTAAGAAGATGTGTAAATTCCAATTTGTGTAGTTTGGCAAAGAGAGAGAAGAGAGAATGTGCTTTCTATGATTCAGTTGTGTCAACCATCAGCTGGTCATGACTTCCAGCGTATAGGTTGCCCTCAATTTTAATGTGAGATATAATGCAATAAATTAGAATGCCATGCAAGTGTTTTAAACCCAAATCGAAATGTGATATTCGATGTAGCAAGTGATGAACAGAAGAGGGATGCTCTTTCACTAATGCAATACTAATGAAAGAAATACGTATTCTTTTTAAAGCACCAAAAACACGATTGCTTTTAGACAATAGAAAGAAGGGGAAGATTCTAGAGAAGAAAATTAATGTGGAAGCTTTTCAAAAGGGAAAAAAACACACAACTTTCACCTAGGAATGAATAAAATGTAAAAGAACCCTTGATGGGTCCCACTGGGCATGCCAAAATGTTTCACTATTTTATTTATGGATTTGATGAAACAAAGAAGGGTAGATGGGTCCAAGGAGGAATACCTATTGTGATAGTTGGTTGGAGGTTATGTGCGTGTTCGACTTATTGATCCAATCCTAACTATGTGATAAATTTATTTTGGCTAGGAGGAACTACAGAAATACAAAACAAGACCAAAAAGAGATTTAAACAATATATGTCAAGGTGGGTTTGCCTAGCACGTGCTAGATCCGGAAGTATGAAACTTCCTCGATCGATTTCAACCCACTGTTTAATACAGCTTTAATGTAAGAGATAACGTAAATAAATAAAATCTTATTATAGTTGATATGATTTAGGTATCTCATCTAAATACAATAAGAAAATCTAATATAACAAGCTAGGTTATGATCAGATCTAGAAGTAGGGTAGGTAGTCAAGGTGTTGAAATAGGTCAGGGTCAGATTCTGGTAGCTTGGGTTTCTTGGATGTAGGTTATTAGGTTTTTCTTATTGGAAGGATTACCAAATACAGATACCAACATTGGTCAAGTATGACCGATGATGGTTTAGAGAGAATCGATGACGGTCATGGATAACGGCGCGCGTATAGGTGGGATAATACAAACTCAAGTGAAACTTGCTTTTGGGGGTTTTCCTAAGATTAAACAGAGATGATAAGTAGAATGGTTAGGTCTATGGAGGTGTTGGGAGTACTCAGAAATATTTATGAATCGGGTATGGGGGATCAAATGATTGTGGGTGGTGGAATAGTTGGGTTCACAAGGAGGTAAGATTAGTGGGATAAAAATGTAAATAAAGGCTAATAAACAAAAGTGAAGAAACTTTGTAAACTGGATAAATATGAAATGATGCAAGTTATAAGAACACTTACTGGTGTTGCATGTTTGATGATTGGATGTTGATGATGGTTGATCTGTGAAATAGTGCTCGGTACCATGGCAGTGCTTCCCGGAATGCTACCGTGAATGTAAATACCTTCGGATCGGTCTTAATGCTCGGTATGACTATCTTGAGGTGCAAAAGGGTCTAGTTATTATCTGCGCATGATCTCCTTTGTTCCAAAATCTCGAGAATGTGGACAACCCCTCAAACAAGGTTACCAAAATGAATATATGGTAACTATACGTACCCAAAATTATAGGTCTTGCATCACCGAAACAATGCTACATGTGCCCCAATGATGATACAGTCTCCTTGCAAGGTGTTTGGAATCCAAAAATGCTCTCCAAGTGTATGTTAACATCCCGCATGCCCCAGCTTAGTCTCTCGTGTGCTTTTTTTTCTCTTTCCCCCTTTTTCCTTTTCTTTTTGTCTTCGATTCTGAAACCACCACCTCGCAAGGTGGTGGTCTCAGAATCGCGCCTAGTCAAGGTGGTGGTCCTCAGAACGCCACCCCGCTAGTCATGGTTCTTCAAATTTTCCAGAACATTCCTTTTATCGCGAATCACATAAATTTAAACGTTTACCAACTTTTTTTGAATGCCTTAGCTCGTATTTATGATTCTAGTTCCCTAGAATAGTGTTTTTCATTGTTTATGGTAAAAGAGCTCAAATTGGTTTTCACCTTTGGGTAAATGGGAATTCTATAAATAGATGATTGATTTTCAAGAAAATGGCCTCTCGTAACTACCTCTCATTCTCTCATTTCAAATTTTAGTCTTTAATTTCTTGCATAGGAGTTGAATTAGTTTTTTTTTGTTGCATGATAGTTAGTGATTGTTTTTGCTGTTTAGAAGCCACATAATCTTCTTTTGCTAGTATTTTTATTGTTTCATGCGATCAATTGAGATAGGATAGTTCCATTCTTCAAATGTGAGCCATTAGTGTTGTAGGTTTTGTTCATCAAGAAAGATAGTTTCGTGTTCTGGATGTTTTGTATTATATGACTCACAAGAAATCCCGCCAGAATTGCATAAATCCAAGCTCTATTCTCTTACGCTAACCCTCTCCTACTCACATTTTATTCGGTCTACATCTAAGGATGCCATTGTTCCAATACCTATTCTTGTTGATGCTAGCATTACACGCTTTTTTGGATTCACGTGAGCACAAAGGAACGAGGAGACCACACTAAGGGGACAAAGCCACACACAAACCGTTTTGCCACTATGTCAAAATCCAAGTTCAAGCTATCAAAAGTTCTAGTTAATTCATATCAAATAGAGTAGTGAATCATTTCATTTCAGTTAATCTCACTTTCGATATTGTCGAGGAAGCTATGGGGATTGATAGTTTCTGAGAAACTATGATTCACTCCTCACTTCTGAGGTAGGATCAGAGAGTCTTTCAAATACATTAGATCGAGTTATTTGGTTATTTAGAATAGATTTACAACGCATGAAGCAAGTAGTTATACTCGGTTGCTTTGTTTGTTTTAATTTCGTTATTAGTTTAGTTTTCAATTTCTAGATATATTAAATAATTGCTCTTTCAATTCCGTTCAATAGTTTATCAAAAATACAAAATTAGTTTAGTTTAATTTTATATATGTTGTGGATATACTTCGTATAATTAGTTCATTTTACTTTTAATTAGATTTATATTGTTTCTTTCATATGACAATCACAAGACCTAGGGAGCCCAAAGAATACGTATTTGAGCCAATCATGCCTCAACCCAATCTTGTTACAGAAATAATTGATATAGATTAGAATCGTGGAATCTAAGTCTTCTAACAACAATAGACTTACAACAGATCAGCTCACGCTTAAGAGGATTAAACATAAAAGATGACCAAGCACACACGTTTTGGATAAACCATCCAAACTACAAAAGTTACCCTAAATAGATACCCGCATGACCGTAGTAGAAGGGCTTGAAGAGAGAAAATGTTTGGTTGTGATCCTTTGGTCCTACAAACCCAAACACAGGAGATATCTTTATTGACATAGACACTAGCTTAAGAATTCAGGTTGCTAGGATGCCTCTAAGGTACTATGAGAAGATCGCACAACTTTTAGTTCTAAATATAGATGCTTTGAAAAGGCATATGACTACTGGATATTAGGGATTAGGGATTTATTATCGCACATGACCATTGGAGTTCCACAACGAACATGAACTTACGGCTATGATTCACGATCCCATAACCCAACAAGTCCATAGGTCAATCAGACGTTGATTCTGGTTCACAAACATTAGTATTTAGGTCCTCTCCACTTCCACCAACCATTTTCACACAATTATCCTCACTTTGGACATAATAGCTAATCAAGCTAAGTATTTCTAGACTAGACCGGAGAATCACCCATAGAATCCACTATATATCCCTAATCCATCTTATGACCCTATCTAGAGACATACATGAAACTATCCTAGGTCATTTTCCATGTATACCACAACCTATAGATCGGATTATGCCGAGCTTGATATTGATTGGAGCCTTCGAGCGAAGGCATCCTCACCGAATGATCTATCACACCGATTCAAGTTAAGAGGGCCTTCTTTTCCTTAGATTCATAAATTCCATTAGTGCGTGTGAAAGATATAACATTACCTAACTAGTCTACCCATACCCCACGTATATTTCATCCCCATCGGATGTCTCGAAAGATCTTGGGAGGTCGGGTGTAAGGAAGAGTTACTTAGATTCCCATGCTCAATTGTCACTTTTCCATCATACAAAATTGGTGAACCTGATGTGAACCAAATAGTTATTCCTCTTTATTTCTTCCATCCACCTTCGCTCTTTCCCATTATTTTGTGGGTATTCATATACCCCCAAATATGTCGAGATTAGATGCATATGGTAGACCTCTTTCAGGTCTTGAAACAAGCTATAGTCAAACAAATAGACAACCATCACCCTCACTTTCTACATGGGCTGATAACTATTCAAATAATTATTTATCATCTCAAACTCCACCTCAAAGGACTAGATATAGTTCTTCTTTCCAAATAGAGGAGTTGGATCAGCTCACTCAAATGCAACAACCAGAGCCTTCAGGCTCTAATAACATGACGCTTACTAGAGAATCTATTTCATCTCCTCGGGTCTTATTCAGACCACAGATCAGTAGACAGTCAGACCCACTTCCTTTTTTGGATGAGGAATACTTAGCACGCTTTGCTAAAAGTGAGCAACGCTTCCAAAGCATGTATCCACCAGTAGGGAGCTTATAAGTATAATCTGATACTCTATTCCAGGAAAACACCCCCATTCCTCCACCTATGGGAAATGCCCTTGGTGAAGTTTGGTAGGATAATGACCAATTCATAGTAGGGTATCATACCCCTTTATAGCCTCAAATGACACAACAAATGGCCGTAAGGCAAAATGTCGTATCTTCACCAATAGAGGTCATTTCAGCCTTGGTTGAAAAGGTTAGAGGCGGAGCTTGCTCAAGCAAATTAGAACTCATATCTTGTATGAATAAGAATCCCCAACCCTCCACATCATCCTAGCCAAGTAGACCTCCTCACATGAACGGGCACGTTAGGCATGCCTCCTCAGTATTCGCAACAAGCGCCAACTAGAACCACATTTGCTAACACCACTCCAATGGAAAATATGATACCTCCTAGCCTAATACAAAATAATCCATTCCTAAGAAATACTCCTCCATACTTAAACATGTATTCCAAGTCACCACAAGGAGATATGTTCTCTTCTTCTCGCATGTTCACTCAACCACGTGGATTTCCTTATGTCCTCGCGAAATGCATATGTTACACCATATGCGCTATCAATGGTCAAAACCTATGCGATAGGAAATTATTCAAATATTTGAAAGAACATTTAGAATTCACCATACGACGCATCATGCTTCAAAGACCTCTTCCGATCTACCAAATACAAAGGGGAGGGAGACCCAAATGCACATATCAAGGCCTATGCCACAACCATTCAGAACTGCTCCCTTGGGATGGGGTTGTTGCTAAAATATTCCCAAAACTTTAGATGTCATTTCCCTCAATTGGTATTATAGAATACGAAGCTTCCATCCATTCGTTTAAACAACTCATTTCGAGTTCATTAAGGCATTCGACATGAAAACATTGTTGAGAATGGGAATCGGGGAATTCTTGCATATTAAGCAAGAAAATAATGAATATGTCACTCATTTCATCCAAAGATGGCGTACACCTTTATTTTTGGCAAGTGCTCCAAACATGGATCAAATGGAACTATGCAATTTATTCCTTCATTCTCTCATGAGAGAGATAAAGGAAGAAGTACAGAAGTTCTCGTTAAGAACTTATGATGAAGTACTTGAGAGAGCCCTCCGAATAAATCAAGCTAAAATAGATAGCAATGATCCTGAAGACGTATGGAACAAATGGAGGTTAGTCATCCCCAATAAAAATAATATGACCTATCCTAGTGTAGTAAATGCCAATCAAGGACCTAGAATCTTTAACAAGAATCACGGAGTGACAACGATGGAGTAACTGACTAGGCTAAAAAGGAAAATGTTGTAAATGCTCCACCACCTATTATCAATCAATGAAACAACAATTTTACCCCAACAATCAATGCAAGTGGATTTTAATCATCCATACAGAATGGTAGGTCCAAAAACAAGGTCCAAATAAAACTCAACTAGATATCAAAACCAAAACCAAAACCAAAGACAACGAGTGCAAAAATTTAATCCTAATAGTCAACAATTTAATCGAGTTTTAGACCACAACACACGTGCCAAACCAGCAACCTAGGAATTACAATCCTAACTCATATTTTGGTTTCCACAAAATTTGAGGCCATGACACTAGGACTTTCCGCGATTACAATAAATTCATGCAACGCGTTTCCGAGAGGAACAAAGAAAACTTTTCATAGATATGTTCTTAGCAGATCCTACATCACCAATGCCAAATACTTTCATGGGAGAAATCTCCCTCAAATGCACCTCTCAAGATCTTCAACGATCTGCTCCCAAATCACAATAACAATAAATTAAATCCAAAAGGGTCTGACAAGGGTGTAATGACAGAAACAATGATCATGAAGCCTCGAATTCACTAAATCCACCTATTGCACCATAATTAGGAATTCAGCCATGACCCAAGATAGTTGGTTTAGTGGAGTTAGAAACTGAGCTACATGTGGAAGGCGTAAATAGGACACGAGAGTATTCTTCTCAACCAAATCCAAGTTACCCACTAGAGACAGATAACATTCAACAACCATTAGTAAAACCCCTAGGTGCCTATGATTTAATTAATGACCTAACAAAGACCTTCTCCCACATCTCTTTTTTGGACTTATTCAAGAACTCTCTACCCATAGGGCTGCTCTTTTAGAAGCATTAGGTTTAGGTCATTTAATTAACATTACTCCACCTCCCGAAACAAAAGTGATCCATATAGACTTCGATATTCACCCCCTGGGGCAACCAAATAGGGATACCGAGTTTATATTTGACGTAAAAAAATGCCAATAGACGCTGAGATTTCACATAGAGGTGATCTAGCCTTATATTTACAAGTGTGGGTTTATAACATCTACGTTAAACACATAATGGTTGGATTTATGAGGTAGTAGTTAACATAGTCCCCTTCTCTTTCCTTCAAAAGCTAGGGTATGGAGAAACAAATTGTTCCACAACTCGGAATACACTAAGAGGCTATGATAGCCTTAAAGCCACTTCGATTGGGACTATAATACTACTAGTCACCTTAGGGCCCAAAACAATCCTAACTGAGTTTTATATTATAGATCGGAAAACCAACTATAATATGATCCTCGGCACCATGGATACACCGTATGAAGGGAATCCCTTCTACGTTTTTTCAAGAAATAAGATTCTTGCACTTAGGAAGGATATTCATATCAAAAGGTGATCCGAAACCATTCGATATACACCTAGCGGACCTGAAGAAAAGGCCAGTGTTCACTCTGAGTTTGAACTCCCAACAAACCAACTTAATAAGCCAACTGACTCAAAACCAGAAGAAAATTTGATACCTATAATGGAGTTAGAAGTTATGAACCTAATCAAGAATATCCCAACCCTCAAGGATGAGGCTAACGTTGTAGAAACAATATCATTAGGAACTACTGCAAAAATTGTCAAATTGCTAGAACAGGATCTACCAATTTTCCTGCCATTTGATTCTGTAGGTATGGGATATACCATAGGATTTGGTTCTCTTCCAACGGAGGAAATCTGCATGGTAGAAGTAACCGAAGTAGAAGAAATTGACGTAGCAAATGTCCCAATGTCCATCTTCCCAACTAAATATTGGACTCTCCATTTTGATGGAGCTAGATGTCATTATGGGGCTGGGGTAGGTGTGATCTTTACTTCACCCGAGGGAAAGATCTACCATTCTCCTTTAAATTAAATTTTGAATGTACAAATAATGGCGTTGAGTACGAAGCCCTCCTCCTTGGTCTCATCATAGCTAAAAGGATCGGTGTTAATAACATTAGAGTATTAGGAGACTCACAATTAGTAGCAAACCAAGTCTCTGAGGTGTATGAGACTAGAGCTGAACACTTACTGCTCTCTACAAAACAGTAGTATTAGACTTAAATAAAGGATTTGACTTCATATCCATTGAGGTAATCCCACGAGAAAAAACCTTCTTGCATATTCGATAGCAACCTCAACTTCATGTTTTACTCCAAACAAGCTGAGTTGGAAGACACCCATTTCATGGTACCCTTCATCTTGAACCATTAGTAAAGAACATGTCAAATCCTCTCTTAACGAACATAGCTGAGAATAAATTTACTATCTTAGATAATGTTGAGAGTGATAGAGCCACTCTTGATTACTTAAATTCCTATGTAGAGTTACATCTCACCCATCACATGGTAGATTTGTCCTTAATCCCACATTCGTCTTCTTACTTTGGAAATCCCATGATAGAGCTTCCCCACAAAAGGAGTCTGACATATACGCAGTAGAGAATGGAGAAGATCTGGAACTACCTCCATCCCCGCCCTGAATTTGAAGAAGGTAACGCTTCTTTAATTGAAGAAACGATTGATATTAATATCGGAATAGAGGAATAATCAAGATCTTAAAACTAGGATCTTCGTTAACTCCGTAAGAGATAGAAATACACACTCGAATCCTCAAATAACATCAAAAAACTTTTTCATTTAATTATAAAGAAATGACAGAGTTGCACCACACATCGCAAAGACATAACCTCGTCACCAAATTGGATGGAAAGCCAATTAAACAAAAATCAAGACCAATGAAGCCCAAGGTAGCTCTCATGGTGAAGGAAGAAGTAATGAAACTTCTCCAAGTAGGGTTCATCAAACCAGTCAATTACTCTCAATGGGTATCTAATATTGTTCCTGTTCTCAAAAAGAATGGGAAGATATGCATCTACATAGATTTCCAAGACATTAACAAGGCGTGCCCTAAGGACAACTTCACATTACCATCCATTGGCGTCATCGTTGATGCAATGTGGATTTGAGCTTTTGTCTCTCATGGATGGATTCTCAGGATACAATCAAATCAAATATCTGAATAAGACCAAGCCAAAACCACGTTTATAACTCCTTGGGAACCTATTACTACTTTGTTATGTCATTCGGTCTCAAGAATGTTGGCGCTACATACCAAAGTGGGAAATGACGTATATATTTCATGATCTTATTCATAAAATCATGGAATCCTATGTAGATGACTTATTGGCCAAATCCAGAAGCGTTGCGATCACCCTGAAGTGCTCCACATCATTATTTCATGTTTGATCGAATACGGAGTCACACTAAACCCAGAAAAATGTGTATTTTGTGTGATAGGAGGGAAACTCCTAGGTTACATCATATCATCACGAGGGATCGATGTAGACCCAGCCAAAATCCGGGCTGTTCTTGAAATGATCCCACCTTCGGATGAATCTAGAATTAGGTCATTTCTTGGAAAAATTGGTGCAATCTAAAGATTCATCCCAGATTTAAGCTTTGCCATTCATCCAATCAACAATCTACTCAAGAAAGATTATAGTATCGATTGGACCAAAGACTGCAATGAGGATTTCGAAGCAGTTAAGCATTTCTTGTTGTCACCACCTACGCTAATGCCTCCTAAGCCAGACCACCCTTTAATCTTATATTCATGAGCTACCAATGTCTCGCTAGCCTATATGTTGGCTCAAGAAGATGATGACAAAAGAGAACGTGTGATCTATTTCATTAGCCGAACATTACTCGATTATGAAACGTGTTATACACAAGCAAAATGAGAATGCCTTGCCATAGTCTTTGCAACCAAACGCTTAAGACATTACATGTTGAATCAAGAAACAAGGGTCATTGTAAAAACAAACCATTTACAAACTTTCCTCACGCAAGGGTCCTTGTCTAAAAAGGCTGGATGTTTTATAACCTTAATGGGTGAATTTGAATTAACTTTTGTAAACCAGAAGTCCATTAAGGGACAAATCATTTCAGATTGGTTAGCCGACAACCCATTAGACGGAGGTGATCTAGTAGATCTAGATTTTCCCGATGAGTGCATATATTACATCGAAGCTGCACCTCCCATCTCTCGAATGTCCTTGGTATACTTATATTATTAACTATATCATGGACCATGCGTATCCTAAGGTGCTACACCACAAAAAAGAAGGTGGTTACGCATTATCGTAGCTAGATACGTTATTATAGAACAAGTACTCTACTATAAGGATTTCGATGGAATGCTTCTTCTAGGTGTGTTGACACAAGAGAATCCAAAAAGATTCTTTACAAATCCCACAATGGAATGTGTGGAGGCCATTTGGGTGGTCATGCCACCACCCGCAAAATACATTGGATGGGCTATTTCTAGCCCACTCTAGAACACAACGCAGAGAGACTTTGTACACAGATGCCATAAATGCCAAGAATTTTCCCACGAGATTCACATGCCGGCACAAGCTCTATAACCAATCACAACTCCATGGCCCTTTTCTACATGGGGCCTAGATTTGATAGGGAAATTCTCTCCCTCATCAATAGATGGCCATAACTTCATAATCACGGCCACCGAGTATTTTACCAAATGGGTAGAGGTTATGCCTCTTACCACTATACCAGGTGCCATGATCACCAAGTTCATTTTGAACTAGATCATTTACAGTACAACATCCCACAAATCATTATCTCGAGAAGATGGTACTTCCTTTAAGAATGACGAGGTCCATGAGATATGCAAGAAATTTTAAAATAAACCATCATATGACCTCCCGTATTACCCTCAAGCTAATGGGTAGGTCAAGCAACAAACAAAATGTTGAAAGTTATTCTCCTTAAAACAAGAAAAGAAAATAAACAAGATTGGCATTTAAAGTTATATCCGGCCTTGTGGGCCCACTCGAACCTCAATAATAACACCAATGGGAGTAACTCCTTTCTCATTGGTATTCGGCGCATGGAGTAGTTCTCCCACTTGAGGTTGAGATACCTGGGCTCTGCATCTCCTACAAGGGATTCTCGGATGAAGAAGCTTATAGAGAAGCACGCATCTCCCAACTAGAAAGCCTAGATGAGGCCATGTTAGATGCTAAACAATAGCATAGAGTCTATGCTTGACCGGATGTGCCGTGAGATAACGAAAAGGTCTATGAACACGATATATATGAAGGAGATCTAGTTCTAAGACTAGACAAACCGGATCGAAAAAAAAAACGATGAAGGAAGGAAATTCCATCCCAAATGGTTGGGCCCATACCGAGTCATGAAAGACTATGGAAATGGTGCATATCTCTTATGTACATTGGAAGGCAAGGAATTCAATGAAACGGTCAATTCCTTGCATCTTAAACGATTCTATGCATAAGCAACCAACACTATTTGTATAATTATATCTACATTGCATCTTCATATAGTTAGGTTCATTTTGTCCACTCGCTTTGTAAGATTTCGTGATCAAGGAACTTATTCTTAAGCAATTCATTACAAACTTCTGTTGGTATTGGTAGAAGCATTTAAATCATACTTCTTCATTTTCATAACATCATCACCTATTTCAAATCATTTCATCATATAAAGCTAGATATGATAAAGTCTTAACGGTAGCCATACCAAGGCCCAAATGCTTGTTCTCACTTTTGGTTTCTTCCTAGGATAGGTGTCTTGCCTATGGTATGTTCTAGAAGCTTCATAGTGTCACATCTATCCCGTATATATATCTCTTTAGAAATAAGAACATACTAACATTTTCTCAAATAAGTAAGTCGGAATAGATCAAACAGAAAATTTTATTTTTACACATTTCCTTACCCTACCAACCTTCGATGATGAGCTTGTGTCTCTTACTAGTGACGTAGGGTTGGGAAAGGATGGGAATGCCCTTACTCACCTATGCCTTGTCCATGGTGATAAGCCCATGCTTCTACTAGTAGCATGGGGCACAATGTAGGGGAGTTCTCTTGACAATAAATGTTGAAGCTCATAAGAAAATAATTTGATCAAACCTTTGAAATCTTGAGTCAAAAACAAATGAATCGGATGTCCAAAACTCTAAGAGAGTTCAAAACCCCGAAAACCAGATTTTTCAACCATGTGGCCATCTACGGATCTAAGTCTAGATAAACCACAAAGCAAGTTACATTCTAAACTACGGAGTCACTTGAGTAGAATAGGTTTGTAGCATCCTAATTTGGTTCCATCAAATATTTGTCTATCTCCCATCACTACCATTCAACAAAATTCATAGCTTGTGCCCTTTCTAGCTCTCGGTGGTGAGCCCTCGCATCTTTCTAGTTGTGTGGAGTTAGGAGTGGGGCAAGTTCATCCGCTCATCATACCAAATTTTCATCACGTTCACAAAACTATATGAAGTACCGGAAAATTGCTTATGGAAGCTAAAGTTCAAAATCACATTATGTCTGCATTATCATATATCAGCATCACGAAATACAAAAAGAAAGAAAGCATTCGTATCATTTTTTCTCCATTTGCATACATTCTGAAAAGCATATAAAAACAACATTATAATATACATGCGGAAACAAATCACAAAATCCTAGATACCAAGAGTCTGATCCAAAAATATATATATATATATATATATATATATATAATCAAGTTTTCTGTACAATGCCATCATGTGCTAGGCATGGTCAAAACGCTCAATGAGCCTAGGAAATACAAAATAAATCGTATAAACAATATAAGAGAGCCAAGTGGCCTCTCAACCCCTATGAGATCCCTTTGAAGGTGCACAACCATGTCTAGGACTCGCTACACCGGCACTCTAAATGCACTGAGGGCTCACGATCCCAAGGAGCAGCGACAGCCTCACTATGAGAGTGACTCCTCATCAGGCACTCTGCTATCCTATACCCGCCAACTCGGTACGGAGGGTAGTCACCATCTTGGCCACATGCTAGACAGGGGAAAATACATCTCTGTGCCTACCAACTACTGAAGGCTCCCCTGCATCTATGGATAGCTCGGCATGAGTCTTCTCCATGGGGATCATCAGGGTATCAGTGCATACCCAGTGAATCAGGTCTCGCCACTCATCAGCAGTCTCTCGCAAACAAAAGAGAAAAGAAAATTAGTAAATGATCAAAAGGTAAGACCAATAATAAACAAAAGGTGAGATAGCAACTAAGACAATCCTAGCTTAAAAAAAATATTAAGAGAGGGGTGATAACTCACTCGGATCTCGGCCTCCAAGAGGGATCCCTAGGATCAGTGCCTGCCACAGATGCCACCGCTGACTGATGTCCTCCTCCCGTGCCTGGGGCAACATAACGTCCGACTATGACTCATCCTCTCCACCCACATCCTGAGAGGGCAACTCCTCTGAAACTAGAGTCTCCCTCTCCGCACTCTACTCTGCCCTCTTGGCCTGTAAGATCTCCTGAGTGTCATGCCACTTGGGATCGTTATCCTCCTCTCCACCCGACTCGCTGACCTCCATATCCTCGGTCTCCTCCTCCATCTCTCCCCCTGTGAACTCCTCAGACTCAGATTCTATATCAATGGGGTCATCGCTGTTGTGGGCAGGGCTGGCAGAATCCAAAGTAAAGGTGCCTAAGGAGCACCGGCTCTCCCTCAAGCACGTACCATGCTCCTGGCTGCAATAGGGATGCCAGGAGTAACAATAGTCTAACCCCGGCCTCTAGGACCTCCCTAGCCTCCCAAACTGATCTAAACACTGGCACCATTGGGGAAGTATACCAATGTAAGGAAGGCCAAATTCCGAGGCACTCGGTCGAAGGGGTGTGTCTCTACCTTCCCTCGTCCTATCCATAAGCTACCCTATGGTAGAGCAAGAGATTAAAGTGAGGATCTCCTCACCCCACAACCCTACCATGGCCCGACAAGGTGTGGCCTCATATCATCAGTAGTCGGAAGCAACTAGGATGGTGGGGTGCTCTAAGCACCGACAACTTCATCCATCTAGCTACCCTCACAGCTCCAAGATCCACCACCTCTACGCCTCTCCCATAAGAGATGATACGCTCATAAACCCAACTCATAACTAGGGTCAGATGACTCAAAGACTGTCCCTTGTAGGTGAACCACCCGGTATAAAATCATGATAAGTGGTCCCAAGTATATCGCCCCCAAGCATAAATCTGGCCATGTGCCTCAATCTTTGCAATGATAGGAGACTAGCAGAGAGTAGAGTGTCTCCTTCCTTTTCCCCGATCAATCTCGAGGAAAGGATCCCCATAATAGCCTGATGAATCATGGGGATAGGCAAGCTAGGAATGGAATGAACCCTCACCCCCTTCTTTGAACTAGTGGAGATAACTGTGTCTCCCATATATGAGGCCCATCGAGCTATCTCGAGCCGCGACCCCGCCATCTCAAGTATGAGCTGTCTCCCGATGATCGGGACTCCCAAAATGTGGTAGACATCCTCCAGGGTGATAGTCCACTCACCCCTGACTCCTGGAAATCGAAAGTGTTTTGATTAGCATCCCAATATGAAAACAAGTCACGTAGTATGTGACTAGAAGGTGCGACATGAGGAACCCATGATATACGCAATATGCCAGCCCTATGAAGCGTATCCTACTCAGCCTGAGAAAGTGAATCCAACACTGCTAGAAGCCAATCACACTCTCTCTCTCGGCTCCATCTAATATACTCCTCCTTCACCTGCATACACCCAAAAACATGTAAAAAGGAGTAAGTTAGTATTCAAATTGCATTAAAAAAATCATTAAAACATATAAGAATACTAAAAATGCAAAATTTGGCTCAAAACACTAAGTTTTTGGCATTCTGTAAAGGGGTCACCGCTTCGAGAAGGGCGGTGCCCAGAATCGCCGCCTTAAAGGGCGGCGGTCCTGTAACCGCCGCCCTGCTCAGGGCGGCGGTCATGTCCCAAATTTTCAAACGGGTCATGTGCCCTAAAAAGACCTAAAAACACGAAAAATCGACTATTTTTACCAAAACAAATCCTACCCATTAGGTGCCCCCCTAAGTGACCCTATTAACACTAACATTTTCAAAAATAATCCCCCCATGACAAAGATTTCATCATTTTAACATTTTGGGGTAAAAATGTTAAATCAAGAAGAACTAACATGTGATCTCACGGGTCGATGTTCCGCTCGCGAGGCATGATCACTATCTCGTCACGAACATTTTGACTATACTCTCGTCAAAAACCGTCACCATGGGTCCCAGAGCTCAAAATCAATCAAATCAACACGCGCAAATGAATAAGAAAATGGGCCCATTTTTATATATATAGCATCTTGACCCATTTTGAATCTCCTTTTCGTAGGTTTGGAGTGCTGATAGAGGTAAGTTCTCATCCCCACGCAAATGGTAAGTCCTCATTTCATATTATTTTAGTATTTATTTTTTTATTTATTTTATCTATCTCGCACCGAGTCCTCTTTTCATGTTACAGTGGCGGAATTTTGGGTGGTGTCATTTCGACACACACGGACGTCTTAGGTATAATTTCTAACTTCCCATTTTGGGGCTGCCATACTCGGACCCACCATTTTATGCCTCTTCATGGCTAAAATGCTTCTCTGAGGGGCAATATGTATGTACAAAAATTTTTAGGGTATTTCATCACCGAACAATGCTACACGTGCCCCAATGATGATACAGGTCTCCTCGTAAGGTGTTTGGAATCTAGAAAATCTCTTCAAGTGTACGTTAACATCCCGCATGCCCCGCTTAGTCTCCGTGTGCTTTGTTTTTCTCTTTCCCCTCTTTTCCTTTGCTTTTTAGTCTTGATTCTGAAACCGCCACCTGCTACTTGGTGGTGGTCTCGTAACCGCCACCTAGTTAGGTGGCGGTCCTATAACCGCCACCCTTCTCGGGCGGCGATCCTTCAATGCATTTTTCCATAACGTTCCTTTTATCATGCGACTCACATAAATTTCAACATTTACCATATTTTTTCACCACCTTAGTTCATATTTATGATTTTGGTTCCCTAGAATAGTTTTTTTCATTGTTTATGGTAAAAGAGTTCAAATTGGTTTTCACCTTTGGGTAAATGGGAATTCTATAAATAGTGATTGATTTTCAAGAAAATGGCCTCTCATAACTACCTCTCATTCTCTCATTTCAAATTTTAGTCTTTCAGTTCTTGCTTAGGAGTTGAATTAGTTTTGTTTTGCATGATAGTTAGTGATTGTTTTTGATGTTTAGAAGCCACATAATCTTCTTATGCAAGTATTTTTATTGTTTCATGTGATCAATTGAGATAGGATAGTTCCATTCTTCATTCGGAAGCCATTAGAGTCAGCAGGTTTTGTTCATCAAGAAAGATAGTTTCGATTCGGATGTTTTGTATTGTATGACTCATGATAAATCCCGCTAGGAATTGCATAAATCCAAGCTCTATTCTCTTGTGCTATCCCTCTCCTACTCACATTTTATTCGGTCTACATCCAAGGATGCCATTGTTCCAATACCTATTCTTGTTGATGCTAGCATTACACACTTTTATGGATTCATGTGAGCACAAAGGAATGAGGAGACCACACCGAGAGGAAAAGCCACACATAACCGGATTCGCCACTATTCTACAAAATCCAAGTTCAAGCTATCAAAAGTTCTAGTTAATTCATATTAAATAGAGTAGTGAATCATTTAATTTTAGTTAATCTCACTTTTGATATTACCGGGGAAGCTGTGGGAATTGATAGTTTCTGAGAAACTATGATTCACTCCTCACTTCTGAGGTAGGATCGAGAGTCTTTCAAATAGATTAGATCAGTTATTCGGTTATTTAGAATAGATTTACAACTGCACAAGCAAGTAGTTATACTCGGCTGCTTTGTTTGTTTTAATTTCATTATTAGTTTAGTTGTCAATTTCTAGATATATTAAATAATTGCTCTTTCAATTCCATTCAATAGTTTATCAAAAATACAAAATTAGTTTAGTTTAATTTTATATATGTTGTGGATATACTTCGTATAATTAGTTCATTTTACTTTTAGTTAGATTTATATTGTTTCTTTCGTATGACAATCACAAGACCTAGGGATCCCAAAGAATATGTATTCAAGCCAATCATGCCTCAACCCAATCTTTTTATAGCAATAACTGATATAGATCAGAATCTTAGAATCTAAGTCTTCTGAACAACAATAGACTTACAATAGATCAACTCACAATTAAGAGGATTAAA
The DNA here is from genome assembly GCA_018340775.1 of Taxus wallichiana var. yunnanensis. Taxonomy (NCBI): domain Eukaryota; kingdom Viridiplantae; phylum Streptophyta; class Pinopsida; order Cupressales; family Taxaceae; genus Taxus; species Taxus wallichiana. The sequence continues at coordinate 614,464,869 of CM031244.1, forward strand.
CGTAGAAGACAACCAAGCACACACATTTTAGATAAACCATCCAAACTACAGGTTACCCTAAATAGATACCCGCATGACTACAAAAGGGCTTGAAAGAGAGAAAACGTTCGGTTGTGATCCTTTGGTCCTACACCAAACGCACGAGATATCTTTATTGACATAGACACTAACTTAAGAATTCAGGTTGTCGGGATGCCTCTAAGGTACTTTGAGAAGATCGCACAACTTTTAGTTCTAAATATAGAGGCCGAAAGGGCATACAACTACTGCTGGATATTAGAGATTAGGGATTACTTCCACACATGACCATGAGGTCCACAATGACCACGAACTTACGGCAAAGTGATTCACATATCCCACAACCCAACGAGTCCGCAGTCAATCGACGTTGATGTTGGTTCACGAACATTAGTATTTAGGTCCTCTCCACTTCCACCAACCATTATCGCAATATTATCCTCACTCGGACATAATAGCTAATCAAGCTAAGCATTTCTCGGACTAGACCAGAGAATCACCCATATAATCCACTATATATCCGTAATCCATCTTATGACCCTATCTTGGAGACATACACGAAACTATCCCAGTTATTTTCCATGTATACCACAACCTATAGATCGATTACGCCAGAGCTCGATATTAATTGAGCCTTTGAGCAGCATCCTCACCGAACAATCTATCACACCAATTCAGGTTAAGCGGGCCTTCTTTTTCTTAGATTCATAGATTCCATTAGTGCGTGTCGAAGATATAAGATTACCTAACTAGTCTTCCCATACCCCACGTATATTTCATCCCCACCGGCTATCTTGGCATGACCTCAGGAGGTCGGGTGCAAGGAAGAGTTACTTGTAGATTCCCATGCTCGCTTATCACTTTTCCATCATACAGTAACCGACCACAGTTTAGGGCGACCGATGTTGGTTTATGGCTGACCGGCATCGGTTAAGGCAGGAAATCCTAGGTTTACTAAAAATGACAGATCTTGGCCAAAATGTTGGCCAGCTCTCTTTATTCTCATAGATAAAAATGGAATATTACTCTTAGATAAGCGGGAATGTGGTTAGAGAAAGAATAGGCATGTGATTTTAGGGTTGGACTAAGTCTTAGTTAGTTATGGTGAGTGAATGTTGAGTCCTAGTAAAGGGGAAATATGCTAAAAATAGGTTTGTGATGAGGTGTCTAGGTGAGGTGGAAATTAGTTTTAATTAAGGTAATTAAATAATGAATGAAGTGAGGATGAGTATTAATTTAATTATAAATAATTAAACTAATATTAATGTGGGGTAAAAGGGTCATGGTTAGGTGAATATGTTTAAGTTGGCTATTTGAAAAGGGACCAAGGGGAGTGTGACCTAATTTTGGTGTCTACATCGGGCCCAGGTAGCACATGAGAAGTATGACCTTGTGGATAAGGTGCCACCGATGACTATAGGATCAAAAAGGAATACTCTAGGCATGCGATGGAAGGTTCCAAAGAACAACATTGCACATAGTGGAGAGCTCGGATCGAAAGAGGCATGCTCCATTAGAGGATTGCTTGGACATTTGGTGGCCAATCTGCTACCTCGAAGGCATGGCAAAGAAGGAAGGAAAACTATATAATGAGGTGCGTGGATAGTAAAAAGGAGAGACATCATAGAGAGACATAGAGTCATCCTAGGAGAGTGGAGGTATGGGGAAAGAGGTGAAGCTCTGTAGAAATACCATGGAGGATTCTATGGGTTAGGATTAGGAAAATATAGGAATCATGACACATTTAGAGGGATGGGTATGCATTCTTCTTTGTAATGTGATGAACATAGTGTATTTTTGATGCATGACTTGTCTCGCATTGTTATATGAAGGTATGTTATGAATTTGAGGGATGTAATGTGGTTATTGAACATATTAATATGAATATAAGGCTCTGTTCTGAATCATATATGTGTTCATGAGTACAATCCTTATGCATTTCCTTTATGTATGAACCATTTTCATATGTTATTTGTTATTTCTCTTTTCTGAATGTAATGGGGTGACAACTCGTTCTAGGTTCTTAGAATGTTGCATGGTTCTTTTCTATTCATTTCTATTTGAATATATTTCATAAGATGATACATTCTCACAAGAATCACATAAAGGAGAGGGTCGGCGCCCACGTGTTCCTTAGGTGGGCACCCAAAGACCCACGGGTGATAGGCCGACGCGCATGGGATTAGAATATGTGTTTAATTGTATAAAATATGACTACACCCTCTCTTTCTTACACCCATGTCTCCATGGTAGAATTAGGAACTTCAAGATTCCACTCTTTTTTAGAATTGGCAGCCAAAGATGGAGGAAGGATCAAGATACATCAATTCCGATAAGAAGACCTAGAACATTCAATTTTAACCATTTGATCTTAGTAGTGAGTTGGAGTCCAAAGTTCATGATCCCATTTTTGGAGAGTGAAGTTTGTAAGAGGACTTGCAAACAAGTGTGGGGAGATGATGAGGCTAAAATATGCCTCATCAATGTGCAATGAATAGTCTCATCTTGCTACCTTTTTAATCAAGTCTTACCGCATTTCATAACTTTTGTTTAATCTAATATAAGTTTAGGATGTAAATCGTCCATCTTTTGTTTGATTTAGTTCAAATGTCTAAAAACTCTATTATTACTAGCAAATGGTGTGGAAATTCAACTTTGGAATAAGCAAGTCATACTTGGTCAAGATAAGGGAATTGTGTAGTGACCAACATCGTTTTGAGAAAGTTGGCTAAATATGGCTTCACCAAAAATCTAGAAGTTAGTTCTCGAAGATTCCCCTTTGGTTCCAAAACTTCTCCAAAGTTCCGTAATCAATAGGATCCTCTTAATCTGTCAAAACTTGATTATGGAGTAAAGAATGGGCCTTCCAAGAAAACATAGACCAATAATTTTCTCGGTTCTTCACACTCCAAATATACATGTATAAGACCAAAACTATATATCTAGCTAGATTTCTCAATTTCATAGCTACTACTAATGCGTAATCAAACACCCCTGAATGTCTACAACTCGATGGGTTGAGACTCTCAGTGTGATTACATAACATGGAGCTTCCCCAAAGTTTGGGACATTTTGAATCAAGAGAGCTCACCTGATGAAGGCTGGTTCCTATTCCTCTGTTCATGTGCACACATTCATATTGCAGAGGATCTACTCTAAAACCTAATATAACTTGCCAAGGATACGGGGTTAAGGAGATGTAAGAAATAAAACCTAAACTAACAAGGGTGATGCACCAAAGGAATGTTGAACACCTGCTTTGCAATTAAACACAAACCATTAAAACTATAACACAACCACCATGCACAAATAACCAAACTACAATGAGAGATCGGTGGATGCAATGAACACAAGAGAGGGTTGAAATCATCCAAAGACTTATCTTATTGCTCCAAAATTGATACAGTGCATTACAATAGCCAAGAGGAAAAAATTACATTACAACTTGAATGAGAGGTTTTACTCCACAAAATCGTTTGCAAGCAAGGGAATAAAGGAGGATGCAAAGAGAAAATTTCCAACTTCTATAAAAATGCCCCTCCTTACAATATATATGAAGAATATGAGAGAGAAAGGAGAGAAGAAATTGAATCCTGCCTCAACCACCCCAAAAGAGCATTGAATTCACCTGCAACAATGATGGGTTCCACTACAAAACCCATGCCTCCATGTGTTGTTCCTTGTTGGGAAAGAAAGGAAGCCCATACTTCATTATGGTGGTAGGTGAAAACCCCGATGACCTCAAAATGGCGCAGACTATATTTTTCATTTTTAATAACTTAGTCCCAATAATTTAAAGATATCCAGTCATAGTTGAGTAGCATACGATGAGATATTTCCAAAACATCCTCTCTTTCTCAAATCTGAGCTTCTAGTCGAAAGATATGATCATTTGAAAGTCAAGGTCAGGCGTTCCACATGGGCTCTCACAATATTTTAAAATATCTAAGCATTTAAAATTCTTAGTGGGCTTCATGATTCATCTTTCATTGTTTGACCCTAGACACATGGAGGGCCTGTGCTTGTTTGGGGACCTACCTTTGGATTTTACCTTTGAAGTTACGTTGATGAGGCACGTGGAGGCTTCTCGTTGGCTCTTCCCATGCTTAGACTTGTCAATGGTTGATGAAAATTTCTCGGGCTCTAACCACGTGGAGATCCTGTGCTCATTTGGGAATCTTTATTTTAAGCATCATACCAAAGGTGCGCCGAAGAGACATGTGGAGGCTTCCGCTGGCCTTTTAGGGTCCTGGGAATGTGACGTATCAACACTTGGCATCATTCATGAACATGCTACTTCATTCCTTTGGGTGAGTAAAGGGCCCCACTATATATAATGTCAAAACCCTTTTCGGGTGGGACCTTTGTAGTTATCTCCACATGGAAACCCTGCGGGATTTCAATATTTTACTCCCTCCTTTCACTCTTAAAGTTGTGATGGTTGGAAACTTGGCATCATCCGCGAGCCTGCTCTACTTTCTTCGAGTCGACTCACTCGGGCTCAATTTTGACTTACCGAGTTAGCCTTCTTCATTTCTCTAGTGTGTTTGATCAAAAATTTCCCAAGGGAATGCATAAGGGTGTGTGAGGAGGGTGCAAGGGGATAGAAAAGAAGGCATGCGCGCGGGAAGAAGGGAAGAAAGCGGGCGCATGGGAGGAAGGCGCGAAGGAGGGATATGAAAGGGGAAAAAATGAGAAGGAAGAAATAAGAAGGCATGCAAGAGCATGAGGAAAGAAGGTGAAAACGAAGCAAGGTGTATGGAGAGATGCAAACATGTGAAAGGTAAGTAGAGGGAAAGCACGCGCGTGGATGCGCGTGCGGCAAATAAAAGAATGCATACTTGGGAAATACAAGTATGGAAGTAGGGTGCAAATATCCAGGCTAATGGAGGGTGCACGATGGCGGAAAGAAAAGAGGGTCGCATGACAGAAGACCTAGAACTTATCCAATTTGGAAGGCATTAACAGAGGGCGTGCGAAAAGAATTTCAAGGTGCGGGAGTGTGTAGAAGGACTACAGGTCTATGCAAAAGTGCCAAATTAGCAAGCCTATAGATGCACGACTTGAAATGTGAATCATTAGAGCCAAAGTGAAATAAAAAGTCATCCAAATAGTGGAGAGTTATTTTGATAACAACTACTTTGGGCATTATTCGGTTTAGTAGGATTTGTAGGTGTAAGGATAGTTGTTGATCACTCATTATTGTAAATGCATCTTCAAATGGGAAAATGATATTTAGAGAACTGAAGGTAGATATAAAATATCTTTATTAGTTCTATAAGACTTAATAATTCAATAATAAGAATAGTGATCTAATTTTGAGAGCAACATATTGTGTTAACTCCTAATTCAAGGTGGAGCAAGGGCCCACTCCTCCAAGGAAAAGTATCTTTTCTTTCGTTGGTATTTTTCCTTTCAAGTAATTTGTATAATTTTGTTATTTGGCAATTCTGTAGTAATTTTGATTCAGCAATTAAGTTTTGTTATGTGGAGTTATCTATTATCCCCGCAGTTAGTTTACATTCTTATCTCCTTAGAAAGCATTTTAAACAATATTTACAAGGTGTTTTTATTTCAATAGTGTGTTCAATTTTGTAAAGTGTGTTTATTTCAGCAGTGTTTTCAATTCTACAAGGCATGTTCATTTTAGAAATGTGTGTTTCCTTCAGTAATTTTCTTACAGTTTAGCTTTAATGAGGATTTGGCCAAAAGATATTAAAACACTATAAAACCCCCCGAGAGAAAAATGAAAGATAATAGTAACTACAATCAATTACTAGTTCACTCGAGACTTCACTTGTTGCATATAGCTTTGGACACACCCCTAGTTTTAATATGACATCAATTACGAGTTGATCAAATGAATGGAATAACGACTCCCATCAACTACTACTACCTCAAGGTGGTGTGTATCTTCTTCATCCCTGAGACGGACTGAATAAGGTGCATGATGAGCCTCTCGCCAAGATATCTTGTCTCTAACCTCCATCCCTAGGTACATAGATCTATCCTCTGTGTATGAGAAGTCCATCTGAATCTAATAAAAATCCATCAAACTTTCCCTTAAGGGATCTTTGAGACTTAATCTCTACTCTAGCTGGAAGGTAGAAGTTGTCACAAAATATTGCTCCGCAAAGTCCCATTGAGGAGGTAGCCATACCCAAATGTCTATGTTTTCTCAAATCATCGCAACCACATTCTCCTTCCCCTTCAAATTCTTTATCTCCATGTCATACTCACAAAGTAACTCCATCCAACGCCACTGATGAGTGTTGAGATTGGGTTACATGAAGAGGTGACGAAGACTCAAGTGACCATTCCTAAGAATGAATCTCCTACCTAAAAGGAAATGTCTCCAAAAACTAAAGCATGCACAAATTCTGCAAGCTCAAGATAATGAGTTGGATAATTGAGCTCATAATCCTTGAGTTTGTGAGACTTAAGGTGACTACACAACCCTCCTGCATCAAAACACCCCCTAATCCTACCAAAGAAGCATCTCGTGCAAATGAAGAACTCTCCTATGGATCCGACACTTTGCAACAATGGGTGTTATCGTAATGCATTCCTTTAGTGTCTCAAGGCCTGCTCACATCTAGATGTCCATATGAACTTCTTCCCTTTCCACTGAAGGGAAGTGATGGGGCATGTAATTTGAGAATAGTCGTAAACAAATATCCTGTATTAACCTGTCAATCCTATGAAACTACACACCTCAGTTACACTAGTAGGTGTTGTAAAATACATAATAGCTCTAATATTGGAAGGATAGACTGTGATACCTTCCCCATAAATAATGTGGCCCAAATATTGCACCTATGACTAGAAAAATGCACACTTCTCCAGGTTCTCGTAAAGATGTTGCTCACGAAGACACCACAGGACCTGTCAAAGGTGCTTCTTGTGCTCTTGACCCGTACATGAGTATATCATAATTTTATCAAGAAACACAAAAGGTAATACCAAAAGGTAATACCATGAACTCATAGTGGCCATATCTCATGTGGAAAGTTGTCTTGTGGATATCTACCTAGCTTGTCTTAAGATCTATCTTAGAAAATATTGTGGCCCCTTCATCTAATCGATAAATCATCGATGCCAGAAGGGGGTAACAATTTAATGATTCTTGATCATTACTTTTTTAGTTTTCTATATTCCACATAAACCGCAAGGATCTATCCTTCTTATTCACAAAAATCATAGGTACACCCCAAGGAGATACACTAGGATAGATTAGAACTTTCTCAAGAATTCCCCGAATCAGTAGTTTGAACTCACATAGCTCGGGGTTGGTCATCCTATATAGAGATATTGATATAGGCTCCACTCTCGGAACAAATTCAATGTGAAAGCCTATCTCATCATGGGGAGGAAACCCTAGTATCTCACTAGGAAATACATTTGAAAACTCCTACAAAATGGGGTGATCCTCAAGCAAAGGTCCACTAGCCCCATCCTCCGACCTATCACTAACTGTAATAGCATACAATTGACACCCACGCCATGCACACCACTTAAGCTACATAGTGGAAATAGTGCAAATCAAGATGGGTCTCCTAACTCCAGCTATCACCGACTCCACTCCCAAATCATCTACATAAGATATGACCTTACTGTAATAGTCAACCCTGGCTCTGTGTGTAGATAGCCAATCCATTCATAAGATAACTCTATAAGAGCCTAAAGGAAGGATACTAAGGTCCAAGGTAGTGGTGAAGGTTCATAGGTCCACTACGCACTCCTTGACTAAGGAGTCTACTGAGATCTTGGCTCTAGAATCCATCTCGACATCCCCACTAAGGCCCTACCTAACTGCCACCAATTTGCATCGCTCTACCAAAGATGTCATCAATAAGATTCAGATTCATACAAGATAGAATCAAACAAAATAGAGGTATGGATACCACCAATGCTACCGAAAATCTCAATCACCATGCCCTAATGCTCTTCCCGTGGTTCTCAACTGCTACATAAATACGATGGCTATATCCCATGTCGCCAATAGTAGGATCAAAAATAGGTGCCTTACCCTTGTTATTAAGGTTCTAAGGGCACTCTCTCGCAATGATGTCCAAGTGCACCACATCCATAGTAACTACCTAGTCCCCTCCAATGAGATGTGGGCTGCAAATTACTCTAGTGGTTTGCACCATGGATCTTGATGATCCTGCTATGGACCGATGTGGTCACTGCCGATGAGATCCTCCCGACCGAGCTCTAGGTGCCCCTATGTCGTGATGGGACCCCGGGGGAGGCCCCATCTCTGTCCCTCCGAGTATCAAATAATTTTAGAAGTCTAGACGGCGGACAAGTTTGTTATTCACTGAGGTGGCTTCAGTGGTGGCCTAAATGAAGAATGTGCGTAAACCATATGTCTGCCACGAGGAGGGGCTGACCCCTTGACCTGCTATCCTATATTTTCTAAATACGGCTCCACACTCTATCCCTAACATGTTACCTCTTCCCCCGGTCTCCTCTATAATGTAGGCCTTCTCAATGGCCTCAACTAAGGTCTGTGGACAATGAATGCATACTGCACCTCCCAAATCTAAGTTCAGGCCCCTGATGAACCTATGGATCCTAACCTTCTCATCCTGCATGTAGTCAACATATTGAAGAAAGTCCATAAACTAACTCTCATACTCTTCTACTATCATGGATTCCTGACGCAGTCATGGAACTCATCTATCCTCTACTGAATAAACCTCCTGGATAAGTATTTTCTCCTAAACCACTCCTCGAAGAGCTCCCAAGTAATTGTTTCGAGTCTACGTGGAGCTTCTACTCCTCATTCCTCCACCAAACACTGCTCCATCCCTCAGAAGATGAATCGCAACACGAGCCTTCATGTTGCTAGTACATGGGAAAAGCTTGAAGCACCCGCTCAAGCTCACTAACCAAGCCTCTCTTGAAAACCTCTGTATCGCCAGAATAATGAGATGGGCGTAGCTTTAGGATCTCCCTATTATGATTTGCGCAGTTGATGACTATCAACCCCTAGGTCTCTCTCGCATGTTCATCCCTTGGCCTAGGGCTCCTAGATTTGTCTTTATGTCCTAAAACCCTATCTCCATGTCCCTCTAAGGTGAATCTGCTCTAGCTGAATCCACGTGGGAGTTCTCTTGCCCTATGCTCATTGTTATGCCTCAAGGGTGTTGAGCCTCATGTGATGGTTCCCTATCACGCCGACCGTGTTATGCCCCAACTACTCCACCTCGTATAGCCGCATTGACATCCTATAATGTAGTATCTGCGGCAAAGATAGCGTCCATTTCCTTCTCTAGAGGTGGTAGATCTAACTCCACACAAAAAATCCCCCTGTTTGATTCACGCGTCCTCGCATGAGATCAAGATGGGAGTTAGTTTACCATTCTAGGTTTTGTTTCATTTTTCTAGGTTTTCTACGTTTTAAAATGTCATGCAAAGTTGTGTGATCTAGTTGTAGGTTGTACTAGGTTAACTATTTGATTTTTCAAGTGTGCCTAAGGGTCCAAGCGTTGAACCCATGACTTTGATACCAAGTGTAACGCCCACAAATTTCTACACAAAACCCAAGACAAACCCAAAGATTAGTCTGAAAAATTACGGAATAATTTTTTTGTTTAAACTAGGTTATAACAAGAATACCTTCAACTAGATTTAATTTAATTCACGATTAATATTTTATTCATTTTAATTAACATTTAATTAATATTATTTAATTCCCCATATCAACATAAAATCCCTTGAACAATCTTTATTTAATTTAGTAACATAGTTCTAATGTCATTTATTAATTTATTATTCTAGGGCTAAGTCTAAACTTACCCTCCCATTAAGTTAAATACAAATAAATTTAATCCCTAAATTAAATGTTGTCTAGTTACCCTTGAGTAAATTTGATTTAATTAAATACAAGAGTCAAGGACTTTTTATTTTTAAAAGTCACCAACTACACATTAAGGTTACAATTTAAGTTTATCTTCTAACACTCCTTAAAAGGCCCCATTCACAAGCTACACATACATTTCATTTAAAACATATTTCCACCTAATTCTCACCTAAATTTTGTAGGGATGAATCAAAACCCTTAGATGGATTCAATGAGGGCCCTAGGATCTTAGGGATTTCACACTAACCCTAATCATCTCTATGGAGTGTTCTTATTCATTCCTTTGACTTATTTTCTCATTTTTGTTTTGCAGGTTTTTGGGAGAGGAGAAAGAGGAAGAGCCATGAGAGCAAGAAGAGCAACCATGGAAAAAATTCATATCTTTAGTTGTAAAGATTCTCATATTGTAATATTGCCCATGTTTGTTTAATGTAGAGATCCTACAATGGATTTGTTTTGTATTTTAATAAAAACATTTTCTTGTTTTGAGTTCAACAATTGGGGAAAAACCCCATTTCCTTTAATCTAAGAATCTTACACATTTGGGTGCCATAAAACAAGATTTGAGAGATTTAACACTTAATTTTAACTCATTTTAGTTGTTGGAAATTACCGTTTAATTGTTTTTAGGATTAGATTTCCTTAAATTTTAAATCTAGGTTTTTAATAGATGATTTTATTTTTCCATCGAAAGTGCAAAACCTCCGCCCTAAGTAGGTCGGAGGTCCTGTGACCGCCACCCTACCCCCGGGAGCGGTTCATCGACCATCACTCTATGTTGGGCAACGTTTAAGACAGCCGCGCTTCTGCATGCACAGGCGGCGGTTCTGTTCTCTGAAAATAGAACCTTCCAAAAAGTAATTTTTAATAGTTCTTCTACTTAAGTTGGTTTTTAAAGCAATAATAAATTGAACTAAGGTGTCTTCCATTCATTGGTTACTAGATTGATAACATTTCTAGTTTCATACTCAAATTTCATAACATCAACTCATTCTCTATTCTTTCCTTCAACATAATAAGAAATGTAACCAAAATTTCACTATTTTCACTATGTTTTCTTTTCAATAGAAACAAACAACCATTTACTTTCATTCACAATAACTAAATGGAAATCCATTTTAAGCAACAAGTATATTTTCAACATGATCATCAATCTTTTAAAAATGAAATAAATCACACTTTGAGACAATAAAATAAACTTAGGTTGGAAGAACTTTATTTTCATTTCAATCCCATTTCAAAGTTTCTACTTCATTTAACAATGCAATATTTGGTGGTTTTATTTTACAAGCACTAACACATTTAAAATGCAAAAAAATTCCTTCAAAAACTCTTAGTAGAGTTTACAAGTTGAAGGGATTTTCAAGTAACAAATGCAACTTTCCTTTGCCTATTTTCCCATACACATACATTTGAAAACTTGATACAAATCAACCATTTTACAACACATTTACAAGAGATTGAAATTATTTAAAAATCAAGTTACAAGCCCTCCATTCAAATGGAGACAATATGGTAAATTTTATTTTACAAAGAGGGATCTCTTCTCCATTTCTTCAAGGTGCTACAAAGAAAAATCTTCACTTGAGCTCCACCATCTTCCCAAAGTCCAAACACAAAAACCAAAATAGGGGAGTAGGCAATTGTTATCCAAAATTCACCCCTCAAGGTAATTTTGATAACATGCATCAGAATATTCAGTCCAAGGAAAATAGATTGATTAAAGCCTGAAATCATGTTTTTGGGCCCCCTCGGCTTCTTTCTAACCCTCCTGTCCAAGAAGAAAACCCAACGAGTTTTAAAAGTGTGAAAAAATTGCAAAAAAGCCAAGCTTGGGGCCGAAATACAGAGAAAATCGGCTAAGTCGGACATTTTTGTCCCAGGCAAAGACTTGGAAAACAATTGGGAAGTCGGGCGCGAATCCTCTTGCTGAAAAGCCACCAAGCGGTCCACGTAGCATTGGGGGACTCTTGGGACGTCGAAACGCGGACGCGAAAAAATCTGCACTTAAGAATGTATCAAGGTGGAAAAATGACTTTGTTATCGCGTGGTTTGGGACATCTGGGCCGTAGTACGCCGCGGGGCGTGAATCGCGAAAATCCTAAAAGGCATCCATTTCGAAAACTCTTATTCGGAAGAAAAGGGCCGGGGCATATTCTCAAGGAAGCCCGAATTGACCAAGGCGGAGTTTTTCAAATCCGGGCAGTCGGGCCAAAGGTACGCGAGGGATGCGTGGGACACGAAAAGCAAAGATCCGCCAATGAATGAAATCTCGCCACGTGTCAGTGCGAAGTGCAAAATTGGAAAAGCCCGTAAGGAAATTTTGGAGGGTCAAACCCGCATCCAATGGGGTTTTGACACGTGTCCAAGTCAAAATGACGAAGCGACCCACGGGAAATTTTCAAAGGATGAGTCCGCGGATGAACCAGAGCCTGGCACATGTCATCCAAGTGGCGGATGCATGGGGATTTTTGGAAAATTTTCCAAAATGCAAAAAAGAGGTAAAATTCAAAATATTTTCCCGCCGATCCGTTTTGGCCTGTTTTTGCCCTAAATCTTCAGATCGCCATAACTTTCAATCCAGAGCTCATATTTTCACGTTCTTTATATCAATGGAAAGTTATGGTGAAATTCCCTACATAATTCTCAGAATGTCAATCTTGCATTTTCATTTAGTTTGGAGAGATAAAATCAAGAAACGCGTCTACGTGCGTGTAATGGCTGAATCGACGTTTTCAACAACCGATTTAATGCAAATGGGTCTCATTCTTCTCCAAAGATGGTCAAAATGTCAGGGCATGGGTCTGTAAGGATGCCCATGCTATTTTAATGCATCTTCATTCAATGAGGAATGGCTCCCACATTTTTACACGTTTTCTCTCTCCTGGGCTCGACCCATGCATTGTAAAAAGCCAGATTTGGCTCATTTTTCAAAGGGTTGTTCATATTTTCTACTCTGCTCTCCTTTCTTTTCTTCCCTAGGGTTGAAAATGGAGTTCAAACCTCCTCCCCTACTCTGTAATGGCATTTTTCCTTTTACCATTAAAATGATGTTCTGTGCAAACTTCTGGAGCAACAAAAAACGTGTTTCGTGATGCATCTGTCCATCCTTGCTCGTTTTTCACTTGTTTTCTTCTTGCCTCTCTTCATTGCAGGTATTTGTGCACGTTTGAATGTTCATTGCAGGGTTGGAGCTGTGTTCATAGTAGTTTTGATAGATGTTCAGCATTTTCCTTCTCTGGTGTATCACCGTTTTAGTGTAGGCTTTTGTTCTTTTTCTCTTTTCTCTCTCTCCCTATCTCCTTGGAGGTTAGATTAGGATTAGATTAGCTTGCTCACTGCACTAGGCAACTTGTGGCAGGTAGTTTAGGAAGAGGAACCAGCCTTCTCTGGAGATTCCTTTCTCATTTTTACAAGTCCCACACTTGGAGAGAGGTTTCAATGTTGTGCAATCACACTGGATGCTTAGAATGATCAAACTAGAAATCTGATCGACATCCAGGGGGTGCTGTGAATTCACACTAACAAAGAACACTCTCCACCCAACCAATAATCCAATGAGGAAGAGAATTCTTCTTCCTCATTGGCCCCTAAGCCCCAACAATGAAGCAATGAGGGGTATAAGACAACCATTGGCAACTTAACAAGGCTTCCACATTCACATTCAAACCAAACATTCAACACAAACAAGAACAACAAAATCACATCAACACACACAAGTTTCCCAACACAAAGGCTCTAAACTCAAGCCAAGAAAGAGAAAGGAACATGGGGATCTACTTATGCCTCCCAAGGGTTTGGGTGCCCACCTTAAAACCTCCAAGAACTCAATCACAACCCACAAAACTCTTATGCCTCCCTTATAAAAATCAACTCTTATGTCTCCCTCACTCTTATGCCTCCCACAATAAACAAAAAGATAAGAAAAAATTTAACTTATCACAAGGTGGGGCACCCTAACCCAACTCCCTCCTAAAATACCCAATAAACTCTTATGCCTCCCTCCAAAATATCCCCATTTCCATTTTCTCCTACACAACCTAAGGGCCATTTTACTTCCCAAAAAAACACATGCAACAACAATTCATTCACAAACATATGCATAACAAATTATCAAAAGAAAACATGGATGAAGACTCACTATTAGGAAATAAGGGATAAAATATGCAGAATAATCCCTCATAGAATTGTAACGGTAGAAACTAATATGTAAAAAATATTACAGATCTCAAATAAAATTACAAAATAAAATAACACAACAAAAAGAGATAGTATTTAACATGGTTCACCCAATTTGGGCTACATCCACCAAGAATCACTTGCTCATATTTTATTACAAGCCACTGATCTCTCAATACAATACCTAGATATGTTTGGAACTATGCTCAACAAACTCTACAGAATTCACACTGAATTCAAAACACATCTGCAATGTTACATTATATCTACCATATGCATAAAACCATATAAGTAGACAACTGCTTAAGCAGTTTTACAAAACCATGGGTATTAAAACCATGGGCCAAAACCATCCCATAAACCTATGGGTCAAAATCCCGCCCATATGAGAAAATCACATTTCCCGGTATATCGGGCATGTTTTAAGGCCAAAATAAATTATGGGGCTGCGCCTCCGAGGACCCCGCTCAGTGTTCCCAACTGGCCTCGAACCCCGATGAGACAACTATGGAAATTGTATAGTACTCTTAGTGTACAGTCTTCAACACTTTCACACATGAAAACAGGCTCCACAACCTAACACCTACCTTGCCATTGCAAGAGTTTCCAATCCACAAGAAAGTTCCAAGCCTTTTTCAAGTCCAAGAAAGCACAATCCAACTCCAAGCTCCAAACAACACTCTCAAAGCAAGCTCCTCTAAAAGCAAAAGTCTCCAAATAAAACAAGTAACCCCCAAATCCTCAAACAAATTAGAATAAATAGAAAAGAGAGGAGAGAGAGGTGATGTGGCTCCATGTAGGATGCCACATCATTTCTCCTCCATTCCACATCACAAGGTCAAACCCAATCTCCAAAGCACAATAAATTGGTGGTTGAGGGAATGACAACCTCTTACACACTCAAACCCAAACCCACACCCCTAAAGGACATAATTAAAAACTATTTTAATAAAGGTGCAATTAATTACTCTTTTTCTCCATTAAAACACATAAAAATCCTAAAATAAGCCCCTCACATCATAGGTATATAGGGTGGGTGAATTTAAGAGGTGTGGGACAAGCTTAACTTGTCCCACAAGCCTCTAAAATTGGCTTGAAAGTCAAAATCCGAAATTTGCATGCAAGGTTGAGTGCACAACACTCAAAAGTAATTAAATTCTTTCAAATCCAACATAAACCAAGACTACCAACTCATATTAATTACCCCCTTTTGTCACATCTTAAATTACACTAATTAATCAAGTCTAATTAACTTAAATGGAGTACTTAACAACAATAATAAAAGTGACTCACAATACTAACAAAATACAATTAATCACAAATAAATAAAACCAAAAAGGGAAAACCACAATTACCCAAGGTCACATTTGAGGCCACCCCCAATGGGGACCTCCTAAAAACTAACAACAATAACATCATACATTTACACTAGTTGTCATGGTGACATGTTGCCAATACCCCAAATTCCTTCACTGTTGGTCTCCTATCCCCTTTTAGTTTGTTGTGTTGTAAATTCTTGCAAAAATAAAAACAATACCTTTCGGCCTCATGGCCATACTAATAACATCGATATAATAAAATGCACACATATACATATCAATATCATATCTAAAGCATCGCTAAAATTAATTAATTCACCAATTGTTCACAATTCTAAATATTTCAATTTTATTAATTTATCAATTGGCAATAAGATCACAAAATCAACTAAATCATATATCAATATCTATATATCAAAACCAATGTGTCAATATAGTAGTAGCCAAAGATCATCAAATACTGATATGTCAATCCATGCATATAATCCATCCTAGTAAATCATGTCATAAGTCTAAACATCCATATTGTCTATCAAATAAGCTAATCAAATATAACAATCTCCATCTATCAATATCCAAAATATGATAACAATGTCTATAACTCCAATCCAAGATAAGAAAAATTAGAGTAATATACATGTCAAAGAGGAGTGGGCACTACATTTTTATGTAATTATTTTTACAATTTTTTTACATTGTATCTACTTATTTATCTCAGTATATTTCGGTGAATTAGATTTGATCTATATAATATTATATAATACACCTATAATATTTTTTATGTAATTATTTTTACAATTTTTTTACATTGTATCTATTTATTTATCTATATATTCACCTTCTTAGTAATATGTTAAATTTATTTACTTTATTAAGTAATTTAGGTATTGAAGTAATTTTTCTTGTGTAACTATTTAATTGCAGCAACAATTTTAGTAATATGTTAAATTTATTTACCTACTTATTATTCTTGTAAGTTGGGGCCCTATTATTTACCTATTTATTAATCAGTAAAGTGCAAAGCGGGCCTTATTTTCTATTTATTAGTCCCTCTCGTAAGGCAGGGTAACTATAGGAATCGTTTTCCTATTACTTAAGCTTTCTTTCAACCAATCACAATCAACTTTTTTTTCATCTGATTTTTGCAATAGTTTTAATCATTTTTTTAATTCATTTACAAATACTAATTTTCTCATATGTGATTGGTTCATACATTTTTCTACTTATTCTCCTTATTTTTGTATTAAAAAATGATGTCATAATTCATTTGGAGAACTTCCTATTTATATGCATGGCTTCCATATTTTCATGTAACACTTGTGGAACCATTTTTATTTTTTTTTGGGACTGCTCGACAGTTATTTGATTTTCTTGGTATGATATGCGGTTGCTCCATTAAACCCTCCTTCATCAGCCTCCACGTGGAGGATTTTTGAACCCAAACAATTTTTATTTTAGAATTCTTTAACTCTTCCGCTATCCATGATCAAATTAATGAACAAAATTCTGGTGTGCTCTGCGAGTATCGAAGGTTCCATAACACAATTCTTGGAGGTGCTTAGTACCCTACTTCTCTAAATTTTCTCACTATTAACCATGTAGTATATTTCATTTGCATATAATCATTCCATCCGAGACTAGTATTGCAACCACTTTTATTATCAACTTTTTTAATTTTTAATTTTTTCACTGGTTTCGCTAATGACTGAAATTATGTGTTAATTATTTTTGCAGACAAGGTTACAGCTGCAAAGGGCGAGGAATTGAATATTAGGAAGGGGAATGAAAGAGTAGAGTTTTCTTAGCTGAAGGGCATGGAAGACAACCTATCATCAGGATTAGTTCAAGCTGGATTCCAAGTTAGCAATTATCTTACTTTCGGGCCAGTGGATCAAGTATCTTCCTTTCAGGGTTGACTATAAATTATGCCTAATAAGTTTTCTTGGCACTTCACCATATTTAAATTGAGCACTGCAACATAGAATTCAAATTCATATTCTGATATTCATTCAGTGAGTAGTTCACAATAAATTACTTTCTCTCTCACACACACACGTTCACGAAAACATATATACCTTATCACATGACTATGGTAAAATCCCAAGAATATATACATGCACATGTATATAAAATACATATATATACTCAAACAGAGAAGAATATATAAATTCATATTTTTCTCTTCATTCAGTGTATTGCTCACAATGGATTCCTTAGCTTTTCCTTGGGCAAGTGAGGATCGTGACTCAGATACTGTCAATGACATACAACCTCATTTTTGTTGGGTGCAAAGGAAATTTTCATTATGTTTTGGGCCAATCGCAGAAAGAGTACCATAGATAAAAAAACTCCTATTACATGTAATCATCAAGCAAAAAGTTGTATACAAGAAATGAACAGTAGTAACCAGCTTATAATTTACTGTTGAGGAAGCTTATATTGGGATCATCAACTGCAATATCCAGAGCCCGGACTTCCATTTCCATTCACATATAGCGTCGGAAATCTTCATGCCAAATGGCTTCATAAGGAGGTAAAGGAGCCTCTCCAGTTAGAAGTCAAACAGAGTTCCTGAAACATTCAATCTAAAGCACGACAACCATCCACAATATCTCCATAAGTGAAAACTACTCGGTATACGGAATCCTCACAGTCATATAACCCTTAAATTTAGCAACCAATTGCTCCATGTGGTCGAATCTAAAATCAGTCCCTCAATGCCAAGTATCTTCCTTTCCGGCTTGTGGATCATGTATCTTCCTTTCGGAATGGAGAATGTGCTTCCTTCTTGTGCCAATTTTCCTAATTTATCTTGAATGTGTAAGCACGACAAAGATTATAGTTTATAATACATGATCTTGCTTTTGGTATTTGCATTTTCTTGTTTAAAGAAAAAAAAATTCTTTATACCTCAGATGGGTTTTTCTTTTTGCGTTTTGTAATGTGGTCAATGGCATTATTGAATCTCCTTTTGCTCCCACACATATGAGCTTGCTTTTTCGCATCTTTCTCAAGTTCATTCTCTACTGCACTCCCACAATCTTCTTGCCCTCCTAATTGGGCTTCTTTCTTCTGATTTCTTGGTAACACATCATTGCTAATCTCATCTTGATTTAATCCAGAGGAAGCATTTATGGGGATGACAGAGTTGTGGGGAAGCAGGGAATCAATGTCAGACTCCTGGGATCCTTTTTGGGGTCAATGGTAGATGGCAGAAGAATGTTTTCTGGTTTGAGATCTGTGTGAATAATTGAAAGCCGCCCGTGCAAATAATCAAGCCATACCAAAACATTAAAGCAATTTTTCTTTACCATGTTCAATGGAATGCCCTTGTTGTCATAATGCCTGATAAGACTCAATAAATTGTCTCCCAAAACCATTGTACTTCAAATTATCACGCAATCCAACCACACATTTCTTGTTATCTGTGTTACCTTGGGCTATTCATTTAAGGATGGCAATCTCATTCGGGTTTTCACAGTAAAATATCATGTAAATAGAACACTTGTCCTTTGGAGCCAAGACAAAGCCTCCATGCAGATGACATTAGCAGTTCATATTTTTTTCAATGCTTACGCTGAGAACTTTGTCTTGCCAGAATATCAGTAACAATGGGCATCTCCTTTGAAATGTTTTCCTTTTGCTTTGTCTAGTTAAAATTACACCTGCAAGGATCAACATCCAACAACATATGTACAACTTCTCTCATGTTGTGTCATAATGTTGGGAGTTTGCATGTACAATGCACTGCAATTTTCAGGACCTCCATCATCTCTTCCTCAAATGATTTGGATATACTTGAATCAAGCACCTCAACAACTCCTTCTTGTGTACATATCCTGTGTGAAATCCAGTAAACAATATCCTTGTTCTCACCAAATTCTTGCTCAATTGGTTTTTTCCAGTAGCAAGCTCCAACAAAACCACACCAAAACTGTATATACTCTTCAATATACATCTTACTCTTCATTAAATACAATGGTCGTGAGTTCGAACCCCGTCACACCATAACACTGGCTTTTTCTCCCGATTTTTTAGCCCTTTTATGTTCCTTCAACACATACTACGATCGGACATTAAATTGAGCCACCGAACACCGATGTGTTTTCCTCGGCCTTCTCAGTGTTTTCACTTTTGCAATGTATACAACTGTCACCAGGAAGAGCCCAGTAACAATTTGGGTGTTCTCATAACATTCTTTTTGGGATTAAAAGTAAAATTTTGACAGCAAAATTCCACTAATTTACAACTTTCACATTGCACAAATCCTCCTTTCCCAACAAAACATTGTGCTATGAAGTTCACTGAAGAAAAAAGCATCAAACTCAACGCCATAAATATTGAACTTATGAATTCTCGTTGAAGTATTACATCAACACCTAACATAGAAATCAAATTTGTAATAATAATACTAATAATATAGAAACAGACTTCACTCCACCCACACAACGAATGGCTTAAATCAATGTTTGCAAGTTTAGTAGGGAAAAAATGACAATGGAAAGAATTTGAAAATGTAAATTTTATAGGATAGCGACATTGACATCAAAAACAACATCGGCACCAACAACATGGCTTTGAATGAGAATGCCAGTGTAAATTGGGCTACCAAAAATTGTTTTCACCATCTCCTTGACAATTGCAACTCGCTTGCATGTTTTTTAAAACAATAAACAATTAATCGTAATGATAGGGACTGTCGCATTACGACTCTTGTTTGTATTTACACGTGCCCTAGTTTGTATTTATTTTTATTTTAAAAATTAGTTCTTATGTATTTATTTAAGTGCAACATTAAATTTATTATATTATATAATTTTTTTTAAATGAGGGTTCCTATAAATATAATATTTTAGGTCTTCTCCTATAAAATTTTCCTATGTAATTATTTAAGAGTGATGTTATATTATATAATTTATTATATTATATGTCAATCTTAGTAGTTAGTAGCTTGGACAGCTGTTTGTCCTCATCCATTTGTTATGGGTAGTTTGGACAGCCTAGAATTTAGAGAAATAGTTGTTTTTGTCAAACAAATATTGTTAGGATAAGAACAATTGTTATCTAATATTGACTCCTTTTAGGTGACACCTCATAACCAAGGTTGTTATGGTTATTGAGTTGTCTTAATCTCAGCCGTTCATTTGTATTAATCTCGGCCGTTGATTTTCAACGAGAGTAGTATATAAGGGGGTCATTGGGGTCATTTGTAACAAGGAAGTTTTTAGAGAAACTTGCAGTGTTAGCAAGTAGTCTTGCAGTGTTAGCAAGGGCGCAGTGATAGCGTTGGAGATAGCAGTGGAGGAATATCAGCAGGAGGATTAGGAGATTGTCGGAGCTCTGCCAGTAAGAGGCAAGCAGTATTTGTATCTCTTGATTTGCTGAAGTTTAATATATTTCTCATCTGTAGTACTGGTTTTCCCTACGGGTTTTTCCAGGGACAATTGTCCGAAAATATTGTGTTCACCTTGTTGGGTATTTCTTATGTGTTTGTATTTGTGAAGTTACAGTTGTGTTATTTTCCAATATTTGTTGATCAAATAATCTTACAAGATAGGAGGTTAATAATCAGTAACTATAATAGATTTTTCACATGGTATCGAGCTAAGTTCGGTAGAAAAGATTTACCCTAGGTGAAAGAAAGTGAGGGTTTACAAACCTAGTTTAACCTCTTCAAAATTATTATTATTATTTTCTTTTAAGATGGCCTCAGCAGGTTTAAGAGATCAGGACAGATTGGATGGAGCCTCGAATTTTGGTGTCTGGAAAGCCAGAATTTCTCTATTGCTGGAAGAGAATGGTATCAAGGAATATGTGACCACTGTTGTACCTGTACCTACAGATGCAACACAACTCTTAGCATATAAGAAGGAAGATGCCAAGGTGAGGAGGCTGATTCTTGACGGTGTCAAGGATCATATTGTTCCGCATATTGCAGAGTTAGATACAGCGAAGACGATGTGGGATGCCATTATGAATCTATACCAGAATGCTACCACTAATCGGAAGCTGATTCTCAGAGAAAAGTTGAGGAATACCCGGATGAATAAGGGAGAAGACGTCACAAGTTACCTCACCAGACTTAGACTTGTCAAGGATGAATTGGCAGCTGTTGGAGACAAACCAAGTGATGACGAGCTAGTGAGAATAGCCCTAAATGGGTTTACTAAGCAGTGGGATGTCTTTGTTCAAGTCATCAATGGACGAGACACCTTACCGAGTTGGGATCGACTATGGAGTGATTTCACTCAGGAGGAGCTTAGACTAAGTCTTGTCAATGGAGCCAACAATAAGAGTCAGAAAAGTGAGGTGGAACAGGAAAATGTTGCCCTAGCGGGTAAAGGGAAGGCAAAGAAGGGGTCTAGTAAAGGATCAAATTCACAAGGTGAAAAGAAGAAGAAAGATTCTTCGAAGATCAAGTGTTATGGCTGTCACGAGTTTGGCCACTATGTCAGCGATTTCCCAGAAAGGAAGAAGAATGAAAAGAAAGGCAAGAAGCAAGTTGCGGCTTCAGCAAGTGCAGATGAGCTCTCTAGTAGAATGGAAGATGAGTTTGCACTCATAGCATGTATGGTTAGCTCAACCTCACAGAGTGTTTGGTACATAGATAGTGGGGCGTCATATCATATGACAGGAGTTAGAGAATACTTCTCCAGTTATAAGGAAGAGAGCACCAGAATCCAGATCTCTATGGGGAACATGTCCAAACTCAACTCAGTTGGGAAAGGGACTGTTCAGTTTCAGAGGGAGAGTGGTAAGATGATTCCCCTTCATGATGTGTTACATGTTCCAAGCTTAGGGATGAATTTGATTTCTGTATCTGTCCTTCAGGACAAAGGGTACAATGTACTCTTTAGAGGGGCACATGTGTTGATCAAGCACAAGGATTGGAAATCACCCATAGCTATTGGAGTTAGGAGTGGTCGGCTTTATAGGCTGCAGTTTGATATTCCTAAGGCACTCATGAGCAACAATAATCTTAGAGATCAGGGAGAGCTATGGCATAGAAGGATGGGCCATATCCATCATGGAGCCCTTAAATTACTTCATGAGACAGTGACAGGTGTTCCTGAGGTGAGCACAGAGCACGATGATGTATGTAAGGGATGCGTGTTGGGGAAGTTTGCTAAAGCATCTTTTCCAAGGAGTGACACCAGATCCAAGGGCGTTCTTGATCTAGTACATTCAGATGTATGTGGACCAATGTCGACAAAGTCTCTCAGAGGGTATGAGTACTTTGTTACTTTTATTGATGATTTCTCCAGGAAGACATGGATATACTTCTTGAAGACCAAGGATGAGGTTTTCAGTCACTTCCAAGAGTTCAAAGCTCTTGTGGAGAATTCGACAGGAAGGAAGATAAAAGTTCTTCGGTCAGACAATGGAGGCGAGTACAAAAGCAATGAGTTCCAGGAGTTCTGTACCAGAGAAGGAATCAAGAGAGAGTGGACTGTTCCTTACAATCCGCAACAGAATGGAGTTGCTGAGAGGAAGAATCGGTCTATAACAGAGGCATCAAGGGCTATGTTGCATGACCAGGATTTACCCCATTATCTGTGGGCAGAGGCATGCAATACAACAGTATACATACAGAATAGAGTTCCACATAAGGTACTAGGGAAGATGACACCAGAGGAAGCATTCACTGGGAAGAAGCCAGATGTCAGTCACTTTAGGATCTTTGGGAGTTTGGCATATTGTCACATTCCTAAGGATACACGTACCAAGTTAGATCAGACTGCAGAGAGAGGGTACTTTGTGGGGTACAGTGAAACCTCTAAGGCATATCGGATATTCATTCCGGGACCAGGAGGATTATTGTTCGACGTGATGTCAAGTTCATGGAGGACAAGGCATTTAGAAGGTCTAGAGATTTTCCAGTAGATGATCAAAGTAAGCAGCCAACAGAAGCTCCAAGAATCACTCAATCGAGTCAAGGGCAGCAAAGCTCGAGTACAGTTACTAGTACAAGCATAGACTCAGGAGGAGAGAGTTTTCAAAGTATGGAGCAACAGGTGCAAGAAGAGATGCATCAAGAAGACATGGAGCTTGATATTTCATCCTCTATAGTTGGCAGCAAGAACCGTGAGGTTCAACAGACACAGAAGAATACTCAGGAGTTAGTGGGTACTCCTAGGAGGAGTGATAGACAACGGAAACCACCAGCCAGGTATGATGACTATGTTGCATTAGTTAGTGTGTTGGTAGATAGTGAACCTTCTAGCTATCAGGAGGCTACACAACATCAAGTGTGGCAAGAAGCAATGGTTGAGGAGTATACTTCAATTATGCAGAATGATGTGTGGGAGGTAGTGCCTAGACCAACAGATAGGGCAATGGTTGGATCACACTGGATCTATAAGATCAAGCACGGTGCAGATGGTAGCATCGAGAAATATAAGGCAAGGTTCGTGGCAAAGGGTTTCTCTCAGAAAGAGGGAATAGACTACGAGGATACATTTTCTCCAGTTGCTAGGTATACTTCTATATGAGCTGTAATCTCAATTTCAGCACAGATGGGATGGCAGATCCATCAAATGGATGTCAAGACATCGTTTCTTAATGGTGAGTTGAAAGAGGAGGTATACATAGAACAACCAGAAGGCTTTGTAGCACACAACAAAGAGACCCACATGTGTAGATTGAAGAGAGCATTGTACGGACTCAAGCAGGCTCCCAGAGCATGGTATGAGCGCATTGATAGTTACTTACAGGAAATGGGCTTTGTGAAGAGTGAGGCAGATGCTAATCTCTACTACTTGGTAGTTGGAGGTGAGATTCTCATTCTTGTTCTATATGTAGATGACTTGTTTCTTACAGTTCACTTTGGGGCTCATAGAAGAATGCAAGAGGGATCTTGCAAAGTGGATTTCGAGATGAAGGATTTGGGACTTATGCACTACTTTCTAGGCATGGAGGTATGGCAGAAAGATGGAGAGATTTTTCTTGGGCAAGGAAAATATTGCATGGAAATCTTGAAAAGGTTCAGGATGGAAGATTGCAAAGCCATGTCTACACCCATGATCATGAATTAGAGGAAGGTAGACACATCCAGGAGAAGGATGTAGACCCCACCTTATCTGCAAAGCATGATTGGTTCTCTCATGTTTTTGGTCAATACCAGCCGTATATGATAGAGCTCCAAATAGATTGAATATATTGCTATGTATCAGAATACAGAGAGACGCCTTTATATAGGCTGCGAGAGAGGGAGCCCAGCGGTAGAAACAGTTACATAACTGTTTATTAAACAAATACAAACAAAATGTATTAATGCGCTAACATTCCCCCCCTTAATACATTGCTCTTACAAATGTACCCCCTAAACAAATCAAACTTCACCTTGCCGAGAGGCTTGGTGAGAATATCTGCAACCTGAAAATCAGTAGGGCAGTACTGGAGCTGAATTTGGTGGTTCAAGACCTGTTCACGAATGTAGTGACATTCGACCTCAATATGCTTTGTTCGTTCATGGAAAACAGGATTCTTCACAAGCTTCAACACACCTTGATTGTCGTAGTGAATGATGGGAGGTTTCTCTTCAGGAATCCCTATATCTGCAAGAATGCGACGTAACCAAATTGCTTCGCACACAGCTGACTCCTCGTGCGGCGCGGTATTCAAATTCGGTGGATGAGAGAGCAACAACAGCTTTCTTCTTGCTGATCCACGAGATAGGTCCAGATTTGAGATGAAAAACATATCCCAAGTGGATTTCTGTCATCAACGGATCCTGCATAGTCCGAGTCTGTATATCCCTGTAAGAAGAACTGAGTGTTCTTCTGATACTCCAGACCAAAGTCAATTGTACCTTGGACATATCTCAACACATGCTTTGCTGCTATCCAATGACATTTCTTCGGCTCCTGCATAAATCTGGCAAGATAGCTCACAGCAAAGCAAAGATCTGGTCTGGTATAAGTCAAGTAAATGAGACTCCCCACAAGCTGCCTGTAGTGAGTGCCATCTACCTGTGGTGAATCCTGGAATCTAGATAGTTGCAAACCTTTTTCCATAGGTGTGGACATTGGTTTACAATCTGACATCCCATACTTTTCCAGGAGTGTCTTGGCATATTTCATCTGGGAGACGAAGATATGATTCTTCTTCTGCCATATCTCTAAGCCAAGATAATAGTGAAGTAGCCCCAAATCAGTCATGTCGAAGGATTTCTTCAGATCATTCTTTACATCATCTACAAGATTGTCGTAACTTCTGTGATCACAAGATCATCTACGTACAAAACCGTAATGACAATCTCTGCTCCTACCTTCGATATACAAATTTGTATCTGAGGGGCTACGAGTGAATCCATGCTGCAATAGGTGATCATCAATTTTTATATACCATGCCCTAGGTGCTTGTTTGAGTCCATAAAGAGACTTTATCAGACGACATACCTTCTGTGGTTGATGCTCATCTACAAACCCTTCGTGTCCGACCATGTACACTTCTTCTTGTAGATCACCGTTTAGAAAAGCACTCTTGACATCCATCTCGCTGAAGTTTCCATCCATTTTATGCTACCAAAGGCACATACAACTCGATGGTTTTGATCTTCGTAGTGGGTGCAAAGGTCTCGTCATAGTCAATTCCTTCTTGCTTTGAGCATAACCCTTTCGCAACAAGTCGTGCTTTGTGTTTGTTGATTGAACCATCTCATTATATTTTGTTTTGAAAATCCATTTGCAGCCAATGGATTTCTTACCTGAGCGGATCGACAAGTTCCCACGTCCGATTCTCAATCGGGAATCATATTTAGCATCCACACTGCTTCCACCGTGGTTGGTCTAATGCCTCACGAATGCAGTGTCAGGTTCAGTGCTCTCAACAACTGAACTCATGAGTGCAAAATTTACCTCATGTCTAGCTTGACTTCATGTTCTAACTCCCGTAGAAGTACCAGGGAAGTGAGTTCGGTGTGCATCCCCGATAGTACTCTGGACCCATTTCATACGTTGGTGTTCTTGATGTGAAGATGTGTTTTCTAGTGTCTAAGATCAACGAACAAGTCTCCACTCGGCTCTTCTTCTCTCTTAGAAGAATCATCTTTCTCATCATCCTGGATGTGTGAGCAATCTATGTGACGAGGTCGGTATTGACCTCCATTGTGTGGCAGGAGTCAAAGCATGACTCATCACATACCAAATCTTGACTCTCGTAGATCTTCTTCGTCTCAGGGATCCATGAGACAATATGCCTTTGAGGTAGTACTATACCCCAAGAAAAGACATGGCAGTGTCTTTGCATCGATCTTCTTCCTTCTCTTATCTGGAACATGCATATATGCAGTACAACCAAAAACTCTCAAATGATGAATAGAAGGTTTATGACCAGTCCATACCTCTTCCGGTGTCTTGTTCTGCAAGATCTTCGTGGGTGCCCGGTTGAGTAGATACTGTCCTGGATGCAGGCCTTACGCCCAAAATTGATCCTCCAACTTGGTGGTCGAGAGCATACAATGAGCCATCTCCATGACAGTCCTGTTGTGGCACTCGGAAATCCCATTCTGTTGGGGTGTGTAGGGTGCAGTCAGATGTTGTTGAATGCCATGTTGCTTCAGGTATGCTAAGAACTTCTTTGACACAAATTCCCCCCCTCGATTTGAGTGGAGGAGGAGAAGAGGCTTCCCATCGCCTGGTGGCTTCTTTGGTAGAAGGTTTGGAAATTTGCAAGTGCCTCACTCTTCTTGAAGGAAATATACCCACATTTTCCGTGAGTAATCATGAATGATGAGCCGAAAGTACGTAAAACCTTGAAAGCTAGGGCAGGGGGTCCACACAGAGGTCGGTGTGAACGACCAAGATGCTCAGAGAATTATAAGAGCTCTGTTTGAATGGACCTCTATGTTGTTTGCCCGTAAGACATCCCGAGCAAACAGCTTAAGGAATGGGAGAGTGGAGGAAGCCCTCTTACCATTTCCTTCGCACTGAGCTGATGCAGAGCCCCGGCAGAAATATGACCATATTGAAAGTGCCAAAGTGCAGTGGACTCCGCCGTTGATGCGAGAGAGAGCAATGCTTTGGATGAACCGACCGCATCCAAAGGCAAATAGACGGCCCTTCATAAATGCTTGAGCAATGACTGACTCTCCCTGAGAAATGATGCAGGACTTGACCCCTTTCTCAACAAAGAATTCAACCTGCATTCGATGGTTAAGAAGTTGACTTGCAGACAAAAGATTTGAAGTCAAACTCCGGAACATATAGCACCTTTGTGACTATACATCTTCATGTTCCAAGAGGAATGATGACATCACCAATCCCCGCTGCAATATACTCTTGATTATGCTGCAATGGTGATCCGATCTCCAAGGGGCGGTCACTCAGAGTATGGAACAACTTCTTGTTGCTTGGGTCATGTGTTTCTTTGGCGCTGAATCAATCAACCAGACATCTTCTGATGGCTGCGAAGTCTATGAGACTAGAACAATGTCAGAATGAGTCGTATTCTGGTACCTCTTCATCGAGGTGGCATCCTGCTGAGCAGCAATGTGGCCCTTCTACCTCTGATTACGAGCATGCCATCGGGATTTCTTGGAATATCCTTGGCTAGAAGTTCTCTCTTCGCCAGAGTTTCCATACTTGCGACCATTGTAATAACAGTTCGCAGTCATGTGCGTATCCGTGGAGCAAATGTGGCACCACCGATCCGCCTTGTGATTATGTTGCTTCTGGGGTGGCCGCTGTGGTGGCCGCTGTGAAGATGGCTGCCGAGCATGCTTTGCTTGATTCTGGGGGTAGATTGCCCTTTCGAGGCTTATGTTTTTGCCTCATGATGAGAGCCTTGTATTCAAGGCTTCTTGTACATTTTCATGGCTTCTTCCTGCCAAGATAATTCACCATGGTTGCAAACTCACCTCTGTTGAGTGATTTTCAACGTGGTGATCAATGTCTGGCAAATCGGGAAGGAAGAGCTCGCAGGGTGAGCGGGACTAGCAACTTGTCATCCACTTTGGTTCACCGAGTGCGAGAGTTCTGCACGTAACTCATCTACACACCGCAAGAAGGATTCTACTGATTCGCCATCATGCATACTCATCGTATGAAGCTTTGTCACGAAGTTGCAACTTTGTCATCAGATTCTTAGCTTCGTAGATGGTACACAATGCGCTCCATACCTGAGAAGAAGTGGTTGCTTCCCGAATGTATGGCTGCACCTCATCAGAAAGACTCAGGGTGATGAGCATTAGCACTTTCGCATCAACCTTTTCATATTTTTCCAACAGATCATCGTCTTTGGGAGGGGCGTCTTTGCCAGAGAAGATCCCCCAAAGATCTTCGAATTGAAGAATCGTCCACATTTTGGTTTTCCATGCGGCAAAATTTGGCCCTTTCAAGAGTTGGACATCAGATAGCAATATTTTTGGAGTAGACATTTTCAAAAACTCAAAAATGTACTTTATTTATTTATTTATTTTCAAAAATGGCTACAATGCTTACTGAAGGAATCTGTCCCGAAGATGGGCTCTATAGGCTCATGCAGTGAGATGCCGATGCTCCTGTGGGCGTTCTATTTCATGTTCATCATCTGCATCATAACCATGTTCAAGTTCTGCACGAATCCGTTGTGCTTGACATCGAACGTTGAACCAAAAATATTCCAATAGTCCTCTGGCGCACAATCTCGTCAAAGAGAATGTTCCCAGTGTTGTGTAGCTCATTGACCAAGGCAAAGAACAGCCCAGTGGTGTCTTCGTTGTCACTCAATGCCCAAATATTTGGTGCATTGCTTGCGGTGCTTTGTGCATCGGAAATTTGAGACATACGCGCACACACAGCTTTGCAATTTCCTGGCTTTGCTTACACATACAGGGGTTTGGATGGGATTTCACGTGGTTCTACAGGCAGTATGGCAGTCACAAGCACGACTCTTGCTCAACAATGTCTCCTTTCGTGGTCGCTGTCCACGCACAGCAAATTCTTCTTCCACACAGGTCGCTGCCTTAAAATGCCAACATCTACACTGCCAACACAGCAAATTCACAAGGTTCCACTCTGAATCTCCACGCACAGGTTCACCTCCATGCCAAAGCAAGTGCACGAGTCTCCCTCGTCGCTTCCAGGTGCAACAAACAAAGATTTTTGCTCCCCACATTTCTCCAAAGCAAGCGAGAGGATGCACAGCAGAAAGAACAAAGAAATGGGGCACGAGAATACAGTTGAGTCTCCTCTCCACGCACTGACCTCCTTCAAATGCGCAAGACCACGCCCAAAATGGACAGGGAATCTGAGTCTCCTCTCCACGCACAAAGACGCAAACTCGCTCCCTCCAATGCCGGTCGCCGCAAACAGACATAAGGACTCGAGTCTCCTTACCACGCACAAAGACGCAAACTGTTCCTCCACACGCAGGTTCTTCTTCAGTCTCCACACTCCACGCTCTGATACCAATGATAGAGCTCCAAATAGATTGAATATATTGCTATGTATCCAATACGAGAGACGCCTTTATATAGGCTGCGAGAGAGGGAGTCGCGCGAAACTTGATTACATAATCTGTTTATTAAACAAATACAAAAAATGTATGTATTAATGCGCTATCAAGATATAGCTTTTGCGAGTTAACTCTCTTAGTCGGTTCATGGTTGAGCCAAAGAGAGTGCACTGGATCAATGCAAAGCATGTCTTTGTGTTATTTACAAGGTACAATCGAGTATGGAATTAGATATGCTCGAGGTGAAGGAATCAGGTTGATGGGCTATACTGACGCAGATTGGGTAGGTAGTACAATGGACAAGAGGAGCACTTCAGGGTGTTGTTTCAGTCTGGGATCAGGAGTTGTATCTTGGTTCAACAGAATCAAGTCTGTGGCTCGAGTTCAAGAAAGTCGAGTACATAAAGGCATAGCATGGCAACATGTGAAGCTATATGGCTTCGGAAGTTGCTAGTAGCTTTGTTTGGTCAGAAGGTTGAGACTACGGTGATACACTGCGACAATCAGAGTTGCATCAAGTTGACTGAGAATCTAGTGTTTCATGATAGGTCAAAACATATAGACATCAAGTATCACTTCATCAGAGATTGTGTACAACATGGGGTTGTTAAGCTACAGTTTGTACCTACAGATCAGCAGGTAGCAGACATTCTGACAAAGGCATTGGGGAAGGAAAAATTTATCTTCTTCAGAGAGATGTTGGGTGTCATGCAGAATAGCTTCCTCGCTAAGAGGGAGTGTTAATCTTAGTAGTTAGTAGCTTGGACAGCTGTTTGTCCTCATCCATTTGTTATGGGTAGTTTGGACAACCTAGAATTTAGAGAAATAGTTGTTTTTGTCAAACAAATATTGTTAGGATAAGAACAATTGTTATCTAATATTGACTCCTTTTAGGTGACACCTCATAACCAAGGTTGTTATGGTTATTGAGTTGTCTTAATCTCAGCCGTTCATTTGTATTAATCTCGGCCGTTGATTTTCAACGAGAGTAGTATATAAGGGGGTCATTGGGGTCATTTGTAATAAGGAAGTTTTTAGAGAAACTTGCAGTGTTAGCAAGGGCGCAGTGATAGCGTTGGAGATAGCAGTGGAGGAATATCAGTAGGAGGATTAGGAGATTTTCGAGCTCACGCCAAGAAGAGGCAAGCAGTATCTCTTGATTTGCTGAAGTTTAATATATTTCTCATCTGTAGTACTGGTTTTCCCTACGGGGTTTTTCCAGGGACAATTGTCCAAAAATATTGTGTTCACCTTGTTGGGTATTTCTTATGTGTTTGTATTTGTGAAGTTACAGTTGTGTTATTTTCCAATATTTGTTGATCAAATAATCTTACAAGATAGGAGGTTAATAATCAGTAACTGTAATAGATTTTTCACATTATATTATATAATTTTAAAAAAATGAGGCCCCTATGAATATAATATTTTAGGTTTCTCCTATATAATTTTCTTATGTATTTGTTTAAGTGCAACAATAATTTTAATAGTATAATAATATTATTTATCTATTTATTATTATTTAAAGTGAGGGCCCTATTATTTACCTATTTACTAATATATTATAGTATATTATATTATTTAAAAGAGAGGCCCTTATAAATATAATATTTTAAGTTTTCCACTGTATAATTTTCTTATGTAATTATTTATAAGTGAGGGCCATTATAAATATAATATTTTAGATTTATAATTTTGGTTTTCGATGAATTATATTTGATCTATATAATATTATATAATATACTTATAATATTTTGTATGTAATTTATTTTTATAATTTTTACATTATATCTACTTATTTATTTATATATTCACCTCTTTAGTAATATGTTAAATTTATTTACTTAATTAAATAATCTAGGTATTTAAAGCAATTTGCAACAATAATTTTAATAATATGCTAAACTTATTTACCAAGTGGAGCCCTATTATTTACCTATTTATTAATATGTAAAGTACGGTGCGGGTCCTATTTTGTATTTATTTTTATTTTAAAAATTAGTTTTTTACCACATGGGTCCTTAAAAACGAGTTCTTATGTACTTATTTAAGTGTAACAATAAATTTATTATATTATATTATATAATTATCTTAAAAGTGAGGGCCCTTATAAATATAATATTTTAGGTTTTCCTCTATATAATTTTCTTATGCAATTATAGTAATATGCTAAACTTATTTACCTACTTATTATTATTTAAAATGTGAGTCCTATTATTTACCTATTTATTAATCTGCACATTATGCGGAGGTGCGGGACCTATTTTGTATTTATATTTATTTTAAAAATAAGTTTTTATTTACATGGGCACGACGTCAAACTCCTCCACTCAATATATATGTAAATAAATGAAGATGCCTCTCGGTAGAAATAATAAAATAATAAAATGAAATAAACAAATTCACGTTATATTTAAATAAAACCAAAGGTTTGTCTCATTTTTGTATATTAATTTACAACAATAATTACATAGTTCATAGAGAAACTTATTTAAGACAAGTGGTAAGAAATTTGATACAAAATTTCAATGCACACTTTGGTAATAGACACCAGACTATGACCACACTATTGAGAGGAAATGTTATACACCATGTGTATTTTCTCATTGCCCTTCTAGGAACAATCTGAGGTGTACACCATACCCTCGGTTAGGACACCCCTGGTGCCCCTCTCTCTTGTCCACTTCCTGTCTTTACCCTTATTTACCTTGGAATTACTATCCACAGGTCAAATATTCAGTGATTAAAATTCACTCCAAAATTCACTTGTCATTTTTTTTTCCCAAAATAATGTCTCTCTCTTTTGATTTCATATGCCTCTTTTTATAATATTCCCATGGGTAGTTATGAACCAACACAATGGTCCCAAATATTTAATTAATCTTTTTTAGTCACATACTCGGGTTATTAACTCCCACATTTATTTTTCAATAGTTTATTATAGTACCTTTGTTATAAATAATCTCAACTCAAAATTTTATTATATAATAATTCAACAAGTCTTTAATGATTAAATCTTTGGGGATTTAGTCACATAACAATCTCTTCTTTTTCCCATATAATAGGGTCACATAAGTATTCTCGATTTGTGAATTAATGCAACGCTAAACAATCTTTTTCAAAATGAAACTTTGTCAATTCCCCATCAGAAAATGACATCCACTTGCTTTATCATCTAGGGAAAAGGAACCCTTAATTATTCATGGACCAAAACATGTAAGCAAGACTTCTCCATAACTTGATAAAAAAGTGTACTAATAGTTGTTCACCTTTTAATTAATGATGGTTTTTAATCTAGCCAACCAC
Source organism: Taxus wallichiana var. yunnanensis (assembly GCA_018340775.1). Classification (NCBI taxonomy): domain Eukaryota; kingdom Viridiplantae; phylum Streptophyta; class Pinopsida; order Cupressales; family Taxaceae; genus Taxus; species Taxus wallichiana. The sequence continues at coordinate 614,497,995 of CM031244.1, forward strand.
AATGTGACACATTGGACATTTGATTATTGGTTCACTTTTCAAATATTTAATAGTAATAATTTTTATACTAAATCAATTCAAAGTTTATTTTCTCCATAAAAAAACACATCAAATGAAAATGGTAATATTGCATGGTCATATATTCCATAATTATTTAATTGTAGTGTGTGAAAGAGACACCTACACACACTTATAGGGTCTAATACTAGCAATCGCATGTGAGGTGTGCGATGTTAACGCCGAAATCAAAATATTCTTAAGGCGGAAAAGTAATTGAAAAACACAACAAAGCAATATGATATTTCTAGTTAGTAAATGAAAAACAAAATGAAGTAGTGAAAAGTGGAGAAGTAGAAAAGATTTAGAGTGCAGAAGAAGTGGAGTAGCTTGAAAGGGAAGGTCCACCGCTGAATAAGAGGGGATTGTTAAGGATAGGGAATGAAGACGGGATTCCTCTTATAAGCGTGATTGCAAAATTGTTGCTGAGAAGATTTGTTATAGCAAGTGAGTGGAAAAGGGGCGAGATTCAATAGGCAGACAAGGTGGGAAGAATCGATATAGTTGTGAAGGAAATTCGTTGTGTTTCCATGCCCCCAATTTCAATAGTGGTTCTCTTCAAAGTAAAGCCTTGAGTTATTTGGATTGAAAACAATCTAGAAAAGTTAAAGGTAACTCAAGCTAAAGTATATGTCAATTTCATAATGAACGATGATAATATGAGTTCCTAAAAAAAAGTAAAAAACCCTAAAATGTTTAAGAACAATCATTATTTCTTAGTTAACGCAAATTATAATATCAATTCATCTTATTCCCTATGATGCGCCCGAATTAGCGGGAACTTGAGGGATATGGTGTTTCCATAATATGTATTTAATTATTATAGTGTTTGTTTTGAAAGGAACAAGAGGACAATACTTGGATCACAGAGTCCGAGATTCAGAAGTTGGATGCAGATAAATGGAAGCAGTTTGAAGAAGACAACTTGCAGGAGCTGCGTTTTTTTCAAGCAGGGGAGAATGATGCGCCCGAATTAGCAGGAACTTGACAAGGTCATAACTTGAGCTCCGGGTGTCCGTTTGAGTCCGTTTTTTTAAACCACGTGTTTCGATGAGACGAACGCAGCGGCAACCCGCCCTATTGGTTGGGGCAAGTTTTCGACACATTTTCGGGCCCTAAATCCGCCATCTTGAGGCCGAAAATTAGGATTTAAGTTATAGTTTAGTTTTTTCCTATTTTTGAGCATTAGTTAATTTTAGTCTATTAATTGCATTGTGAGTTATAAAGTTGGCAATTCCTCTAATTTAGGGATGTAGAAGATGCGTGGCAATTTCTGTGCCCGTAGGAATAAGCATGCGAACTTACTAAGAATAGCGGTTCTAGTAAACTGCTAAAAATAGTAATTTCCGCCACCTAGAGTAGATTTAGTCAGAGTTAGCTAGAGTTTACTGGGTAACTCGAGTTGGGAGTTATTTTCCTATTTAGGAAACATTGTAATTCATTATTTGATAACGAAGAAGGAGATCTATTTTCTTTTGGAGTTCATTTTATTGCAGTTTATCTGGTTGTTCTTAATTTGGCTGCATTACCTAAGTAGTAATTACCATGGATCGATTCTTGTGTGTCCTTCTCGAATAAAATCTCGAATCTATCGATATGTCCATGACAAACCATTACAACAATGAGATTCTTGTCTCCAAGCACCTTTGTGTGCCACGTGTATGACTCCAACAAACTTAACGTTGTTATCATCTCTGTCGCAATTTACAACTCATATGCAATTGCTAACATATATAAAAATAAGAGGCAAATATAATTATTTCAAACTTGTATTAAAAGACAATTATGAATTTATTCTATATTTATTGTTTCCAATTTTATCTCAAATTTATATGTCATTTCACATAAATCTGAATAAATGATTTTTCCCTTGCAAATGATAATTGTGAAAAATAAAAAACTCTGATTTTAAATAGTGATGTTAACGTTGAAATAGAAAATATTGGTGAGTGGAAAAGGAAATTGAAACGAAGAAAAAATCATCCTGTTTGGATCGAAGTTAAGGACGAGGAAGCATGAATTTGTGGTTGACACCAAGAAAAAGTGTAATGTTGTAATTGATCTATAAGCAACATATCGAGAGTCAACATTGTCGATTTCTCTTGAAAAGAATTCAATGTTCATCTTGCCTAATGCACAAGCTCTTGAGTTCATTCCTGGAGTGAAATCATCGTGACCGGATCAAATGAAAGTGTTTTTGGATTTAACGCCACCACCACGTAGAATGATTTACCTATGCTTATAGGCCTTACTTCTCAACTCGAACATATTCATTTTGTTTCTCTTTGCCAATATGTGCATACTCCGATTTGAGGCGGTTTTGGGATATTCACAAAGTGAACACCTAGAGCCCGCCTTTAAACAAGACTTTGATGAGACAGTTGCTTAGGTAATTTTATTTGATTCTTGTTCCTCATTCTCTTGAGCACATGAGCTTACAACCGATGACAATGAGATTGAGGGGAATGGTTAAGTACCCGCACGATGATGAGATTAAAAGCTGCGACATAGAAGGCACAAAAACCTTTCTTGTACATCAAAGATGGATTCATTTTTTCATGTGAGGGTTCTCAACACAAGGAATCTAGAGTAGGAGGAAGGTTCCCTGATGAATATTCCGACATCGATCTTGGCACATATGGACAATTGTCTGTTATATGATGATCCAAAGCTTCTCCATAGCATTGTTCTTCTCATCCATTAGTTGTGCGCATTCAATTTTAAAGATCTGAAAGTTGGTGTTGGAAGAACAAAATGTTGAAGGCCTCACAACAGTTTTGGTCACCGACATGACATGCGACAAGTTGTCTCCAACGATTGCGGGCCACGTGTACGAAATAAATGTCAGTGCTTCGGTAACCAAATAAATTGTAATCGTTCATGTCTTTGTCAGTTGTCATAGGGGGAGGAGGCTTCCGCTCGTGGAAATGTCGTTCAAGATAATAACTCAAGCTTAATAAAAACATGAAAAACATATCAACAAAAATATTTAAAATACAATATACAAAACACTATTTATGTTATTATATAAATATATGCAAATATAATTTATTATATATATATATATAGAATAACTAAAGAATTTTAAAAATGTAGAACATCATTAATAAAAACACTATATATAATATATATATTTTAAATAAATAAATATTTATTAAAAAACTATAAAACAAACCAGTAGTAATAACAGTCTACATATAGAATAAATAAATAAATTACAAAATGTGATATATCAAATAAAAAATGGTCTACTATGCCTGTTTGGCAACGACCATATATATTTGACCCTGAGAGTAACGATTTCATCGTAAAAAAATCAAATCCATTAAAACTCGTTCAGAGAATTGTTTTGCTAAATCTTTAGAGAAATTTCTGGCTCAATCGCACAACTCTAAAGGATCTTCCGAGAAATTATCGTTTCCTTATAGAAATGTGACAATGGAAGCAACAAAGAGATTGAACGATGCAATGTGGAGAAAATGACAAACATTTAATCGGCTTTTACGACGGCATATCGGGAGCTCTGGTTTGAGGCAGTTTTGGGATATTCACGATCAAAAAGGCAAGATCCTACCATTAAACAAGCCTTGGATGAGACGGTTTCGTAATTTGCTTTGTTTCTTGCTTGTTACGCCCTTAAGCTATTGCTTGTATTAGGATATGAGTAGCCGACTTGTGGCTTACCATATCATTTTATTATATCATTTATACTTTCTCATGCTTAGTAGGTCAGCCTTGGTGATGGCCATAACATATGAATAGTATATATAGGGGATTATAGGTAGTAATTCATCATCATTGGAGCATTTGAGTATTATTGTATGGTTTGGAGGTTGCCCCCTCGAAGTGGCGAAGCTATTCTAATTGCATATTGAGATCATTATTCTAGAATATTGTGTTATTTGGTGTTATATTGTTGCTCATGATCTGAATTATACAAGTAATTTCATTACAAGTGGTATTAGAGCTGCGATCTGGGCCAAAATTAGGGCAAAAACCCTAATTTTTGTTTCCGCCATATATTACGAACCAGAGAGAATTGGTGGGAGATATTTTTACTAGAGTTGTGAAAAATTTAAGGTTCCTTGAAAATTTCATACTTTTTAAATTTATTTTGCAAAAGTTATTACAAATTTAGGGTTTTTCATAAAATTGCTCCCTAGGGTACAAATTGTGGAATTTTTTCAAATTCATTACATTTTTGGAAAAAAACAAAATTTATTTGATGTTTGGTCTTTAAGTTTTTATATTTGGCTGAATTCTTATCGAAATCCAAAACCCTAAAATTTGACCGTGATTCCTACATCCTACTATTTTGGGGCATCATGGTGGGGCCTTCCACAGGGGGAAAAAGAATCCCATCACTTCAAGTAAAACAACGAGAAAAGGATGAGATAGTAGTTGAGGAGTTAGAGATAGAAGATATAACTACATATTCCTCAGGATTAGGGTTTACTTCAACAGACCATAAAGTAAGACAACTTGAGTTTAACCTAAGAGACCTCGAATCTAGGGTGGCCAACAAAGAAGATGTGGATAGGATTGGACATAGATTGGAGGATTTCATGCAAAAATTTAGTATGCATATGATGGGTAATCATACTTATGTCAATCAAGGTGGATCCTCAAGTCAACATAATAGACACATGAGCCAGAGTGGATCTTCGAGTGTGCACAATCCAAATACAAGCACTCTGTAGGCCCGTACTATGTTTCCAAAAGTGGAGATGCGCAAGTTTGATGGAAAGGATCCACTCAAATGGAGAATTTCTTTTAACTACATCAGATTCCATCAGGACAAAAGGTGACCATGGCATCTTTGTATCTCGAACCTGACCAATTCATATGGTATCGATGGTTATGTGCTCAAAGGAAGAAGAGTGGTCTTAATGTTACATGGACAATCTTCACTGAAGAGTTGTAATTACACTACAGTTCTAGTGTGTCAAATAATTACTTCAGCCAATTAGCAAAGTTGAGGCAGATAGGATCTGTTAAGGATTACATTCATCACTTCCAAAACCTTTCTCTGCATGGTGGAAAATATTGCTTGAAGAGAATCGAATGACCTATTTCTTGGGGTCTTAAGGATCACATTGAGCATGAGGTGCGTATGTTTAATCCTCATAAGGTTTCTAATTCGATTATTATGGCAAGAAGGGCAGAGGAGAAAATTTTTTTCAAGTAGGAGACAACATTTCACTTTTACTAGAGATCACAACACCTTGGCCCTAGCACTCCCTCGGCCAGTTAGATTGACACCTCAACAAATTGAAGAAAAAAGAGAAAAAGGGTTATGTTTTAACTGTGATAGTAAATTTGGACCCGGACATAAATGTGTTGAAAAGAAGTTGTTCTACATTGATGGGCCTAGTGAAGATGAAGAGAATAATGAAGATGCAGAGTTAGAGGTCTTGGTTGAGCCAGAGGAGGAGTCAGGAGATCCTCAGCCAATGATCTCATGCCATGCAATTTCAGGTATTAGCACCCCCAAACCCTAAAGGTGGTTGGATTCCTAAAAAAAAGAGGGTCACAGTGTTGATTGATTCAGGAAGTACTCACAACTTTATCAATCATAAGTTAGCGATGTCTTTAAACTGCTTCATTTATCCACTCACGAATGTCAAGTAATGATTGTTAATGGAGGTATTGTTACTTGTTCGGAAAATTCCATAGCATTAAGCTTTCCATGGAATATTACATACTAAATAGTCCCATGTATGTCATTTCTATGGGAGGAGTAGACATTGTGTTAGGGGTTCAATGGCTTACCACTTTGGGAACTGCATTGAGATGAACTTCCAAGACTTGTTCATGTGATTTCACTCTAAAGGAAGGAATTTTGAGCGAAGAGGATTAAGAGCAAAGTCTCCACAAATAGTAAGTTCTCATCGATGCACAAAATGCTAAAAAAGGGTGCGAGAGGATTTGTGGCACAACTCTGTTTTATTGGAGGCTCATGATTCTAAGGACATTATACCATCGAGATATGCAAAGCGGTGTTTGGATGCACACTCTGTTGTATTTGAAAATATACCAAAGGGGAGAGAGATCATGATCATGCTATTCAGTTATTACCAAGAATTCAACCGCCTAACATCAGACCTTATAAGTACCCATATGTGCAAAAGAGTGAAATCGAGAAGATTGTACAAGAGATGTTGGAAGCAGGAATCATCCACCATAGTCAGAGTGCTTATTCTTCTCCAGTAGTGATGGTATGAAAGAAAGATGACATGTGGTGCATGTGTCCTGATTATAGGGAACTTAATAAGTACACAATCAAAGATAAGTTTCATATTCCTGTTATTGATGATTTGCTTGATGAGTTGCATGGTGTTGTTTATTTTACAAAGCTTGATCTTCGTTCGAGATACCACCAAATCAGAATCAAGGATGAGGATGTTCATAAAACAACCTTTCGAACACATGAAGGCCATTATGAATTCTTGGTAATGCCTTTTGGACTCATAAATGCACCTTCTACATTTCAAAGTTTGATGAATTCTATTTTTAAGTCATTCCTGCATGGAAGTTTGTCTTAGTGTTTTTCAATGATATATTAATTTATAGCAAAACATGGGAGGAACATTTGCATCATGTAAATAATGTTTTGGAAACCCTTGAGCAACATCAACTTTATGCAAAGCCCTCTAAGTGTTCTTTTGGACTCGAGGAGGTTGAATATTTTGGTCACATTGTCTCTCATGAAGGGGTTAAAGTGGATCCTAATAATATCAAAGCCATGATGGAGTGGAAGGTTCCAAAAACCCTAAAGAATCTATTAGGATTTTTGGGGCTTACAGGTTATTTCCGAAGATTTGTAAGGCATTATGGAAGCATATCTGCACCTCTCACACTTGACTTTATTAAAGAAGGATTCCTTCCATTGGAGTGAAGATGCAACCAAAGCATTTGAGAAACTAAAGGAGGCCATGTGCACCACTCTAGTCTTGGCTACTCTAGATTTTTCCAAAACATTCATTGTTGAATGTGATCCATCAAGGGTGGGTATGAGGGCAGTTGTCATGCAAGAAGGCCATCCTATTGCATTTTTGAGCCATCAATTCAAAGGTAAGAATCTTTCCAAGACGACTTATAAGAAGGAAATGCTAGCCATACTTCATGAAGTAAAGCAATGGAGACCATATCTCATAGGAAGACACTTTAAAGTGAAGGCAGATCATGATAGTCTGACATACTTCTTAGAGCAACATTTATCATCGAAGAACAACAAAAATGGGTCTCCAAGATGTTGGGATATGATTTTGATATTATCTATAAGAAAGGGAAGGAGAATGTAGTTACTGGATGCTCTTTCGCGGAAAGATGACTCAACTGTAGCCTTATTATGTGCCATATCCATATTACAAGAAGATTGGATAGATGAGGCAAGGTCCGAATGGAGAAATGACCCAACCACACAAAAATATCATTCATCATCTCCAAAATGATCCAAGTATGTCTGAAAATTTGTATTGAAAGGGGATTCTTTATGGTATAAAGATAGATTATACCTATGTAGGAACTCCACTCTTAAAAATAGGATTCTATCGAGCTTCACTCTTCTCCAGGTAGGGGGCACTCTGGTTTCTTGAAAACTTATCATCAAGTCAAACAAGATTTCTTCAGGAAGGGCTCAAAGGGGATGTCCAAAAATTTGTGGCAGAATGCATGGTTTGTCAACAAAATAAGGGTGAAACAGTTTGATCCCCAGGTCTTCTACAACCTCTATCTATTCCTAGCCAACGGTGGGAAGAGGTTTCCATGGACTTTATCACAGGATTACCTAAATCTGAAGGAAAAAATGTCATCATGGTTGTGGTGGATAGACTCACCAAATATGCTCATTTTTGTGCCTTGGCACACCCATTTTCTACAAGCACGGTAGCAACAGCCTTCATGGACACAGTTCAGAAGCTTCATGGGACACCGAAGATTATAGTAAGTGATCGAGACCCTATATTTACTAGTAATTTTTGGACTGATTTATTCTCATGTTTGGGTACTCAGTTAGCTCGTAGCTCTTCTTATCATCCCCATCGATGGGAAAACAAAAGTTGTAAATAATTGTTTGGAGGGATATCTTCATTGCTTTACGTCAGATAACAAGCAATATGGGTCCAATGGTTTCCACTTGCAGAATGGTGGTATAACACCTCCTTCCATACTTCATCTAAAATGTCTCCTTTTTGGGCACTCTATGGGTGGTACCATCCACCATCCATCACATCATCATTGAGAGGAAAACTATGGGTTAGAGCAGTAGAAGAACACATTCAGTATCAACAAGAGGTCCTCTCTAGTCTCAAGGAGAACTTGGTCATGGAACAAAAACGCATGAAGCAACAAGCTGATCAACATCGCACGGAAAGACATTTTGAAGTAGGTGATTGGGTTTTGTGTGGTTACAACCATATAAGCAAATTTCTTTGAAACAAAAACAAAAGGATAAAAACTTTCACCAAAGTATTATGGCCCCTATCAAGTATTGCAAAAGATTGCACTGTAGCATACAAATTAGAACTTCCACAATCCACCAGAATACATCCAGTCTTTCATGTTTCTTTCTTGAAGAAAGTAATTGGAAAGAGAGTATCAGCCCAAATAGTGTTACCTGAGCTCAATGAGGAGGGGAGGGTCATCTTGGAACCTGAATGCATCCTTCAAACACGCACTAAAAGATTGAGGACATGGGTTATTACTGAGTACCTGATCAAGTGGAAGAATATGGACAATGAAGATGCAACATGGGAAGATATGACATTCTGCAAAGTGGACCTCCGAGCTTCTCAACATTGGGGACAATGTTTCTTTGAAGGGGAAGGGCATGCTATGCCCTTAACCTATTGCTTATATTAGGATATGAGTAGCTAACTTGTGGCTTACCATATCATTTTATTATATCATTTATACTTTCTCATGCTTAGTAGGTCGGCCTTGGTGATGGCCATAACATATGAATAGTATATATAGGGGATTGTAGGTAGTAATTCATCATCATTGGAGCATTTGAGTATTATTGTATGGTTTGGAGGTTTCCCCCTCAAAGTGGTGAAGCTATTCTAATTGCATATTGAGATCATTATTCTGGAATATTGTGTTATTTGGTGTTATATTGTTGCTCATGATCTGAATTATACAAGTAATTTCATTACATTGCTCCTCATTCTCTTGAGCACATGAACTTGGAGCCGATGAAAAATGTCACTGAGGGGAATGATTAAGTCCTCGCACGATCCAGGATGCCTCGTCTTGCTCCTCATTCTCTTGAGCACGTGAACTTGGAGCCGACGACAATGTGACTGAGGGGAATGGTTAAGTCACCGCACGATCTAGGATGCCTCGTCTAATCGTTCAGATCAAACCGAGTAATTGTCATCAAGTGCGTACATTGCGCATTTGCGAATCGGCCCATATTTTCTATAACAACACCTAAACCATTGTTTGCTTTTCCCTAAGCGCAACAACTTTGTTATTTTTCAAACGTTATTCCCTAATCCAATATATACAACCAAAGCGACATGTGTTGGCCTCTAACGACATAAGTATGGAGAGATTGTTTACATGATAGTATTATTTCCGTCCAATGGACGCTCTCAAGTCCATGCGCAAGCATGAACATGAGTCTTTAGAGGGACATCAGAAAATGAGGTAATAACTCAATCGCAAAAAATAGGAATGTTTATTACGCACATTATCATGCTTGTGTTTTAATGCACATTATTTTCTTGGCTGCAACAAAGGAAATGATCCGGGATGCCTCATCTCGCTCCTCATTCTCTTGATCACATGAACTTGGAGCTGAGAACAATGTGACTGAGGGGAATGGTTAAGCCACCACATGATCTGAGACACCTCGTCTCGATCGTCGTCAAATCAAACTCGAGTAATTGTCATCAAGTGTGTGCATTGCGCATCTGTGAATCAGCCCATATTTTCTATAACAACACCTAAACCGTTGTTTGCTTTTCCCTAAGCGCAACAACTTTGTTATTTTTCAAACGTTATTCCCTAATCCAATATATACAACCGGAGCGACACATGTTGGCCTCTAACGACGTAAGTATGGAGAGATTGTTTACATGATAGTATTATTTCCATCCAATGGACGCTCTCAGGTCCACGTGCAAGCATGAACATGAGTCTTTAGAGGGACATCGGAAAACGAGGTAATAACTCAATCGCAAAAAATAGGAATGTTTATTACGCACATTATCGTGCTTGTGTTTTAATGCACATTATTTTCTTGGCTGCAACAAAGGAATATAAAATATTATTTTCGTGACGTAATAACAATTTGCGATTCCGCCACTTATTGTAAAGAAACAAACCTCCATATAAATCAACATTTTGAATCTTCTTTTGAATATCTCTATATTGCCAGCTTGTATAATTTGATGAATGTATTGACAAATACAAATTCTCATACAATTTTTTTAACATTTTATTTTGCGTATATTTAAAAATACAAATCTATCTCGCATACAAACTATACAACTATATATTTTGCATATATTTACACACATTATCGCGCCTTTGTTTTTATTTTCTCGGCATAATAAACACTAACATCTTTTAGCATAATAACAGTTGGCAATTCCAAAAAAGTGCAAAAATGGATTTTATGAAAATTAAAAAAATGCCATCAATGCGTAGAGATTGAAAAAATATGCACTTTTAGAGAAAATGACACCTAAAATGGAGCCACATAAGCTATGGCACATGCAATTTTTTTCTTCTACATCTTCCTGACACTTTCCAAAATGGAAAATTCTTTTTTCCGTTCTAAAATTTTCACCAAAAAAAAAGCGAAAAAAAAGCCATAAAAGGAAAGAAATTGTGTTTGGCACATTTTTTTGTTTTTCGCAATTTTGAAAACCGATCGGTTGTCAAAGAGGTCGAGTCGGTTTCAAAGCAGCCAAAGCGGTCAAAGCGGGTGATTTACGCCATTCGGATGGTCGACGCGGTGCAAAGTATGTGCACCATTAGATCTTGTCAGAGCCCCGGGATTCCTAACTTAGAACTAGCAATCGCACGTGAAGTGTGTGATGAAAATGCCGAAAGTAAAACAAGGGAGTACGGAGAAGGAAACTGAAAAATATAACAAAGTAGAAATGTAAATGTAGGTGGTAGAACAACTACGGGAGGAATTTCTTGAACACATTAAGGAGAAAAAAATTTTGAGATGAAAAGTAACAGAGCATCCAAAGAGCTAATTACCAACGTGGATTAAGAGGGGAGAGAGGAAGGAAGGTGACGAAGATGATATTTCTCTTATGAGCGTGACGGAAAGAGAGGTGTGGAGGACATTTAGGAGTAACGACCGAATGAAAATGGAGTGGACATTTGAAGGGCCGATAGTCAGGGAGCTCTCGATATAGCCGTAAAGGACATTACTTGTCTTTATGTGCCTGTAATGTCAATAGCTTCCCATTGCAGAGTAAGCCCTTGAGATTTACTGGATTGGAAATACCCAAGCCATTTTGAGTAGTATTTTTCTTTGGTTTCCTCTGGAATTTGGTGGAATAGGAACATGGAGGGAGTTGTTGGCATCCCAATGAGGGCCGTGTATCGATCAAACTTGATGACGAAGAAGAGAGGCAAGAGAAGGTGGAGCAGAGGAGTACTTGTAAACAATGTCGACGATAGATCCGGTAACGCCAATGACAAGACCTATATCCACCCATAAGTTAGCAGAAAGCATGGTTTACCATCCACTTTCAATTTGACGGAGATGGGGAAGGGGAAGAAAATCTTATTTTTTGTGTGATTATTAATTTCCAGTGATGATAATCAATCATCATATGATAATATGATATGCACTCTAATTTTTTCCATAAATCTAACAGAAAATAGTCTTGTGTTCTTGAAGTTCATTTCTTATGTTTTGACTATATTTTACATGTTATTTAAGGTTATTATGATTGAATATATAGCTTATTTCTCAATTTTTTGTCAATTTTTCAACAAACATGAACCCAAGTCAAATTTTCCCTGTTGAGTTTTTGTTGAATCTAAAATTTTGAACTATAAGTGCACCAATTGCTCTGAAAAACTTTGTTACTATTAATCTATATCTCCGCTACACAAAAATGGATCAAAAACTGTGAAAAGTCAATCTTTAAGCATTCCTTGGAAACAAATTATGCTATATCAACATTATTTAAAAACGGATAAGAAAACTTAAATATCAATTTCCCAAGAACCCTTGGAGACAAAACCACACAAACACATCTATACAATAAATTATTAATAATAGAAATACATACCAAAACATCTATAGAATAAATTATTAAGAATAGAAATACGTACAAAAATGCACAATAGTCCTTTTTAGTCCATAAAAGATACACTTATAATACATGGTATTCATTAACATCGAATACACTTTTTAATATGTTTTTGACTGGATTTGACTGGTGAGGGGGTGGAGTTTATGGTAATTTAGTTTACTTTTAGTGTTTCTTTTCCTTCTAATTTTTTTTTGAGTTTTTTTCAAGCATTGAAAACGCCCAAATGCCTGCAATAATGCTTGTATGCCTTCCAAAAACATCCCACAAATAGGTGTGTTGTTGTCTGATGTTTCTAATAGACGTCTAAGTAGTTTCGACACTACCTAAACATTTACAATGCATTTCAAACCCGTAAATCACTTCGAAAGAATTTCCTAGAACTTAGCTCCATATAGTAAAAATTAATAATGACTATGCATAGTAGTGTCACATATAATAAGAAGTGGGATAAGCAACCCAACTTGGTAACTAAGCATGTTTGTTATTATGGTTCATTTCAGATTTTCATTCTAGCAGTTGTCTAGTTGTACCATCATTGCTAAAGTAAAGGAATATAAGGAAAGGTTCTTTCAAATTATCACATAAAGAGCTTTCACATCTTTTCCATTGTCTAAGATTCAGTATATTATTTTCCATCAATATAATCTCATCAGCTTGGTAAGCATTTCCAAATTCACTTTCTGAGTTTGTTAAGATGAATTTAAAAAGATTTGACCAAGACTCCACACCTAGAGTAGAACAATAATTTGAAAATTAATTACCTGATAAAATTCCAAAAAGCTTTAGCTTTGAAGAAGCTTACTAAACAATGATGTTCAAGGGACGAAATTGAACCACCATATGAAAAAAGAGGCAGGCAAAACATCCTGAAGACCAAAAGTACCAAAATGAGATAAAAATTTCTAGAAACCCATAACAGTAAACTCGTCTTGTGGATTGTTTTGTAAAACAATTGGAGACTTGAGGGATAAATTAAAGTTTCTTCTATCTTTCACCACCATCTTGGTAACAGACCATAAAGTTTTCTACAAATATTTCACTCCACAACAACTGTCAGATTCAAAGAAAAATATTTGAATTTGCATAGAACATTGCAGGTACCCGAGGTAACTTATTATTTCAACTTAGGACTCTACGAGCCTCCTAAAACTCACTTAGTCCTCATCCGAGTGAGAACCGACTCGCATTTGTAGAGACATTATTCAAAATAAACATACCTTTATAGCTGGCAGATTCCTAAGAGACAATATGTCCACGAGTGATATTACACACAAAACCACACACAATCTCAGCCTTCAAAAAATCACACAGGCAAGGAGCAACAGCTATAGAGAGAGACAACTGAAAGAACCTATCCAAAAATCGCATTCCCTATAAACTAAAACATTGATTGAAGCCCCGAGAGAAGAAATGTTTTTTTTTGGGTCATTTCTAATGGCTGAGCAGGGATGAGCACAGTCACTTGTTTAAGATGACGATGGAGGATGGGCCACTGGACATGTCCACCATTGCCGACAGGCACCCTGTTTTTCCCTCCTTTGCATATGGTTTAGAGATAGAAATCAAACGAGAATACGTTACCATAGTCCTGACTTTTAATCCCTTTTGACATTCACTTCAGTGGTTCTGACATTCATTTCAGTGCCCGACACGTGTAAGGCTGATCCATATATGTGCATCGTCAACCAAATGATCATAGCCTCTCATTTATCTGTCCTGTGTCAGACGACAGGGGGCTCTCTACCAGAGAACACCTTTCGGCGTAAAAACTTGCCATAACACTATGTTTCGCGATGACGTAGCTATGTATTTATCTACACTTATTGTAATAAGATCTCCAAATAAAAACATAAAATTATTTTAGAATTCATAAAATCTATAAAAAATTATTTTTCATAAAATCATTATAAAATAATCAAAATAAACTTCATAAAAGATTAAGCAATCTAAACGCAAATACTATAAATTTATAACCTGGCAATGACTATTCCGGTGAACTGCACCATTTGACCGGTGGGGCATGGCCTTTGAACGAACCTTCCATGACACCCAAGTGCCTTAACTTGAAGCTCACAGTAGGAGGGCAAAAAATGGCAGATGAGAGTCTAGGACTGAAGGCTCCAATAAGTGCCATGGCCGATGGATTTCGGCAGTGTCAAGATCTTTAAAAATTCGCAGCAAGGACCAAAAGTCATCTCCGATTTGTAATACCTGCAATTCATTAATGATTTGTGGCTTGAATTATAATATTATTTTTGGTGATTTTTCATTCCAAAAGAAGCAAATTGCAATACCCACAGCTATGATTACGTGTACTTATCAAAACTTCCACGGCTAGCATTACGTTCCTTATCATCAGTCTTCCACACCCTCAATTGGAGCGAGTTGCATACATGGCCACACTTATTCTCAAGCAACTTTGTATATTTTATAAATTCATGCCCCACTTCATTCATTTTACACTTGGTTTCATTCCTTGGATTTTACCGCTTTCCGTTACTATTTTTCTTCTTGCAAAATAAGGAAGAACCCAAGGAAAAATGGATATAAATGTCACAAATTCACGGGTCGTTAGGCCTACGTCTCATACTCCAAAGTCCTGATTTGTTTGACAAGAGACACACTGTGAAAGCTTACATTTACAAGACCTCTACCTAAAACGAATATCAAGTAGTTCAAAGCCAGAATAACTTAGAGAAGAAGACGAAGGAGGGTGGAAGTGAGGATTACCATTTACTTTAAGTGAGTTATTGTATGGATCAATTGTTTTAAAGTCATGAACTCGTGCCTTGTGAGAAAATTCCATTTCCTACATTTTCACCAGGTTTTCAACTATTTGCCCATACCTACATAATTTATATTATTTTTACAAATGTTTGAGTTTTTTTTTTTTTTTTTTTTTTAAGCTAATCTCGTTGCCCCTCTGAAGAGCAATTCTATAACACTAGGTGATCATGAATTTTTAAGAAGAATAAATGTATTTTTGTGTATTCTTTAATTTACCCACATAAAACATACTGAAAGTCTAAATATCAGAGTTATGT
Source organism: Taxus wallichiana var. yunnanensis (assembly GCA_018340775.1). Lineage (NCBI taxonomy): Eukaryota > Viridiplantae > Streptophyta > Pinopsida > Cupressales > Taxaceae > Taxus > Taxus wallichiana. The sequence continues at coordinate 614,513,392 of CM031244.1, forward strand.
GGCATTTCCACGATTTTTATATATAACATTCAACACTATTTAATGTGGCATCCCTACATATTATTATTCTAATTGATAATTTATTTTAATTTATTCCAAGAACAATATAAATGTTGTAGATATTATTTAAATTATATATTTGAAAACTTAATAAAAAGTGGATATTCCATAATAGATGTTTAGAAATGGAGGTTTTCTACAAGTTTTTAGAGGTATATAAAAATTGTGGAACTTTTACAAAACATAAAAACAGATTTTGAAATTATTATAGAGATACCACAAATATTCTACAATTCTCTTAAATTGTTGAAATTTTGTAGAATAATTGTGGTAAAAAGACCTGTTTGTTGTAGTGTCTACCACTTGCTCAGAGAGGCCCCATTCATAAAGTTCAATATTATGGCTAGTATAACATTTTTTAAATTTGGGCTTCTCCGAATCCAAATTCATTGTTGTGCATGGTGATGCATAAGAAGTCCCAAATTTATGAATCCTTTTAACTCAAAAAGTAATGCATTGCCCAAACTTAAACAAGGTGGCGTGAAAGAGACAACTGTAATTAAATTTTGGAGAAGAAAAACAATATTTTAATTACTTTCTAGACCAACACTAATAATAAGAAAAAGACTTTTTTGACATTAATACATTTGAGTATCCTAAAGACTGTTGAACTTTAATGGAGACTCATGACATTAACAAAGAGGACACAAACTATGAAATACACGATTCGCAAACTGCTTAAAGGTGTTATCCATACATGCATGCATTGAACAAACATTACTTGAATACACAAACTGGTGTAAACTCGTAGGTGTGATAACTATGGTAGGAGTTTTTATTAAATATTCTAAAACCTTTTCATAAAATTGTCCGCATGTCCCTTGTAATCCTCAAGGGAATGAACATTTCTAACCATAAATGCCTGTGAAGAAGAAAACGATACAGATTAGCTAAAGTACATATTGACCCAGAGAGAGGGCGCTTAGTTACGAGAAATGTCACCAGTTCCGGCATGCTTGTCGTCCCAGATGAATATAATGACGTTATCCTCAGCACCCAAAGTATGTCCATTTGCTTGAATATAATTCACATAAGATGAATTTGCCGAGGCTCTTTGCAACCACGCTGCTCCCCAAAGTAAATCATCCTGCATGTTAATAAGGCAATGAAACTCGTGTCTTTGAACAAGTGAACACTATCCATATTCATACAAGGTAAAGATCGAAGCGATTACATGATATCCAGAATATGAGCAATACAATGGGGAGACGTCGGGGCAAAATGCCTCAGCTCAGGAAGCCCCTGCAGAGTCAAGGCTTCACCCAAGTTAAGTCTTTATCCATTTTGAGGAACACCGACATTTTCACAGAAGCAGAAAGCAAGCTTTTAGTAGGAAGTTATCAATAAAGATAAAGATTATAAAATTGTAGTACTGACAAAAGGAAAACCTTTTTCGAGATATTTTCATGAGAGAAAATGCTAGAAGAAATGCATTTGCTCCCCTATAGCTCAGAGGTTTCAGTCTATTGTAATCCACATGACCTATACCATAAAAGTTCAATAGGCAGCCATACAAACTTAAAGCTCTACAACTGTTTCCCATTCCTTGAAAGTGAAAGAAGAAAAAATGGAGCACAATAAAATGATCTCTGAAAAATTTAACCCATGAAAAGCACATACCATGGAATCGCAGTTATAACTCTTAATAAATCAACCAAGAGCCATCTAATATAAAAATCATGTCAGTCCCAGATTCATACCTGACTGTATCCCACAGACCAAGATAGACTGTGTTGCCATCAGCCACAACATTGGCACTAAAGTTATCGAAAAATGTCAGCACATAATCCACCAAAAACAATGTAAGCACATTGCCAAACATTCACAATAAACAAGGACCAAACCTTTTCTACAGAAGGCACGCCAAATTCCATCCGTCCTCCGAACTGCTTTGCTCGAAACTGCCAAGACAAGTCTCTTCCACCGCCTGCAGATAGGGAAGCTTGTGGATGTCCCTCACGGTTCGCCAAAGACAAAGCCGGAGTAGGAAAGGGATCAACAATCACCTTCTCATTCACATCTACCAAATCCCATTCGAACATTTTTACAATGTTGTGGAGGAAAACCAGAGTCACCATCCGCGCGAATTCATTGCCGGGACACATTCGAGGCCCTCCTCCAAATGCCACGAATGTGTAGGGGGCGGGTCCGTTCCCCTCAAACCTTGCTGGATGGAATTTCTCTGGATCAGAAAGTACTTTGCATTATTATGTGTCGAGTTCGTTGTCCATTGAAGTTGCGTCACAGTAAGATTATATCAGAGCTATACCAAAGTAAGTGCAACAGATCCCTAAAAACTAAAGGACCATACCTTCCACCCTTTTGGGATAGTGAAACCACCATAGGAGATGTCAGCAATGGCCTTCCGCCATGTTCCTCCTGCAGGAGGATTGAGTCTCATAGTCTCTTGTGCGGCATTCCATGTATACTTCATCCTTTGAATATCATCCCATCGCAGCAGCTTTTCCCCCTTCTCGCTGGTTATATTCAGTTGCTCTACAACCAATTCCAAATTCAGACATAAGATAAGAAACGTAAACACATTATCGAGGGCTTATTATTATACCTTGGAGGACTTGGTGGTAACAGTGTGGATTGAGAGCCAGATTCCTCAACAGGAGTGTTACAAAATAATTGTGTTGGTGTCGTGGCCGGCCATTAGAAGCTGCAAAATGTTGTCCTTAATGTCACTGTCACTCAATGGATTCTCCCGTCCATCTACGTTGCAGAGCAGGTAGGATAGCAGATCCTGATCCGAAGAAGCCAAACCGCTTGCCAGGTCCTCTCTCCTCTCGTCAATAACACGTTGCAGTATTCGCCGTATCTGATTGCTACCGATTCTGGCTTTGCGGTACAGAGTTCCCGAAAATCCACGGGAATCTGTAGCATTCCGTTCAACATGTCCATAAAATGATCATACAACTCAGCTTGTTGTGGTCCTTCGCCAAGGCTGAGAAAAAGCGCGCAAGCTACAGTAAACAAGCAACGCTTTACAAGAGGAAAGGTCTTTACTTGTTCGTTCCCAACCCAGTAACGGGTGAGGTGGTCATGGATAATGGAGTCGGTTCTGCCCACGAAGTTTTGCAGCGCTTCGGCTTTAAGAAGGTAAGCAGCGTCTTCCTCACATCTTTCGCTTCATCCCCAGCTTTCGTAAGCAAGGAATTTCCAAATAGCTTGCAAGAAGCGAGCCGAGATTTGTGTTGGAAATATGCATGTGATGCATATTTAATTCCAACTATAGCTTTTAGGAAAGCTAATTTTAGCTTTAGTCTTGCTTTAGTTAAGTTAGCTTTATCTTATTTTTATCATTAGATTTAATTCAAATAAATTGTTTTAAATCATGCATAGTAGCATCAGTTTTTTTAAAGCATGAGTTTAAATTTAGAATGCTCGAATTGAAGAGCATGTTAGTGGGTGAGTTATTCTATTTAAATAACAGCAATTGTAATTGCTTTGTATGCACACAAAAAGGTGTGAAATCTGCACAAGCAAGAAGGATGTGTATTGAAAGCACACAATGACATGCATGCACAATTGTAAAGAGCTGAAGCTCTGAGTATGATGAAGCTTTTATTAATGGAGATTATGCATAAGCAGCCGTGCTGGTTTGAATATTCATATGTTTATGCAAGCTATTTAAGTATTACATCCGTTTATTTCTTTTATGTTGTTTGTTGTATAAGACTGCAGATTTTCTACAAATTGGTATCGAGCAAGGTTATTCCAGCAGCTTATTAAATTGGTAGCAAGCTATGGCTTCACATCCCAGGCATGCGAAGCCACAATTTAATGGAAAGAATTATGAATCTCTTTTGACCATGAAGGCGCTATTCAGATCTCAAGACGTGTGGGAGATCGTTGAAGATGGGTACACAGAGCTGCAAATGCAAAGCATATATTGCACTTTCTCAAGCGAGAGAAAGATACTTTGAAGGAGTTACGAAAGAAGGATGGCAAAGCTCTTTTCTATATTCATCGAGCAATGCATGAAAGCATTCTTCCAAGAGTGGCGGCGGCTACCAAGCAAAAGACTGCATGGGATACTTTACAAGTTGCATATCAAGGTAAGGAGAAAGTAAAAGCATAGCTACATTACTTCAGAGATTTTGAGAATTTAGCAATGAAAGATTCAGATTATGTAGAATCATTTTTACTTATGTAGTTGGCTTAGTCAATCAAATCAAATCTCATGGTGAGACTCTTGAGGACGGAAGGATTATTGAAAAATTGCAGAAGTTTGCCTACGAAATTTGATCCTTTAGTTGTTGCTTTATTGAAGAAACTAAGGATCGAGTCGATTTTCCATGCATCACTAATCAATCATGAACAGAGGATGAATAGATCACATGCAGTGTAGATCGAGTCTTTTGCATCTCGAGAGGCCGTGGCAAAAGAAGAGGAAGTTTCAGCCCAAGAGGCGAGAGGAAGAAGTCCATGCGAGGACGGGCGTGGCGGCGATTCATCATACTCAAGTGGAAGAGGACATAATCAAGAACAGAGTTATGGTCGGAGACAAGATAAGTCTCATGTTCGAGTGTCATTATTGCCTCGAAGTATGGGCACTATGCTTATGATTGCATGAAAAAGCAATATGATCAAGAGAGACAAAATCAAAATCAGGTTGGAAGTTCTATTTCTAAACCTATGTTTATTGCATGCACAAGGATTATTTGAAGCAATACCTTCTTTATCCCCTATTGAATGTAATTTGTCAAAAGAGAGTCCATGTGATGTATGGTATTTAGATTCAAAGTTGCATAGAAGTAATCACATGACAGGTAATCTAGATTTGTTTTCTAGTTTGGATGATTCAGTTAAGAGTGATGTAACTCTTGGAAATAACAATATTGTGTCTGTGAAAGGAAAAGGCACGGTTAGTATTCTAACAAGACAGGGGGAGCAAACAAGTATGCAAGATGTTTACTATGTTGCAGGTTTGAAACATAACCTTATGAGTATTGGACAACTGGTACAGAAAGGATACCGAGTCTATATGGAAGACAATGAGTGCGTGATTGTGGACAAAGCTCCTAGCACTCAGTTGATTGCAAAAGTGAAGATGAGCAGCAATAGGATGTTTCCATTGATTTTGAAACCTGGAAAGAAGAAGAAATCAGATCTGTTTGCAGCAAAGTCATGCGTTAAGCCAAATCAGTCTTTTGTTGAGTCCTCCTACTCAAGCAGGATGATCTGCGCCAGAAAATCAAGTCTCATATTTGAAGGAACACAATCAGCTTTTCATTCAGTTATGAAGGATGAAACATGGCTTTGGCATCTAAGGTATGGACATTTGAATTTTGGAGGTTTGAATTTATTATATAGAAAAAATATGGTTAAAGGTTTGCCATTGATTCAGAAACCTGAAAGGGTATGTGAAGGTTGTATTTTGGGAAAGCAACACAGAGATTCATTTCCAGTTGGCAAAAGCAAGAGCAAGTGCACCACTTGAGATTGTACATTCATTTATGTGGACCTATGCGCAGATACTTTCTATTGGAGGTTGTATTTATTTTATGACATTCATTGATGATTACACAAGGAAGACATGGGTTTATTTCCTGAGAAATAAATCAAATGCCTTTGATACATTTCAGCAGTTCAAGGCATTAGTGGAGAAGCAAAGTGGATACTACATCAAAGTTCTCAGAATGGACAGAGGAGGTGAGTATGTTTCTAATGAGTTTATGAATTTTGCGAGATATCATGGTATACACAAGCGATTTATACGAGTATACACCACAACATGTGAATCGGTGTGGCAGAGAGGAAAAATAGAACCATCATGGAGATGGCGAGAAGCATGTTAAAGGCAAAGCACCTTCCAAATGAGTATTGGGCGAAGCGTATGTGAGCAACTTCTGTTTATATTTTGAACAGTGTCAACAAAACTTGTTAGGAACATGGTTCCTCAACAAGCATGGACTAATAGGAAACAGGTGTTTCACATTTCGAGTTTTTGGTTGTGTAGCATATGCACATGTACGATGAGCTAAGGAAGAAGTTAGACAACAAAGGAGAAAAATGTATTTTTGTTGGGTATTCGAGAGAATACAAAAGCATACAAGTTGTATGCAATCCGATCCTTTGGAAAGGTTGTGATCAGCGAGGATGTCATTTATTGAGAATGAAGCATGGGATGGAAGTGTAGAAAAACAAGTATAGCAACATCTATTCCACATGATGATATGACAGATGAAACTTTAGAGCAACAAGCTACGTATCTACAAATCTTGGACATGCACCACAAGTTGTAGCACAAGCTACACCTCCATCTACTGATGAGGTCACCAAGATTTCAGCCATCTTCAGCCATGCAAGAGACACCACAGGGAACACCAGGCTACTCCATCACCAAAAGTAGTCCTCATCAAATGCTCCTACGCAGCATCAAGAAGTCTAAGTGAGATTTATAATGTTGATACAACTAATTCATTTTCAGTTTTTGCATTATTTTCTCAAGTCAGTAGATCCAGATATTACGAAGAGGCTATAATGAATGAAGTTTGGGAAAAGCCATGGATGATGAGATTGATGCTATAGAGAAGAATCAAACGTGGGAGCTAATGGATCTTCCAAAAGGAAAGGACGTGATAGGAGTCAAGTGGGTCTACAAGACAAAATACAATCTTGATGGAAAAGTACGAAGCACAAAGCAAGGCTGGTTACAAGAGGTTTTACGCAGCAATATGGAGTTGACTACAACGAAACATTTGCACCCGTGAGCACGTTTGGATACGGAAGAATGGTTTTAGCAATTGCAGCTCAAAACAAATGGCCTATTTATCGGATGGATGTTAAATCAGCATTCTTAAATGGATTCCTTGAAGAGGAAGTTTATGTAAATCAGCCAAGGTTATGAGATTGAAGGTCATGAAGGAAAAGTATACAGATTGAAGAAAGCACTCTATGGTCTCAAGCAAGCACCTAGAGCTTGGTACAAACAGAATAGATTCTTATTTGATTGAGAATGGTTTCAGAGGAAGCAAAGGAGCCTACCTTATACACCAAGATAAATGAGCAAGGTAAAATTTTAATTGTTTGTTTATATGTAGATGATTTGATCATTACTGAAATCTATCTACAGTCATTCAAATCAGCCATGAAGAAGGAGTTTGAGATGACAGATCTTGGTCTTATGCATTACATTTCGGAATTAAAGTTCAACAATCAGAAGGTAAATTTTTTATCTCACAAGCAAAGTATGCAAGTGACGTTTTGAAAAGGTTTAACATGTTGAATTGTAAGCCACATGAACACCAGGTTACTTTGAAGTTGAGCAAAGAGGATGAAGGATCATTTGTGGATCCAACATTGTTTAAAAAGTTGGTTGGAAGTCTTATGTATTTGACGGCCACAGGCCGATATCATGTATGGTGTAAGCCTCATATCAAGGTTCATGGAATCTCCAAAAGATTCACATTGGCAAGCTGGAAAAGAATTTTGAGGTATGTACGTGGAACAAGAAATTATGGAATTCTTTATTCAAGTTCAGATGAGTTCAAACTCATTGGTTTTACTGAGATAGTGACAATCTGGAAGTATAGATGATCGGAAAAGTACATCCGGCTATACTTTTCACTTTGGAACAGGAGTGGTTTCATGGGCATCAAAGAAGCCCATTGTCACGTTATCTTGACGAGTATGTAGTATCATGTGAGCAAAGAGCGTCATGTCAAGCTGTTTGGATGAGAAGAGTGTTGATGATTTACAACGAAAACAAGTGGAAGCTACACAGATTTTTTGTGACAACAACTCAGCCATAGCGTTGTCCAAAAATCATGTTTTTCATAAGAGGAGCAAGCATATTGATACGAGGTATCATTTCATCGGGAGATTTGGTAAACAACAAGGAAATTCATCTTGAATTTTGTAGATCTCAAGATCGGTTGCGAGACATTTTTACAAAAGCTTTAGCAAAAGAAGTTTTTGAATATTTGAGAGATTGTTTGGGAGTATGTGATCCTGCACATGGCAGATCTGAAAAAGCAAACACAACTCTAGAAGAGTGAAAGCTACAGTTTGAAATTAAGGGGGAGTGTTGGAAATATGCATGTGATGCATATTTAATTCCAACTATAGCTTTTTTAGGAAAGCTAATTTTAGCTTTAGTCTTGCTTTAGTTAAGTTAGCTTTATCTTATTTTTATCATTAGATTTAATTCAAATAAATCTGTTTTAAATCATGCATAGCATGCAACTGTTTTAAAGCATGAGTTTAAATTTAGAATGCTCAGTTGAAGAGCAGTTAGTGGGTGAGTTATTCTATTTAAATAACAAAGAATTGTAATTGCTTTGTATGCACACAAAAGGTGTGAAATCTGCACAAGCAAGGAAGGATGTGTATTGAAAGCACACAGCATGCACAATTGTAAAGAGTCAAGCTCGAGAGTATGATGAAGCTTTTATTAATGGAGATTATGCACAGTTGTCTTGGTTTGAATATTCATATGTTTATGCAAGCTATTTAAGTATTCTCGTTTATTTCTTTTATGTTGTTTGTTGTATAAGACTGCAGATTTTCTACAATTTGACGAGTTTGTTTTCATTGGAGAAGAGAAAGCGGTTGCCTGCAGGGCTGTAGAAGACGACCATAGGGGCTCCCAGAAAGTGGGTTTTAAAAATGTCTCCTCCGTATTTTTTAATTCTCTTCTCCATGAAATCGTGGGTTGCGTTATTCCTTTGAGAGGCGAGATACTCCATGGATTCTCCGAGAAGTGGCCAGACGAAGCTGCCAGGGGGAAGATTGAGGCCTGAAGAGGGCTTCCAGAGAAGAAAAACAACAAGTAGCAGAACACCTAACCCTATGGTTAAAATCATCGTGCAAAAATTCATACCTTTCCCGTTGCAAGCGTCCTGTAGAATGTAGGGTTACAGAGGAGTGTATGTATTGGTGGTACCTAGTTTTCCCACGACCCCACACACACTGCACACCACCGACCGCTAAAAGAGGGATGGCCGAGTTGTAGTTTTCAAGCAACTGTGTCAGCAATCCTGCCAAGAAGGAAGGACGCGCTGCAAAACTGTCATTGTCTGTCATATCCAGCTGAACAGTCGGCATTTCAGACCTGTCAGTTTCTTTGCACCCACGTAGACAAACCTGCTAAACTGAACTGCTGCTGCCAAGTGCCAAGTGTAAGGCTGGAAAGCTTCCGTACATCGTCGACGAATTGATCGCAGCCATTGCTGTCACCGTCAATGTCAGAGAGGGGGAGCCTTTTCCCATAGAGAACACGCCTTTCGGCGTAATAAGCCTTTGGGTGTAATAACAATGATATTATCACGCGAGGTAAATGGAAACGTTTTATCTATAAATCCCATCATGACGCTCATTGCCGATGTCAATCGTGACGTTTATTTTCTGTACTAAATAATATAAAGGTTAAGCCGAAACAAAAGATAGAAAACAGAATGGACACAGGATAAGGATTCCGAATTAATGGCTCACATTTAAAGTTAATATCTTTATTGGAGAAATTGATCCGACGGCTCTGCTACACTCCTTCAATCTATGGGAACCTTTAACATTGGTTGTGAGGGTGCTTTCAGCTAAAGTTTTGAAGGTTTATCATTAAAAACAATAAGGAGGACTAAGTCAATTTTTAGGACGGCACGAGATACCAGAACAAATAAATGTGGCAATAATGACTAAAACCCGGTCCACAATCTGTGATACATTACGTTTTTAACTCACGTTGAGTGTGATTCTATAAGAGAAAACTAGAGCTTTTAACTAATTTTTGATTAAGCTCGCATATAGCTTTTTATTTCGGTGAGGAATATTCGCATGTTGCAGAACAGAGTGTAAACATTCTATATAAGCGACGCTCACCATTTTATTTTAGGAAATTTATCTGGTATCTTCTTTAAGAAAATTGCAGGTGCAAAATGTCTCTCACTACATTGAATGGTAACAGAAGATACGATGTTTTCTTGAGCTTTCGCGGCCCTGACACCCGTCAAAGGTTTGTTGAGAGCAAACTATACCCTGCACTTGATGACGAAGGCATCAAGACTTTCGTTGACTCAAAAGTTTACACAAGGGCGACGATATTCCTTCTTCTTTGAATCAGGGTATCAAGGCAAGTAGGATCTGCATTCCTATCTTCTCCGAGAAATTTGCCCAGTCTAAATGGTGTTTGAAAGAAGTTTTGCAAATGGTAAAATCGGACATCAAAATCCGTCCGCTGTTTTACGACGTTTTGCCATGGGATCTTCGCAGTCCAGATGAAGGAAAATATGCACAAGATTTCAAGAAACACGAGAGTAACGAAAAATTACAGACGGAGTTTGTCGCCGAGTGTAAAAACGCATTACAGATTGTTTCCAAACGACCTGGCTGGTCTCGCAGTCAATATTCCGGGTAAGCCTCCATCACAGTAATTTTTGGTCCTCTTACTTCCCATGTAAACTATGCCAGTAATATTAGTTCACACTTTTACAGGGAGAAGCAGTTGATTGAAAATGTTGTGACCGAGGTGGTGAAAATCTTGAATTTAAACAGTCCAGGTAAGATTTATCTGGATACTCCACAATGCTTTGGTTTGGACTGGCCTGTGGCGCATGTCAGGAGATTACTCCATGCGGGTGATATGCAGAAGAAGATGGTGAGAGTGGGTATACATGGCATGGGCGGGATCGGTAAAACCACCCTAGCAAAGCTTGTTTATAAGCTTATATGCTCACAGTTTGAAGTGTCTTGCTATGTCCTCGATGTGGGAGGAGATGTCAAGAGGCAAATGGGCTTCTGAAGCTGCAGACCCAGATGCTCATGGATCTCTCGAAATTGACAGGTGAAGTAGACCATGTTGATCGAGGGAAGAGTCTGTTAGAAGGGTGTCTCAGGGGTAAGAGAGTTCTCCTCCTCCTCGATGATATTCAAAGCCCAGAGCAGCTTGAAGCCCTGGTAGGAAATGATAGAGACTTCGGGCCAGGAAGCCGTCTCATCATTACATCGCGCGATAAACAAATTCTAGAAGTGGCCGAAGTTAATGAAACGTTCGAGGTAAGCAGGCTTTCTCACAAACATGCCCTGCACCTCTTTAATTTCCAAGCATTCCCTAATTCCTCCTCTCCAAAACAAGAGATAGAAACTCTGCGCAACAGTATTATTAAAGCCTGTGACGGCCTTCCTCTGGCCCTCCAAGTTCTTGGGAAAAGCCTGGTAGGGGAAGGCGATAGAAAAGTATGGGAAGATATGGTAGACAAGCTTAGTAGTGAGCCTTGTCTGCAAAAGAAACTGAAAATCAGCTACGATAGTCTTCATGATTCATATGAAAAGGAGATGTTTCAAGATATTGCTTGCTTCTTTACATGGACGGACAAAGAAATAGCTATGATTTTTTGGAGAGAACTGATTAGAAGCCCTCTTGATGGATCTCTCAGACATCTTTTGCAAAAGTCGTTGCTAAACATGGGGCCTGACAACGAATTGCTTATGCATTCCTGCCTCCAAGATATGGGAAGAAGTCTAGCAAATGAAATGTCTCCAGAGCCGCGAAAACGCACAAGGATATTCGCGGAGGAGGATGTGCAGCATATTTTACAGCGTCATGGGGTAGGGAAAATTATGTTTTTAGTGTGTTTTTAAACAAGTCCTTTGCTTGTTTGGTTGCAATTTATCTCTTAATTGTGTAATTGAAACTAGGCAAAGGCCAAGAATGTGCGGTATCTTTCGTATGAACCCAAGGAGGCGGTGACATTGAAGGCAGGAATGTTTGAGTCGCTGTACAACTTGTGGCTGCTTTGGCTTACAGATGTTGTGATAGAGGAACACTTTCCAGAGGCTTGCTTTCACGATTTGAGATGGCTAAGATGGCGGAAATGTTCTTCAAGATGGCTTCCTCCTGGAATGAACTTGGAGAGGTTAGTTATTATGGAGGTGACCAATAGCCAGATCAGTCATCTGTGGGACGAAAGCAGAGTTGAACATGCAACCGTAAGTTATGCAAATTCTATCTTTTTCTGTAATCCTACTAAATAAACACATCTTTTGTAAAAACCAACCATGGAAGCGTGGTAAAATTGGGTTTCTTGATGTGTCAACAGATAAGGCCTCTGAATCTGAAAGTGCTTATTTTGAGCGGATGCACTTCCTTAGAGACTCTTCCGTCCACCATTTCCTATACACAGGTGCAGATCCTCGACTTGAGCAACTGCAATTCGTTGAGAAGCCTGCCTAATACCGTGGGAAACTCGAGAAACTTAGTTTCTCTCAATATGGAAGGCTCTGGCATTTCTTCTTTGCCGGAGGACTTTGGTAAGCTTTCAAGTCTGCAGAAACTAAATTTGTCGTGGTGTAAGCATCTGTCTAAACTTCCCGCCAGTTTTGGGAATTTGAGTCAGCTGGAAACACTGGAAATTCACCACAATCCGAAGCTTACGGAGCTACCCGACAGCTTTGGCGGCTTGAAAGCTTTGCTCTATCTGAATGCCGGATATTGCCAACTGCCGGACGATGGACTTCCAACAGGGATATTCGAATTGAGTTCGTTAAAGATCATCCATCTTGAGCATAACGCATTTCGGAGCCTCCCCTGCGCCTTGGAAAAATTAAGCGAACTGCGGGAGCTGCATTTGGACAGGTGCCACCAGCTTTCGCTTTTGCCAGCGCTCCTCCATCGCTGCGGATGCTATTCGCCCGCAACTGTTCACGATTGGATAGATTGTGCTACTTCACGGAGTTGAACAGACTCAGCAGATTAGACGTGAGCAATTCCCGTCGTCTAACGGAGTTGTATGGATTGGAAGCTTTGAAAGGATTAACCAAGTTGAATTTGGTGGGATGCGAAAGTATCTCCATCGGAACCTTGCAAAGCTGCTTAGGTGGTCTGAAATCTGTGGAGTGTGTTTTTATTGGTGGGCCCGGGATGTCGGCTACGAAGCTACAATCTTTATATGATTCGATTAAGGTACGTAGAATCGAACCGTCCCACGTGAAGCATAATATGCACATCCACAGGACAGGACCACAAACTAACGCGTACACGTGTAATATTTGGTATTCGCAGGGCATCTCTTTCAGTAAACAATGTCTACAGTTTACTCCAAACACTTCCAAATGGCTGGACGCAGAGGCGGCTGGAAAGAACGGCGAAGAAATAAGGTGCGTAGCTGAGAATAAGGTCAACTCATGTGCAGGATATATTGTTTGTTGTCTGTCGTTGGGCCGAGTATTTTCCGCGAATGGAAATGGTGAGTCTGCTCAACTCCAAGCTGGTAATGATAATACCGAGAAATATAAGAGGTTGTGGTACACCATTCAAAGGGACGAGAGTTTTCATCCATGTAAAATAGTTCACTCTGCAAACACGAATGGTGGAAACACAGATATGCTGGAAGTGCGTATTGTGCGAGTAAATGGCGATTCAGATTTTGCTTGGCTGGGGACGGGGAATAAACTGACGGTGAATGCCCAATCTGATTATGAGAATTGGAAAGCCTGTTTTAAATTTTTGATGTATGAATCTGATACTGCAATTTATCCCCGAGTAGATGAAAACCGTCCTCGTAGTATAACCTTTGGTATGTAAAAAAAGAGCTTAGACTGTACGAAGTTAGTTTGAAGGCTGGCTAAGAGATGTTAATACCCTCCTTGTCATCTCCCGTTCCATCTATTCATCCAACTTTATTATTCTATGTATACTCTCATTTCTGAAATTATTTATTAGATCAAAATTTTAAAGGATAGATCTAATAAATACTAACAATATGTATGGAGGTCCTTCAAACTTTTCGACTTAGAACCACAAAAGAATTCATCTACCCAAACAAAATATATAACTAATCTATTAATTTTGTTATAGCATATTATATATATTTAGATATGTTCAAATAATAATCTTCTTTTCTTCTCTTTTTCTTTTTACAAAAAAATAGACAAATTTTATATAGATTTATATGTTATATACACTTACATAAAAAGATAATGACATCTATATGGATTTTATAGTTTGTTCCCTTATTTTGTATTGTTGGATATATATATTCCCTCCAGAAGTTAGGTAGAGATGTAATCAAACTATGTAATCTAGTATCTAATTGTACAACACCCATTAAGGTGCTCACTTAAAAATTTTAAAGTCACAATATTTTGAGGTCGAGTGTTTATGAAAGAATATTGTCGTATAATTACTTACACATGATTTCAAAACTTTATTCTATAATCATTATACATATAAATTATGAAATACACTATATCAAAACTTATTTTTTCCCTTATAATTCAAGTGAAAATGATCTTTAAATGATGTAGTTGTACTATCTTAATGATCTTTTGATGTGTACAAAAGTTTGGATTAGAACCACAAAAGAATTCATCTACCCAAAAAAATATAATTAATCTATTAATTTTGTTATATCATATTATATATATTTAGATATGTTCAAATAATAATCTTCTTTTCTTCTCTCTTTCTTTTTACAAAAAATAGACAAATTTTATATAGATTTATATGTTATATACACTTATATAAAAAGATAATGACATCTATATGGATTTTATAGTTTGTTCCCTTATTTTGTATTGTTGGATCTATATATTCCCTCCGAAGTTAGGTAGAGATGTAATATTGGTACAACAGGCTTGTCACACAGGAACAATTAATTGATATTATATTCAGCATACATTACAAATAATACTGAGGCTAATAAATAGCCATGGAAATAGAAAACTGACTTCCTACAAACCAGGAAGTCACACAACAAAACAACCCGTTAATATCATTACGGGTATAACAAAAATATATTGTTGAAACAATATAACAAACCTATATTATTAATAATGAGTTATAATATAACTCATATTAATAATATTACAATATATAATAATGAGAGCACTATGATATTTCTAACATTCCCCCCCTTAGTGCGAACACGGGGAAAACACCATCTTCAACCAAGCAGCATGCCACTCCGTAGCTTGCACATGGTCTCGATCCTCAACACCGACTGTGGGAACTACATCATCCAGGGACCGTTCAACCTATTAGATGAATACATGAATTGGGACCGTTCAACCAATTCACATCCACCATCAAATCGATCCTGATCAAGGACATTTCTGCAATATAGTATCAATGGTACAATTTATCATCACGGGGGACACACAAGCACTGCACTGCACACAGGAATAGGGATGCTCATCTGTTCTTATTCATCACACAAGACACCAAGATGTCACTAAAGCAGTTTGCGGCCTCTGAGGTAGTGACGAACTCGAGGACGCTGATTGTCCTCCTGCCTCCGTTGCCTCCATCCTCCAATAAGAGGATATCAAAACAGATAATCTTCATCACTTGAATAATTGATAGGTTCATTGTCACTTGCAGGATTAGAATAATCATCCCAATCTTCTTCAGCAGCTAAAGCCTTTTGTTCCAACTTATCATCTAAGAGATCTTGAGCTCTTTTCTTACAATTCACAAAACCATGTCCTGGTTGTTTACAGTAATGACACAAAAGACGTGTCTTTGACGATACAAACTTTTTTTTACCTTTATAGAATGATGATTTATTGTTTGCAACCATGACACTTTCTTCTTCTGGTACAGACCTTTTGGTTTTTTCTTCCTCATCAAGCAAAGAGGAAATTAAATTTTCCAAACTAGGATTGATCTTACTAAGAGTAAAAACAATACTTGAATATTCTTTTGGCAAACTATTTAGTAAGATTGCTTTAGCATCTTCTCCATCTACCTCTGCTTTTATTCCTGCTAATTGATTTAAAATGGATCGAAACTTACTGATATGTTGAACCATATTGTCATTTTCTCCCATCTTTAGCCCAAAAAGTTTTTGCTTCAGCGCCATTGCTGCACTACCTGCTTGAGATCCAAATAACTTGTTCAATGTCACCCAAATGTTATTAGATGACTTGGTTAGATCAATATGATGCAAATATGCATCGGAAAGACCAAGGCCGATAATTGCTATTGCTTTCCGATCCTTACTTTCCCATTTCACTGCTTCATCTACATCATTCAGTTTTTTAATTTTTCCTTCGACAATGTCCCATAAGTCTTTATCAATCAATTGTAATTGGGTTCTTACTTGCCATGTGTGGAAGTCTTTACCATCAAACCTTTCAATTAAATTTATCTTTTCCATTTTGAAACTCCACTAAATCAGAAACTTGAACCAAATAATAATAAACTTCTTTATACTGGCAGAAATAAAATATATTAGAACTTGACAGATAACCAACTTACTGATATAAACAAGCAGATTTTCTCAAGGCTGTGCATGAATGAACCACACGTGAAAGGAGACTGACTGAATACCATGAAAAATGCACATATTTATGGCGTGGGATTGGGAGTATTCAATGCGTGCACCAACAAAATGGAATGCAATCAATTTTGTGACAGATCTGACGTCATATCCAAATAATAAATTTGGTAGAGCTGAGACGGTGGTAATCTGATGACCAAATCTAAACTATGCCTGTCGAAGCAATCAAGCGGTCAAAATGATTCTATTTATACCTACGCAAACTATGTATGCGGCCTGCTCTGCAACTTTTAAATTGTGCCGACCATATATGCAAACGTCTACATAATCAAACGTCTGACTGAGGGCGCATAATAAATATGTAGAATCCACCACCATGCTTCCACCAATAAGAGTTTCTACAGTTTCTGCAAATCATGAATACTAACGGCCACAAGTTAGTCAAATCTCAGAACCACAGACCAGACTAATAGAATGCTCATGACTTCGTCCTGCTCTGATACCAAATATTGGTACAGCAGGCTTGTGACACAGAACAATTAATAGATATTATATTCAGCATACATTACAAATAATACTGAGGCTAATAAATAGCCATGGAAATAGAAAACTGACTTCCTACAAACCAGGAAGTCACACAACAAAACAACCCGTTAATATCATTACGGGTATAACAAAATTATATTGTTGAAACAATATAACAAACCTATATTATTAATAATGAGTTATAATATAACTCATATTAATAATATTACAATATATAATAATGAGAGCACTATGATATTTCTAACAATGTAATCAAACTATGTAATCTAGTATCTAATTGTACAACACCCATTAAGGTGTTCGAGTTAAAAATTATAAAGTCACAATATTTTGAGGTTGAGTGTTTATCAAAGAATATTGTCGTATAATTACTTACGCATGATTTCAAAACTTTATTCTATAATCATTATACATATAAATTATGAAATACACTATATCAAAACTTATTTTTCCCTTATAATCCAAGTGAAAATGATTTTTAAATGATGTAGTTGTACTATCTTAATGATCTTTTGATGTGTACAAAAGTTTGGATTAAAATAGTTCTAAAAATGTTATTTTCAATATTTAATTTTGATAACTTTATGTTAATTCCCTTCACCTATGTGCAATGAATCTTTTGTGTCGAAATGTTCCTTTTCATTTCCTTATTGAAATTCAATTTGTCAATATATGAATATATGACTTCTTTTAATGTTAATTATAAATGATATGAGTGAAACATATCTTATATACTACAAGATCAATACACTTGCCAAATATCAAAATATATCTTTACATACTTAAATACATAATTTAATATTTATCGTACAAATTTAAAACACATATATTAAATGTATTACCTCTTGTGTCACTAGATTTTAAGACATGAAATGTAGAATTACATTGATTATCACATACTCTTAAATATCTATTACGATGGAAAACTACATCAATTTCAAACCCCTCCAAAATATTTTTATGTCAACAAATCTCAACTCAAACCGTCATATTTGTGCAAACTTGATCGGTATATTCAAACCTCTTAACACCATTGAAAATTTGATAACATCATAGTTTCTCCACTCATATCGAACGTATGCTCCTAAAACTCCATTTGGCTTTTGTCGAAGCACCATCGAATCACATACCCCTCGAACTCACTTTTTGCACTATTGTCTCTTCATAACTTTGTTTTTAGCATTTCACCGTTATTAATGTTCCGTTATGAAATTCTTAGTGAATTATAAGAAATGCCCGATTTGAAATGAGAAGTTGGTCAGTAAAGCAGTTTTTGTGTGGATAATTTTGTATTTGTCTGACTTTTACTTTTCTCTCTCCATCTTATTTATTCTTAAAAAAGCCCGAAACTCTGGACTTTGATATCCCAAATTTAGTTCCTACTTGTGTGTTTAAGTATTTATTTGTCTCTTTCATCAAATTCTGTTATACCAGAATCGGGCGAAGAGGATGTTTGTACTTTTCTCATACATAAATAGATTTTAGAGCTTATATTTTTCAAAAATTGGGTGACTGAATAATATTAATTTGTTTTTCTGGTTTAAAGAGAACATATACTTAAAGTGCTCTCAATTTCTAAATTTGAAATACGTTATACTGTTTAATAAAGGTTTTAATAAACATTTTATTTTATATTTGTAATTAAGATAATATTTCCCATTCTTAATTACTTTATCAAATATGAATTTTAATATAATAAATCTGATTTACATAGATTATAAACTAACTCTATATGAGATGTAAGATATGTTAGATGGAATGTAGATATAATGTCAGATTAATATTTACTAGCAAAAGTATTTATGAATGCTTGTGAGACCCATAGGTTTATAGAAGGATTTATTGAATAGATTACATTACTAATAATTACAGTTATATTTTATTTATTAAATGATTATGTAAATTATGTTTCTTTAAAAAAAATAGTTGAAATAAATGAAAATGATAAAGACGTAGAAATTTAATGCAATGCATGTAGGTGTTGAAGTTGGACTTTAAGTCGAATATCTTGAAAAAATTAATAGTGTTTGTATCATATAAAGTGTAAGCTTAATAAATCATAGTGTAGATGAATATGATACTACATGTTATTAACCTAGATTTGAAATTTAAAGGAAAACTTTGACTTGGGTTTTTGTTGCTAATCATGTATGCAAGAGCTGATGGCATATGCACAACCTATACAATAAACAATAAAATAGGAAATAAATAGACATAGCCAAATTGAAAATGAAATTTATGCGCGGTGGCATAAATAAAGGGTTCTACTTCATAAGTGAAATGCAAGTGACCTTTTATTTATAGTTTCAAACATAAATGTGTTATATGGAAGGTTGGTGAATAATAAGTTTTATTTTACACTTTTTTGTACATATGTACTTAACGCATAGAGAGAAATCATTTTAACAAATTAAAAGTGGTTTATTTTATAAATAGAAACCCGAAGTGTCATATGATTTATACTTGAGGCATCAATGTTAGTGAGCTTCCCTCCCAATGCATCACATAGCCAGTCCAAAACACAAATTGATTGAGGGCTGCAGACATTATTTGACACCTTGGTTTAACTATCACGGAGATGAAGATGTCCATTGTTAAGAATATTGACTTTAGAAAGGTATATCGACCAATAATGATGGTCATTAGAAATCAATTTTGGAGGAGGAGCTAAAAGTGGAAAGATATTTGAGAACGTGTGAACAATCCATGGAAAGCATTGAAGGCGGTAAGAAGAGGGTACTGCAGGGGTTAAATTTGACGGCCACCTATGTCTGGCAAACATTTCTTGTGACGGTAATTTTCCAATACTGCCCTTCAAAAATTCAAAAATAGGTTATTTATACTATACTAATAAAATATACAAAAGATTATTTTATATTTATTATATATTAATATAACTTACATATACATATATATTAAAAATGATGGTCAGATTTTAAATATACAAGTCACATGTGATGGTTATTTAAAAAATCTGCAAGTATTTTATGGCTAAAATCACATAAAAAAACGTCTAAACGGCCGTCAAATTTAACCCTTGGAGGGTAGTGATAGGCTGAGAAGTACAAAGAGAATGTGCTATAATATCCGAATACCTCATGCCAAATGATCCGACGAGATGGTTGGTTACAAGAAAAGTGCGAAACATGACGTATAGATAAGGGAACGAGTGCAATGTGAAGAAGAAAGACTTTAATTTCACTGCGGCATACACAAAGAGACGTCCCAATTCCCACCCCTCATTGAAATTGCATTGGGGAAATGGCTGGCAAGGAGATCATCAGTTTTGATTAGAGAACAATTAATGAGTGCTAGGTAGGTGACATCACAACCACAATAATATATAATGTCTACATCCAAACGTGACTGGCTAATCTAGGACCTATAAGTCTTTTGTGGAGAGAGGGTGACCACGTGCAGAGGCTGAATCCGCCTTCACTTCCGCACAGAAAAATTGTTTGTATTGTGGGCCAGGCCTGGAAATTGACAGGATGTAGGCCATTTTTTGTGATTTTAACTCTATTTTATAGGAAATTTTTTTAGAAACCATAGACAATAACAGGCTGAAAATTTTGAAAACCATCAATTTTTTTAAGGGGTTTATTTAAAAACATAATACCTATATATATATATCTATAAAAATTTCTTGAAATTACAGCCACGTGAAAGGGTAAACCGTCAACAAATTTTGTTTTGACAGGCACGGATAATTTGAATTTCCAGGCCTGATTGTGGCTGAAAAAGGTTGGTGAACGCCAATGTATCATAGCTGTTGGCGCTTCATCCAGAGGAGGAGACAAATATTAAAGGGAGGACAGAATAATAAGAAAACTATATAAAAGAGACGACAAAGACGATTTAAGTTACCATTACATGGGCCAATAAACTTGAATCTTTGACATTACTTCATGATTTATATGAAACATCATATATATACATATATTCACTACCCCAAGAATTTATATAAATATTGTTCTAGTTAAGAAATAAATAGACATAATTATTTATGTGTTTTGTTAAATTGGTACCATATGACATAGTAAAATTTGAAACATAATTACAATAGAAAATATTTTAGAATAGTAAAATGTGATATATTAAAAATAGATTTTAACACATTGCAAAAATTACAACAAATTCGATGACTTTAAATACTATTAATAAAGTATACATTGATTCCCGCAAAAGAAAATGACGAAAAAATAGGGACCCTACCTCTCCTACGTTTGTTGCTTCCTCTCTACATGTCAATCAAGACATGGTGTGCGATATGTTGATGAGGATAGAGGCGGAACATGGAAAAGGACAAAGTGGCTCCATCTCCTTCCTTTGCTTATTATTCTCGCTACTACTAGAGAGGTCGCTCTATAGAAGAAATCCACGAAACCATGAAACAATACACCGGTCATGCGATTGAATGATGAAACTTTGCTCAAAGTTCGAGATCGGAAGAGACATATAACGACCCAGGGCTCTCATACGCAGATTTAACAATTTCTAGCCCAAACTCTCACAATTGCATGAATGGGTCAACAAAAATGGAGCTCTAAAATTCAGGGTAAGATCGAGCTCTTCCTGTGCTCCAAAGATTATTTTATTGTTGTTTTTGATTCTAAGGAAGACCATGAATTCATAAACAATGTGTATTGGGTATGGGAGGATCAATACAGTTTGATGACCAAACCATGATATCCCCTATTTGACCCAATGAAAGACTCCTTTAACACTATGCCCATCTGTGTTAGACTCCCTCGACTCCCATTGCAATTTTGGGATGAGACATGCCTAAGAGCTATTGGAGATAAGTTAGGGGCCTTTGAAAAAGTTGATGATAACACTATCTTGCAGTTGTATACAACTTATGCCCAAATACTGGTAGATTTAGACATCTCCCATATCAATCTATAGATTGGGGATAGAGTTTGGACCCAAAGATTGGATTACAAAAGACTGACATTTCGGTGTCATAGGTGTTTTGAAACAGGGACACATAGTAGACGATTGTGGATACTCCAAGAAGAAAAAAAAGGGACCAATACTACCTCGTGGGTGGATTCAAAACCCTCTCACCTCATTGTTAACGCCTCTCTTGCCCTTGTTTCGATTCTACTTCAAATCCTTCTCGGCCTACTTCGGCCCCTCATGTGAACCCCCTCAATTGCCTCTTCTTGAACCGACACTCATCTCCCTCAAGCTCTTGTTGAGGCGGTCTTGGAGAGGGAAATCCCTCGACTCTTGTTAGGTCACCTTTTAGACCTATCTCTACATTCAATGTTGTCATCTTGTTTGATCTATATATGATGTTGAATGTAATGAGGAGGATTGGACAATGGTCCAAAAAAGAAACATTCCACTAAAAGGCAATCAATCCCTTCACATATGACTCCCAGATCAAATTCTTCATCTTTGGGTTGACTGCGGTATCATGTTTCTCGTGCTGATGTGTCCATCTTGTAGTGTGGGCTCTTTTTCTACTATTCATTTTTATCTCATGCTATTTTTCTATTCAAATAGTAGTTGTGATTAATGTTGTTATTGTTGTATTGCTCTTATTTCATTGTGCTCGGTGTAATTTTGTATGTTGATATTTCTTGATCATCTAGGCTTTTCCCTTTTGTACCTAGGTAGGATCCCATTCAACAAACCTTGGATCATAAATATATATCTATATATATACACACACACATTGAATAGTTTAAAACAAATGGATATAAAATCCCAATATGTAAGCAATAAAACAAAACTTACATGGTCATAATTGAATCTAAAGTGCCTCATTAATTCAAAGAGTTTGAAGGCACGTGTAATATAGTTATGCATTACATATCATGCAATCATCATTATCCATGAGTCTAAATTTAGAAATCCCTTATCTTACCACTATGTTTGGATTTCAAAGCAAGTTGAAATATATGCGGTCGGTATTCATATTTAACACTTGTGCGTGTATTCATGTAGTCGGTTAAAATTGTGCAATCAAAAGGAGAGGTTTGAAGTTCAAATCTTGTAGAGTTATCGACATAGAAACGTCATCGACAACTTACTGTCATTTCTAAATTTACATTATGCACTTTGTCAAAAATTGTCCGCCGGCATAGAAACACACCGACAACCTATGGTCATTCCTAAATTTGCTTTATGCACTTTGTCAAAATATTGTGAAGGCACGGAAATGTACCAACAACTTACAGGTCATTCCTTCAAAAATTGTGAAGGCAAAGAAACATACCAACAACTTACGGTCATTGCTAAATTTACATTATGCACTTGTCAAAAAATTGTGAATTGCGATCTTTTAATACACTTTGCCACATTTTGTGTACTTTCTATTATAACATTTATAACTAAACCTACTAAAAATACACTTTTAATCATTTTATGCACCAAACAAATAAAAATTTAAACTTAAAAATTAAATATAGACATATAAAGTGGGTAATTAAAAACTACCCAATTTTGGTTTGGCTAAGAGAATAAGTGGTAAAAAAGTAAATTTTTTTGGTGACAAGAAAATAAGAAAAAATTAATTACTTGAGTTAACTACTAAGTCGGTGGTGTCCTTATTTTACTTTTCATTTTGAGTGAATCGATTCATAGGTTTAATTTGCTAGAAAATATTTCTACATGCTTTTTTCATTTTGTATGGTGCATTTTTCATGCGTGTCCATAAAACCATTTCAAATGTCTTCTAATAAAAATAAATATTCTTGTTGGAAAGTGTCAAATTCCGGCGGCTATAATGTTTGTTCTCTTAAATTTATAGATTGGCTGATTTTACATATTTTTCTACAGTCCTAGATATTTACTATCCTAAATATTCATTGATAAACCCATCACAATTTAAAGACATGAAGGGTGAATTGTGTACATCAAAATTGGAGGTCTGGTAACCACCATTGATGCAGTCCATGAACCCTTTTAAAATCAAGCGACAAACTCAAACTTACTGTCTGTCTCGTGTGACGCAATCAGATACAAAGCCTTTGTTTCCTTTCCAAACACAAACATGGTCAACTCATTAATGTAATGATGAGAAACAATGTTAGCGATCTTTCCCATGCTCACGTCCATTCTCTACATTTTCTCCTTGTTTTCAAAATACCCAACATAACCTGAACATATGTCATTTGACGGATTCATATACAGGTTAGGCATCCAATTAACTAGACCTATGAATCCATCGCATTCCAGGGCATCACGTGCTCTTTCTCAGATGGCGATGGCCGACTCAGCCATCCTGAAGCTATGCGCGACATGAACCCCCAATTTCAATTTCTCGTTTGTTATTCTTTCCAGTGGAACAGAGGCGAACAAAGGATTGAACAGATGGATTTCCAAGAGTAAACCCTCGTCTTCGCACATTTTCCGGCCGGAAATCAACGCAAACATGGCGCCTAAAGAGTGCCCATCCACCCAGACGTTAGTACCCCTTGTTTGGAAATGGCTTATCTGACGACAGAGAGGATAAAATCAAACCGTGAGGTTTTGTGCAGGTTTTTGGATAGAAGAATAAAATCCATTTTTAAATCTGCACGCAGTGTTGCCGACTTGAGAATTGATCCTCTTAGTGCAACAAACATTGTAGGAAATTTTGAGCTTTCTGCGTGGGGTTGGTCGGTGACATTGAAGGCCCACGAGCACGTCAGAGGGCTAATCTGGCGAAGGCGAGTCCATGAAACACATCATGGGGTTGCAGGTGTCGTTAGGTTGGGGAATGTGTATTTCATGGCTAAGCAAGGCGCTCTACAAATTATCCATGCACTTGTGGGAATCATCTCTTTGTTTGGTGGGTAGAAGAGATTCAAACACCTGTCGATGATACCCAAGATGTTGTAGCGAAGAGCATCTCCACGCTTCCTATAAATGAGGCCTCCATCTTTCTATTCTTATCCAGATCGCTTCTACTCCCGCTTTACATATTCATCAACTTTTGCAACCACTTGCACCGCTCAAGTATAGAGACATGGTTTCATGTTTACATTTTTAGCATACTCCTCACCTTGTTTCACCGTATGCAACAAACAGCCTCCAACCCGATCAATTTAAATTTGCCAGTGTACTCCCAACTTGTGCCAACATAAGAGCTCTCGAATAGGGTATGGACAACCATCAAAACATAAAATATAGAGGAATTTTGTTAGATGTAGTTGCAAATGTTTTGGTAGACATGTATGCAGAATGTGGAACCTTACATAAAGGCACATAACTGTTTAGTAGAATGCAACATATGCTCTTCACTCAAACATCTATTATTGATCATATAATATATTTTACAGCAAATTACACCTCCAACAAATTTAATAATGTTACCCTCGCTAGCGTAAGTTGCAACCCATGTGCAACTGCTAGTCATACCATGGTCTAAAGCTTCCATTTTGACATATGTTGGAGGATGCTTTGGAAAAAGTGGTAGATTAGTGCTCCAAACTTACAAATAGGATAAAAATACAGTATGATCTTGAAGTACAATTGATGTTCCATACTTATGAAGATAAAATTTGTAGTAGACGACAAAGACAATTAATATATATATATATATATATATATATATATATATATATATATATATATATATATATTTAACTACAAAATACAATACTTAGTTATAGATGAGAAAGATGAGGAGAAATGAGATATACTATGAGAATAATAGTGACATTTAGTTTATATATATTCCATTGCGTCTAACTCTAAGATATATGTTACCAAAAATACCAATGAGTAATGACCTTTAGTGTATAGATCTTCCATTGCATATGAAAAAATAAACTCGACATACATTTTTATTATATCAATAACATCCATTTGACACTCATGTGTAAAATATTCTTTCTTGGTTCCACGAATAGTACTTAACATTTTGTAATGCTAACAAGTTTCATCAAATGTTCACCTAGGTGGAATACACGTCCCGAACACTGGAGTCGGCTATCCTGGAGACAGGATCGCATGGGCCCCATACTAATGACCATAAGATGTCATACCGATGGCATACATCCATAGTCTGTCTAAGGGACCCACATTGTCCTCTGTGGCATCCAGTCTGTCAACCTAGTCACCATTTTTATGAAACAGTCACGAAACTCCATTCCCGAGGCCGATCCGAAGGCAGATACGAGCAGAAAAATGATGGGACAAGGAAAGGACGTTCAAAGTTGGCAAAATTTAATGCAAATCTTACCGCTTACAGCGTCATATGGTAAAACAAGGAACAAAACATGCATTTGGCGCCAAACCGCAAACTCTGCAACCTTGTATTTTGGGAGAATTGGCGTCACAGGATTTTGGGAGAATTGAGGAGAAAACACTACACAAAATTGGGGAGAAGCATTAGATATTTTTAAAAAAGCATTCAGGTGCTATGTAATTACAGTTATAAAGTTGTTCACAGATGGCCATTTTATATTATTATTTTCTATAGATTTGCGAAGCTTTTTTGAGGAAAACATGTACTTACATTATTAATAGCAATATATGCACTTTGTGATATACACACCGTGTGTATACTACGAGAAGACAAATAAAAATACACAAACAATATACACACCGTGATATACTTATAATATCAATAACTATATACACATTGTCATATACTTATAATATCAATATACACACTTTGTGTTTACTACAAAAGACAGATAAAAATAAACAAGCAACATACATATTGTGATATACTTATAGTATCAATAGAAATATACACATTTTGATATACTTATAGTATCAATATAACTATAGTATTAATAAACTTATAGTATCAATATACTTATAGTATCAATAAAAATATACACACTTTGTGTGGCATTTCGAATTGTGATATACACATTGTGTGTATACCACATAAGAAAGATAATAAAAATTGTGTATTTAATTGTCTTCACAAATAAACATTTTCACATGGTGATATACTTATAATATCAATAGCAATATACACACTGTGATATACTTATAGTATCAATAGCTATATACACAATGTGATATACTTATAATATTAATAGCAATATACACACTATGTGTATACTACATAAGACATATAACAATAAACAAGCAACATACACATTGTGATATACTTATACTATCAATAATAATATACGCACTTTGTGATATACTTATAGTATCATAACAAGATACTCACTGTGATATACACTCTGTGTGGTATTTTGGATTGTGATATACACATTGTGTGTATACCATGGAAGAGAGATAAAAACTGTGTATTCAATTGTCTCCACAAATAGACGTTTTAAAACTACTACAAAAGACAAATAAAATTACACAAAAATATACACCTTTGTGATATACTTATAGTATCAATAGCTATATAAACACGGTGATATACTTATAATATCAATATACTTATAGTATTAATAGAAATATACACACCGTGATATACTTATAATATCAATATACTTATAGTATTAATAGCAATATACACACTTTGTGATATACACACACTGTGTATACTATAGAAGACATAAAAATAAACAAACAACATACACACTTTGTGATATACTTATAATATCAATAACAATATACACACCGTGAAATACTTATAGTATCATAGTAATATACACCTTTGTGTGGTATTTTGAATTGTGATATATCCACTATGTGTGGTATTTTGGATATTCTTATACACATTGTGTGTGGTATTTTGGATTGTGATATACACACTATGTGTATACCATAGAAGAGAGATAAAAATATTTCTATACAATTGTATTGATAGATAGACATTTTAAAGCTCTTTATGACACAATGCGATTTTTTTAATTTTAAAATTGGTCATAGATAGACATTTTTTTACTTTTATGTTTTGTAGAGCAATCTTCTGCGAAGTATATATAATTTTGTTACAAAATTTTCTTAGAAAACCATGGTTTACATGAATGAAAAATAGAAAAAATCTATGTTTAAAAATTAAGGATTATAGTAGACGAAAGCAACTTTGTTATTGATCGGCGTCGAATTTAGGATTATGGATGCCCTAGATAATACTGGAGGTAACACCATCTATACAAATTCTATAGTAAAAAAATAAATTAAAATATAAACAAATATTGGATTACTTTACGCATTATGCCTCTACCATCTAGGAAAAATTTGCTAATAAATTTATTTATAGCTCCCACTGCTTACAATCCTCGACTAATTATCTACTATTTATTATATGATAATCCTCCTTTACTAATATCTTTCCTAACTATTTTTTCTTAAATTCCACACATATTCACCATTCATGAGCTCTCATGCGAAAATAATTTGCAAGACTTCAAAACAATACAAAGTATTAAAAATATAAATGTATGAATTAAATTCAACAACAAAGGTAGTTGCGTAGGTTTGGGCTAACTAAATATTATAATCTTAATATAGGTATTTCAAATTATTTATATTTTCAAGGAAAAGAATCAAATTAGTATGCAAGGATGACCACTAATTTGTACTAGAATATATGGTTAATAAATAGATATACTCTTTATAAAAACTATGATTAAATAAAATAAATTGATGCCCCCAAATGTTGGCACCTACTGTGCGATAGTCTAGTCGACCTCTAGGCCTTAATCCCCCTCTTTTACTAATGATAGAATCCCAAGAAACACTTTGAACCTTAAAAGGCTACCACACTATACACACATTTGTGTATTCCACACTATGTGTGCATACCACAAACCTAAAAAAAATCTAATGCATGAAAAATGCATAAACCACACACAAACATTAGCTTTGTGGTATACACACATTAGCTTTTTAGGATTGTAGTATACACAAATGTTCCTTGAAAAATGTTTTTAGGTTTGGGGTATACACACATAGTGTGGTATACACAAATGTGTGTATACCACACTATGTGTGTATAGCCACGAGTGTTTCCTATTACGTTGCTTGCGTCATTTTTCGCATACACGCAAATGTGACACCATGTGTATACCACATATTTCGAATACCAGTATCCTATGACGTTGTTATTCCAAAAATTTCACTCCTAGTATCCTATGCAATAAAAACATCAATTTAGCAGTTTATATGATACTTTATTCATGGTTTTAATTTTTGCTAAATATTGTCATTTTAGCTACACATTGAGTTATATTATTCTTGCTCCAAACTACTAACCCTTTGTTTTGTAGGATGATCGGTCCAAGACATTTGGGTTTATAAATCAAATTACTAAGCTTTGTTTTGCAGGGCCTCCTCTTGAAGACCCAATCACAAAATATTTATCATTTAATTTTATTATATTGCATCATATTTCTTGTGTGTTTTGTATCATTGTTTGTTTATCCTGAAGGTTAAACCGTGTATGCTCTCCTCTCATGTCTTAGGACGATCTTGAGGATCAAAAGTGGCTAGCCTTTCCATTTTTATTTTTAGGGGCAACATGATGTGGAAGTGACATTCACACACTTGTCATAGTCCTAGGAGTCTCATGACCATGGAATTCACCGCCACACACGTTGATACACCCCACATTCTAGAGGGGTAAATAAATTCTTGGAGAGTTTTCATTATTGGCTAAGTGCTTTCTTATTTTAAGAGTGAGATGAAGTGAAGGGATTACATGTCCCAAAACCCAAGTCTCAGACATCATCCTTGCAACACAGAGTTGGGCCCCACGTACTGCAAGGTATATCGGGTACTCCCCTAGTGAGCTCGTATATCCTAGTCTAGGAAACCTTTTGGCCACATATCAATCTATTGTTCAAGGAGATTGCACTCCCCAAGATCACTTGTTAGCTGACCCACCATTGGTACATGGTGGTGAGCCGGGAGTGGCACCCCTCGGTGTGTGGTATTGAAAGTGGGAAATAGATTGATTGCAATCCCACTTGACTAGTTAGGTCTCAGATCGCATGTTGGTTACTTTCTCATGGGCACCACTAACCATCATATCACCTTAAATTTTTAATCAATCAAACATCATCATAATCGACCATCCCTATAAAACAATCCCAACCTAAATCCCATGATGCGGGGTTACACTTAACTTCCGTGTTGCTTGAATTTTATCTATCTTAGTTCGATGGTTTATCCCTCATAGTGTGGTTTTGAGTTCTTGAGAGCTAAAATTTATCCTTATAATTACTAATAATATTCCCCTACTCCGAGGATCATTCTTATGACGTTATATGAACCTTCACTAGGCTTGAAACACCTTAAATTTGCATTCAGAGACCTAATACAGACTTATATATGAAGACAAACAATTAGAAGGATTTCTTAACATCAACTGATCATAGGTGATCACTGAACCACTTTGTCTACATATGTACAAGTCTCCTATACTTACATACAAGATTGTTTCAAGCTACCAAAATCCACTTATGGGCTTTTACCTAATTTTCTAGCATGCATACCTTTTGATCTCTCTTAGCTCCACCTTACCTCACATGGATTTATTATTCAATTATAGTCATAAGACCCTTCATGATTGGTTGAATATGTTTAAGACATCAAAATAAAGCTTCAGGATCCTTCAAGAATGCTCAAACAATGCTCTTCAAATGTGAATTTTTAGAACTCTACCCATTATTGACCTATAACATTTAGCCATGAATATCTTAGTAATTATTTGGTTTAAGAAAAAATAATACTAAACCAATTTTAAAAACTATACCATGACCATTCCTATAAAATTTTAGGATCTAACTCTTAAAAATGTGTGAGTTATGCTACTTTTATCAGGGCGGACATTTTTTCAAACAAGTATCATGCAACCTCAGACCAACGGGTCAAACAAGACATATCTCAAAAAGTACTCACTATCCAATAAAACCCTTTTATACCCAATTTCACCATTACCTTATGCTCATATGGTTAACATTTCATCTTGTTTTGATTTTATATGAAAAAATTATGAACGTTGTCCATAGATTGGTTTGCATGGATCAGTTTTACAATTGTTCATACCAGTGGTCTCTGTCATTCAATCCTTCACCTTGCACAAACTGTTTATTAATATTTCCCAAACCTTCATAAAGCAAAATGATGTTTTCTTGAGAACTGTACAAATCCTTTGTACTTGAGATCATGTTTGCAAGCATCTAAATGTTAACATAGTTATAAGTCTTGAATATTCAATATACTACACGCAAGATGCAATTGTATACATAGTTTATCCATCAAAAGAAGTTACTTGATTGATCAAACCATAAAATTTACAAGATTCATGAGCCATAGGTTCTACTATAGAGGATTTTAACCCTTCAAATACTCTTCACCCTCTCTGCAACTTCTTCTCCTTATCCTCCTTTCTCTTCATTCGAGTTCTTTTAAAAACTTCAATGGTGTATTTATCGTCTTCATGCCACCAAATAATATCTCTCATGCAAGATATTTATATATAAATTTCCTAATATCTTATTCTTATCATGAATCTTATTCTCTCCTCTTGTTGATATATTTTCTCAACTTATTACAAGAATAAAAATCCTATTTAAGACATCTTGCAAAGCTGATGACAACTTGTACATAGTTGTGACAACCCAATATGAATTCATAACATCCTAAAGACACCTCTCAATCCTCCTCCTACGTAGCCTATCCTCCAAATAACTAGCATTTGAATTTTTACTCTTATGTAAAGAGTAATTACATTGTATACTTCAAATATTCAAATATCAATTTTTTGAAGGGAATTTGTTTGGAGACCAAGAACATAATATGCATGCCTTTAGAAGGCTTATCATTCCATCACCATATTTAATCAACTAATCTAATACAAACATGATAGCCTGTGTATAACACATATTAAAAATGGTTGAAAGTGATGTAGACACATAGCAACAACAAGTTTCAAATCATCTATAACAAGGTTTACACCAACAAAATTCACCTTACTTTTCATGAGAAAGATCATACAAGGTTCATAAAGTTCTTATTTTGACTTGTATAAGCAAGAATTGTGCTAGTTTACCTCTTGGAAGGTTCTTTTCCACATCATGCCCTTCCTCTAGCTTGAGAATGATGATATTTCACCTACTTGTCTACTCATAAGTCATATATGTGTCATTCTCACCTTTCTCTACTTTTGACCATCATCTTTCTTCAAGTAGCCCTTCATCCCAACAATCAAGTTTGGATTATTTTAGCAATATTCCATGTATTGTCACCTTGTACCCTGTTCATGCACTCTAGAAAACATCAACCATCCAAAAAATGATAGGAAAAGAATCAAAATTCCACCTTTTACTATTTTTGCTCAAATTTGCTTTTTAGCTTCATTAATGGGTATGAACTTCTAGAAGTGTTTCTAACGTCTTGTCAACTCCAATAACATCTTCATATCAACTATTTATTGTGGATGTCTATTTTGAGGAGGTTCAACTATTAACCTTACTAGTAGTTCATGCCAACTCATGCAAAGTCTCCTCCATTCCTTCTTTTCGTTGCCCTATCTATGTGCTTACACAAATATCATACCTCCAAATTCCTTTGCTTAAAAAACTCAACTCAAACTTGTGAAGAATCTATCATGAATATCACCTTTCAAATATCACCTTTTAAATATCACCTTTTCAATATTTATCTTTCAATATTATGTTTCTAAACTTTTTCCAAAATCTAAAGTGGAGAACTTATTTCAGATCTTTTGGGAAAATCAAACGTGGGCTTATTAACCTTCTTATTTTTTGATTATGAGTATTAGGTTCTTCATCAATATGTTTCTTTTGGCCTTCAAATTGTTTGTCATATTTTTAGACTTGACTCCTCCACATGAAATTTATTGTAATATCATCCATGACAAGTGGTTCATCACTACCCTATGTATCTAGCATATTATCACCTTAATTGTTTGATACCTTTGGTTCATTGATTGCAAGTATAGTCTATTTTATTCAGAGTGTATTCTATTTGCTTCGGATTGTATTCTAATTTCTTCGAGTGTAGTCTATTATCACATACCCTATACATATGGTAGTGTTGTATGTGGTATACACACTATGTGTATATCACATAACAAAGAAAAAATACCGTCTATATTCACATGATGGTTGAATAAAGTGAAGAGACTCCTAGAACCTAATAACACACCCATCAAACAAAAATATGATGACTCATGAAATATTTACATGGTGGAGTGATGCTCCTGCATTAGAAATCTTGAATAAGTGTTGGTATTTTTTATCCTCTCAAGTCATTTTATGCCCTCTTACTTCCTTCTAGCCCTTTAAATTTGCATTTTTCAGCATAAAACACACATTCCTCTTAATCTAGTCTCAATGGTAAACTCTTTGATGACCAATTAAATGAAACAATCACCCTACAAAGTTTCATCATGTAACTCTACACCCATTTTCTTTTATACTCCCTTTATTGTTTTTGCCAATTTCTCCCAATTGCCCCTAGTTATGGTAAAATCACTATGTAAAAAGAAAACTATTCACTTTTATGCAAATGTAAACTAAGTTTCACATACCCATTACCCTTGTTATGTTGTGTACATATTTTATAGTGATATCTCTTGCTCCATCCCTCCAACACATTTTTCCTCATTTCTAAGGCTCCTTTAGGCTTACCTATGGTTTAGAAGTCATTTTAAAGTATTCATAATTGATAATCTATTCCAGCCTTAAGTACACCTTACATACACCAATTCAAACTTATTGCCACTCCCCATAAGGTCCTTTCACCTCAAATATCCTTTCTTACTATTTTCCAACATGTTGCTTCTTTGGTTACCTATAACTTCTAAGGATTTCAAGGGCTAAACAAGATTTTTTTCATTTTCACTACCTTCAACCTATGTTACAACTTAAATCCCTTATGTACAACATGTTCAGGAATCTATCAAGTCCTTATACTTGTTATTTCTTCAACTTGTCAATTTTTACCCAATCTTGACCTTCTAGATTCTTGTTCATTCATGCACAAGTAGTTCTTTAACTCTAAGTTCCTCCTCTTTGGGATTTTTCTCACCATGATTACTAATTATAAGAATTTTTTTACATTATTATATTTAGGATGCAATGAATGAAAAATTACAAAGAATTACTTTCCCTAGATTTTCAGGATGTGGGAAATGGGAAACCAAATTTTTCTCAAGACAATCTTGAATGGACATCGATTGGGGAAGACAATGGTCACAAGGATATTTGTGCGGAAATCCCTCTAGCATAACTCAATGCCTTTATTAAAGGGGAAGGAATTACTGATATCTCTGAGACAAAATTCATATGCACGTAGGATAGGGTTCACCCTGTTACAGAGGGACATACACCACCACATGCTACCATTATGTATTGCGGGTATTTTATATTAACTTTATGTTTGGTATTCCTAGGGAATAGTCTTCACATATGTTATTGTCACATTTTTCACATTCTGTACTTGATATCAGTATGTATTTCCTTTTGTTTCAGCTACCATTTTTCTTATGGCCTTGATGACAATAGGAACAAACCACCTACTAGTGAAATAATTAGGAGGTTCCAGAAAAAACGTTGATGCCGAGTGCCATTTCAATGTGAGGGTTATGTCTGGTACACCAGATGTGGCATATATCATATACAATGATATGTATCATGTTAATAAGAACAATGAGTTTTTCCATGGTGTAAAGGACACAAGCTTGGATCCACGAAGTGGTTTTTCTCCGAATTTATCAGTTGAATGTAAGAAATACATTGAATCTCTTTTACTTGTTGGTATATCGGTTGAAACCATTATGGAAAGGAACTACATGGATCTATAGTTGGTGAGGATTCAACAAAAGATATGAGTTATTAACTAGGAAAGGCATGTTGAACGCATGGAGGAGGGTGAAGAGAATTAGATCCCAAAAGCACTAACACAAAAACACTAGTATCAATTTGTGGCATGTCGCTGAAAGGGATAAATTTTTTTATTATTAGAGGTCGGTTGGGACTAATGTGCCTTTCATTATGGGCCTTCAAACAGCTTGGTTCCACCTTTTACTACAAGCAGTGAAAGCCTGGTCAAAGTACTATTGCTCATATTATGTAAAAGCTGTAATATTTCGTTCCAGACTGGAAATATAATGGTCTTTGAACTTGTAATTAAATGCAAGAGTTTTGAATTCCTTGGTTACTGAGGTCTCATGCAAAGGCCAACTGTGCTAGCTTTTAAAATATGCTTTGTATCTCTCTGCCCCAAAGCTATTTAGTTTTGCAATGTGGAAATGAATGCTTGAAGTTCGTTCTCTCCAATATATAAATTGATTATGAAGCCCATCATATCTTCCAACATATAATTACACAAATATAATTCACGAAGAAGGTTCTCTAGTTCACGGGTGTCTAAGGAGTAATCAGCCATGAATTCTTCCTCATATTTTAACTCATGTGGGAGGCCACATGTAAGACTTCCCAATTTCCATATGATGAATTGTTCTTCCAAGAAAACATTGTATGTAGGAGAAGGTCTCATGCATTTAACAATTTTCCCCCAAAATGCATACTACCTAAATTTTTTCTGCACATTTGAATCTAACATTTTATTCCTTATAAAATTTTATTCCCATTCTTTCCTTTGCTTCTTCTCCTCTTCCATTTTCACCTTCAACTCCTGATTCATTACCCTCAATTCATTCAATCTCCTGCAAGTATCATCCCAAAGTTTTTTGACTGAAATAAAGACAATTCCATTCGAACAAATTGGTTAATTAGATAATTTTTATAGGTGAATCAATTCGAGTTTCTTGACCCATTTTCTCTTGCGGAGCAGGTACTTTTGACTTCCATAAAACAAGTTCTTTTTCTTTATCATCATCTTGTTCTTTTCTCAACTGTAATTCCCTATCTTTAATTTCTGAGTGTTGTCTTAATAATTCCAACTCTTTATCCTTGTTTTCCATCTGAGTCTTTAGCTGTTCTAGCTCATTTTGTAGAGATAGGATAAGAGTTTCTCTGTTTTCCACTTTGAGTTTGAGAAAACCAATTATGTGTCTTTTTCCCTCGTGATAGTTTCTGCTCTTGACAAAAATAGAACTTGCTTGAGCTATAGTTTCTCCTCTTTTGATGTCAACTCCACATGAGTTGGATATCCTTCTTCCTCGATCATAGGATCTTTTCCTTTTAGCTTCCAGATATAACATTCTCTTCAAAATCACCCACCTCTTCAAATACCTATCATATTAACTCCTTATTTACCATCACTGATTGCTCCTTTTCTTCCGTTTGAGTTCTAAGAGGAGAAAAAATCCTCATACTGTCAATAATGTTAACAACTTCTATTTCAATAACCTCATGTACCTCAACATTTTCTACTTCCTTATGTGATTTTCCTTTTCTTTCAGGAGCAACCATTTCTTCAGAGGTATACTTCCTCCTAGAGCTCCTTCTTTTGAACTGAATGATGAATTCTTCTCTAGGTGGGTTGTCATAGTCAGAAATGTTGACCTTTTCATAGTCAATGGGAGTAGATTTTGTTTCTTGGGTTTGGAGGATGGTATGTCAAAGGTAGGGATTTGTTCCTCTTGAGAGGTTGGAGAGGCCTGAGTTACCTCAGGGGAGGTGGTTACTCTTTCAGTCCCTTCAATCCTTCTCCTTTTTGACACCCTACCCTCTACTGTTTCTTCCTTCTTTCCCTCCGATGGACCAATTCCCAAGTCATTTTTAGGGGTAAATGGGGTTAGGATTCCCCTTCTGATTACATCAAAAGTCTGCTTAAATTTATGAATAAAATTCATCCATGCTTCCTCCCCATTTTTCTTATTGAGAAAGTGATGCTCACATACTAACTGAACCAAACCATGATGTCTAATTGTGTCAACACCCCATGAATACCTTTGGGCCATAGTATGAATAGATTCATAAAGAAATTCGGGAGGTTTATCATGTACTCTTGTTTTGTGTTTCCATATTTCAAATGGATTAACATTTTAACAACCTCCTTCCCGACAGTTCCATACTGCCCATCACAGGTGAGATATTTAACTACCCAAAAGGCTACTCTGTCAAAAGGTTTGGGAAGGCTTGCTCACCTTACTCCCTTTATGAATTTCTTGGATGTGAAAATATATTGGGGTTCAGGGTCACCTTCTTGGCACATGACTTCCACCAGTTCTTTCAAAGAGCCTTTGGCAGGGTTTGGTGTATGGGAAATTAGAATACCGATATTTGATTGATTATATTAATAGTAAAAGGAATTGTAGCACCTTTCACTTTAGCTTTAAATTGTTCCAAATTCTCTTATCGAGTTCATCATTATACTCCGAGAATTTCCCCGAAACCCTAGCCATCCTACATGCTCAAAGATGGTCGTTATTTCAGCACTGATGAGTTGAGTGTCATCTTCTGGTTCAGATTTCTTCTTGATTCCCATGGCTGTAGATAATTTGAGTTTCCCAACGTCCCACACTGTCAAATGACCTAGTTGTGGAACCTTTAGACTTAGCTTCGGAAGTCACCGCGCTTTCCCAATCCGAATTGAATATCGTGATAAGAAAAATGATGTCATTCTATTTTCTAAACGCGTGGTGTAATAATTGCGTTTGAGTTATGGTCATGATGGCCTTCCTTAGAAGTGATTTATTACATCACATAGGCCATTATGCTTTTAATAACTCATAAAGACAATAATGAAGAATCAATATTTATTCCATGCAAATAGAGTTTAATGTGTCTTATTTCATTTTAATTTTCTATTGATAAATTATTTTAGTCATAGTTATGATTTAGGAATTTATATGTTAGTATAAAAAATTCAAGTACATAGAACTTAGGTTCTCAAATTAACAATTATTAAACAAGACTTAAAAATAGTTTTTTTGACAAGAAATTAAAAAAATTAAGGATCAAAGGAGAGTAATTCAAACAGGGGTTCATTTTAAGAGGCCTTTGGGAAATTGAAGGTGGAAAATCCATAGCAAATATCCCCAGAACCACTTTTGCGAGACAGGAAAATTTTCTCTGGTTTATGTGCAACATTTTTACCTGATAAAAGCTTTCATTTTCAAGTCATGCGATAACAAGGTTTCATTAGCGCATCATTAACACATTGTTGTTAGTAGTTGTTAGTAAACAATTATGTAACTGTTTTCCTCCTGTCCTCCCTCTCGCAGCCTATATAATGGCATGCACTCTGTATTAATAAAATAGCAATCAATAAAACATTGTTGGAGTGCCATCATTGGTATCAGAGCACCGTTGATCTCTGCTTGCGTGCATGAAGAATCTACAGGAGGAAGCATTCGTGGAACATATTTGCATTTCTTTGTTTGTTGTGTGCTGGAAGAGGCGACCAAGGAAGGAAGCGAACATTGTTGTGCATAGATAGAAAAGAAGGTTGGAAAAAGACAGCGACCAAGGTTTCATTTGTTTTATTTGGCGTGAAGTGTTTTCTTTTCTGTGCGTGAAGGAAGAGTGTGTGGTTGTGTTGTGCGTGGAGGAAGAGTAGCGTGGGTATTCACTCTCTGTCCCTGTCTGTCCTCTTCCTTGGAGGCATTAGTTTGCAGTTTGGTTGTTATGTGTGTGTGCGTGGAAGGAGCCCAGAGCATCTGTCCGTCCTCTACCTGCATGGAAGGAGACATTGTTGGCCCAAGCCGCACTGCATGGAAGACAAGAAGAATTTGCTTTGTGCGTGGATAGTGGCCAGGGAAGGAGACATTGTTGGATCCTCTCTGAAGCGACCAACATCTGTAGCGATCGATTCAGACTTTCATTGCTGAGCGAGAGCCGTGCTTCCTTGTTGTGACTGCCATACTGCCTGTAGAACCACGTGAAAGACCATCCAAACCCCTGTACGTGTAAGCAAAGCGTAATTACAAAACTGTGTGTGCGCATATGTCTCAAATCTTGGATGCATTGGTCAACGAGCTACACAACACTGGGAATATTCTCTTTGACGAGATTGTGCGCGAGGACTATTGGAGTATTTTTGGTTCGACGTTCGATGTCAAGCACGGTGGATTCATGTAGAACTTGAACGTGGTTATGATGCAGATGATGAACGTGAAGTAGAACACCCACAGGAGCATCCGCGTCTCACTGCACGAGCCTATAGAGCCCATCTTCGGGACATAGATTCCTTCAGTAAGCATTGTAGCCATTTTTGAAAATAAATAAATAAAATACAATTTTTGAGTTTTTGAAAATGTCTACTCCAAAAATATTGCTATCTGATGCCCAACTCTTGAAAGGGCCAAATTTTGCCGCATGGAAAACCAAGATGTAGATGATTCTTCAGTTCAAAGATCTTTGGGGGATCATTTCTGGCAAAGACGCCCCTCCCACAGACGCTGATATGTTGGTTAAATATGAAAAGGATGATGCAAAAGCACTAATGCTTATCACCCTGAGCCTTTCTGATGAGGTGCAACCTTACATTCGGGAAGCAACCACTTCCTCTCAGGCATGGACCACGTTGTGTACCATCTATGAAGCCAAGAATCTGACGAAAAAGTTACATCTTCAGACAAAGCTTCACATGATGAGTATGCATGATGGCGAATCAGTAGAAGCCTTCTTGTGGCGTGTGGCTAAGTTACGTGCAGAAATCTCTGCTCTCGGTGAACCGGTGGACGACAAGTTGCTAGTCCCACTCACCTTGCGAGCTCTTCCTTCCCGGTTTCGGACATTGATCACCATGCTGACCATCACTCAACAGGAGGTGAGTTTTCCACCCTGGTGAATTATCTCCAGCAGGAAGAAGCCATGAAAAATGTATAAGAAGCCTTCGAAGACAAGGCTCTCATCACGAGGCAAAAGCATAAGCCTCGAAAGGGTAGTCAACCCCAGAATCAGAAGCAACATCCTCAGCAACAATCTTCTTAGTGGCCACCCCAGAAGCAGCAGAACAACAAGGCGGATCGATGGTGCCACATTTGCTCCATGGATACGCACACGACTGTGAACTATTATTACAACAGTCATAAGTATGGCAACTCGCGAAGAGAGAGCACTTCTGGCCAAGGATATTCCAAGAAATCCCGATGGCGTGCTCATAATCAGAGGTAGAAGGGTCACATTGCTGCTCAGCAGGATGCCACCTCCGATGAAGAGGTTCCATACATGACTCATTCTGACATTGTTCTAGTCTCACAGACTTCATAGCCATCAGAAGATGTCTGGTTGATTGATTCGGTGCCAACAAACACATGACTGTAATAAGAAGTTGTTCCATACTCTGAGTGACCAGCCCATTGGAGATCGGATCACCATCGCAGACAATCAAGAGTATATTGCGGTGGGGATTGGTGATGTCATCATTCCTCTTGGAACACGAAGATGTACACTCACGAAGGTGCTATATGTTCTAGGTTTGACCTCAAATATTTTGTCTGTGAGTCAACTTCTTAACCATCGAATGCAAGTTGAATTCTTTGTTGAGAAAGGGGTCAAGTCCTGCATCATTTCCCAGGGAGATTCATTCATTGCTCAAGAATTTCTGAAGGGCCGTTTATTTACACTGGATGTGGTCACTTCATCTAGCATTGCTCTCTCTACTTCAATGGCGGAGTCCACTACGCACTATGGCACTTTCGATATGGTCATCTTTCTGCTAGGGGCTCTGCATCAGCTCAGTGCCAAGGAAATGGTAAGAGGGCTTCCTCCACTCTCCCATTCCTTACCTGTTTTCTCGGGATGTCTTGCAGGAAAACAACATAGAGGTCCATTCAAACAGAGCTCTTATCATTCTACAGAGCATCTTCAGGTCATTCACACCGATCTACGGACCCCTACTAGCTAGTTTCCAAGGTTTTAAGTACTTCCAGCTCATCATTGATGATTACTCATGAAAATGTGGGTATATTTCCTCCGGAAGAAGAGTGAGGCATTTGCAAATTTCCAAACCTTCTACCAGCAAGCCACCAGGCAGTCTGGGAAGCCTCTTCTTCTCCTCCGCTCAGATCAAGGGGGGGAATTTGTGTCAAAGAATTTCTTAGCTTACCTGAAGTAGCATGGCATTCAGAAACATTTGACTGCACCCTACACGCCCCAACAGAATGGGATTTCTAAGCGCCACAACAGGACTGTCATGGAGATGGCTCATTGTATGCTCTCCACCGCCAAGTTGGAGGATCAATTTTGGGCAGAAGCAGTCCAGACAACAGTGTATCTACTCAACCGGCACCCACGAAGATCTTGCAGAACAAGACACCGGAAGAGGTATGGACTGGTCATAAACCTTCTATTCATCATTTGAGAGTTTTTGGTTGTACTACATATATGCATGTTCCAGATAAGAGAAGGAAGAAGATCGATCCAAAGACACTACCATGTCTTTTCTTGGGGTATAGTACTACCTCAAAGGCATATCGTCTCATGGATCTTGAGATGAAGAAGATCTATGAGAGTCGAGATGTGGTATGTGATGAGTCATCCTTTGACTCCTTGCCACACAATGGAGATCCAGTACCGACCTCGTCACATAGATTGCTCACACATCTAGATGATGGGCAAGATGATTCTTCTCAGAGAGAAGAAGAGCTGAGTGGAGACTTATTCATTGATCTTGGCACACTGGAAAACACATCTTCACATCAGCAGCAGCACCAACGTCTGAAATGGGTCCAGAATACTATTAGGGATGCACACCTGAACTCACTTCCAGGTACTTCTACGGGAGTCAGAACACGAAGTCAAGCCAGACATGAGGTAAATTTTGCACTCATGAGTTCAGTTGTTGAGAGCACCAAACTTGACACTGTTCATGAGGCATTAGACCAACCACAGTGGAAACAAGCTATGGATGTTGAATATGATTCCCTAATTCAAAATCAGACGTGGAACTTGTCGATATACCTCCAAGTAAGAAATCTATTGGCTGCAAATGGATTTTCAAAACAAAATATAAGGCAGATGGTTCAATCGACAAACACAAAGCATGACTTGTTGCAAAGGGTTATGCTCAACAAGAAGGAATTGACTATGATGAGACCTTTGCACCCACGTGAAGATCAAAACCATCAGAGTTGTCTGTGCACTGGTAGCACAAAATGGATGGAAACTTCAGCAGATGGATGTCAAGAGTGCTTTTCTAAATGGTGATCTAAAAGAAGAAGTGTACATGGCCCAACCTGAAGGGTTTGTAGACGAGCATCAACCACACAAGGTATGTCATCTGATAAAGTCTCTTTATGGACTCAAACAAGCACCTAGGGCATGGTATATAAAAATTGATGATCACCTATTGCAGCATGGATTCACTCGTAGCCCCTCATATACAAATTTGTATATCAAGAAGGTAGGAACAAAGATTTTCATTCTAGTTTTGTACGTAGATGATCTTGTGATCACAAGAAGTTCTGAAAATCTTGTAGATGATGTAAAGAATGATCTGAAGAAATCCTTCGACATGACCGATTTGGGGCTACTTCACTACTATCTTGGCTTAGAGATATGGTAGAAGAAGAATCATATCTTTGTCTCCCAGATGAAATATGCCAAGACACTCCTGAAAAGTATGGAATGTCAGATTGTAAACCAATGTCCACACCTATGGAAAAAGGTTTGCAATTATCTAGATTCCAGGATTCACCGCAGGTAGATGGCACTCACTACAAGCAACTTGTGGGGAGTCTCATTTACTTGACTTATACCAGACCAGATCTTTGCCTTGCAGTGAGCTATCTCACCAGATTTATGCAGGAGCTAAAGAAATGTCATTGGATAGTAGCAAAGCATGTGTTAAAATATGTCTAAGGTGGTACAGTTGACTTTGGTGCAGTATAAGAAGAACACTCGCTTCTTCTTACGGGGATATATGAGACTCGGACTATGCAGATCC
This sequence comes from Taxus wallichiana var. yunnanensis, assembly GCA_018340775.1. Lineage (NCBI taxonomy): Eukaryota > Viridiplantae > Streptophyta > Pinopsida > Cupressales > Taxaceae > Taxus > Taxus wallichiana. The sequence continues at coordinate 614,555,916 of CM031244.1, forward strand.
GTTGATGATAGAAATCCACTTGAGGATATGTTTTCATCTCGGATCTGGACCTATCTCATGGATTAGCAAGAAGCAAACCATTGTTTCTCTCTCTCATCCACTGAGGTTGAATACCACGCCGCACGAGGAGCTGTGTGCGAAGCAATTTGGTTACATCACATTCTTGCAGATATAGGGATTCCTGAAGAGAAACCTCCCATCATTCACTACGAAAATCAAGGTGTGTTGAAGCTTGTGAAGAATCCTATTTTCCATGAACGAACAAAGCATATTGAGGTCGAATGTCACTACATTCATGAACAGGTCTTGAACCACCAAATTCAGCTCCAGATCTTGCCCTCCGATTTTCAGGTTGCGATATTCTCACCAAGCCTCTCGGAAGGTGAAGTTTGATTTGTTTAGGGGTACATTTGTAAGAGCAATGTATTAAGGGGGGGAATGTTAGTGCATCATTAATACATTGTCCTTAGTAGTTGTTAGTAAACAATTATGTAACTCTGTTTTTCCTTTTTCCCTCTCATGCCTATTTAATGGTGTGCACTCTGTATTAATAAAATGTAATCAATAAAACAGTATTAAGCGCCATTAGTTTCTTTCATTTATCGGACACCACCCTTGTTGACGTGTGATTAAAATTGTTTTTTTATCGTGACTAAAAAGTTTGTTGTGTGAAAACAAGATGTCATTATTGTCCGATAACAAGGTTTTTGTCATACGATAACAAAATTGTTGTCGCATTTTCTTCACTTCAAAATATAAATCTCCCATCGTGCATTTGCAAATTCCTTCCCGGGCTTAGTGTCAACAACATAAGATTATCACATGTTAAAAATGCTTGTCATGCATCAACAACTTCCTAACGTGCATCAATAACCTCTTGTTTTGTGTTAACAACCTACCTTTCGTAAGTTGTCGATAATTGATATGATATTTTCCAACATTCCTCATAAGCTAGTAGTAAGTTACTAGTATACTACCCGGTGAATCACCATGTTTATATATGAGATTTTTTCAAGAAGTTGGCGAAGGTGACCCGAAAAAAAAATATATATCCGTAAATTTTAGGTAGACAGGACATAATTGACCCTCCAAAAATTCACCTTTTTAAATTATCCTAAAATGGAATATTCACCAAATTATGAAAAATCCCCACTAAAAAAATCCTCTTATTCAAACTTTCCCATAAAATTATTTAGAAAATAATTTTAAAAAGTCTATAAATCCTAATATCCTAACATCATGTAAGATTTTATTAATCATTACAATTTTTTTATATCATCGTGCAAGACTTTATTCATCATTACCATTTTATTTTAGCTTCTCAGTAGTCTTCCATTGAAATAAAGACATAAATCCATATAGTAACTAAAAGTAAAATAAAATTATAGTAAGAACATGTGAATCAAAAACATAAAGTAAAATATCATCAAATATTATTAATATAATTTGCATAACTAATAACTATTGATGTGTTACAAATTATAACAATAAATAGTTTTACAAACATGTGGCTATGCCACATTTTTAGTTTGTTTTCTCATTACATTATCTGTACATCCCAACATGCTTTTGAATAGTTCTTTCAAATGTCCGTTGCCGTGTTGAATGGTGACCTCCTCAAGCTTAAAACTTTAGGCATCTTTGTTCATTTGCAACTTTGCCTCACTCATTGTTTTCGAACCTTATTATATGCCATATGTATTTAAATCAAGTCCATCTATATATTATAATTTGAATCACACAAATCTAACATGCTTGACAACCTTATAAAACCACTTTTGATGTCTTTTTCATAAAAAAAATTTTCTCTTCCAAAACCTTTATATGTTTTTTGTCAACTTCAGCCATCTCCTCGTAACTGGGTTGTTTTAACGAACTCCTCTAGGGAAAATGAACATGTGTGAATGCATTATGTTACAATGTTCACATTTGTGAAATTAATGTAAAACAAATGTCAAAGTAAATAAGTTGTTATGTTGCTCACCTCTAAAGATAGTAGAATGCAATTCATCCCTTATCCTCTTAGATGCATCACAATGTCAATATCAAACTTTTACGGCATTTTCCGATGGCTCTTTGATAAGTGTAGATTTCTTTTCGTGACCGGAATTCTCAGGGTAAGGAACACAACACAATTTATATATGTATTCATTAATTCACATTGAAATCATCTTATCCGAAATTCAAGTAATTTCATAAGGATATTTATCATCATCTTTTAAAAAAATTTTGATATCAAATAACACCCATGGTTAGCTCATAAACATATGTTTTTCCACACAACACTAAACACTCTCAAATCTACATTAAAAATTTTAAATAAATTTACTTGAACTATAAAAATAAATTTCTTTTTATTAAAATATAAATGTCACATTACATAGTGATGTGATAAATAAACACAGGGGGTTCACTTAGTAAAAGTATGGTATAGCACATGCGTTCAAAGGTATTAAAGAATACCCTTAATTCTAGTTTTTACCTCTAATTATTCAATTGATAATACCCCTCCTACTATATTATTAGAATGAAAATACCCCCTATTTTTTCCATGTACCTTACCCATTTTTCAATTACAATTTTATTTACCCCTTTGTATTTCTACCCTAATATATTAAATAAAAATATATTATATTTCTCACTCAATTTTTTTTTAATATGCATTTCCTTTCAAAAGATAGTTTGAAGCCATTGAATACCTATTACAAATCACCTTATATATGTTAAGATTTAATCATTTATCAATAGTTCTTCAAATAATTAAGATGGTGAAATAATATCACTTGTGTTGAAAAGCATACTCAATCCTAGTTTTCTACCATCTTATTATTTCTTAAGAATATAAGAAAGATTTATTTATTAAAAAGAGATTATAATTTAATTTATGACCACACTCCTTTTGCAATTTTAAGGTATTTACTTTTAAAAACTAGGGTTCAAATGTTTTAGTTTTATATTAAAATTAAACCTCTCTTTCCTTTGGCCCACCTCTCTAACCTACCCCCAATACACTGATTCAAAACATTAATAAATTAAACCCTTTCACCCTCATGTCTACCGGTATATTGAATTTAATTTTATTAATTTTAATTACCTCAATATGAACCCACGTGCTAGGATATTGCTAGTAATGAACCCCCCGTAAGTGTAAATAAACCATGTTGTCAAGAAAATGGAAAAGTAGGGATTCTTGAGATCAAGTTGACCCTCTGTTTGGTTTCTTTGGAATGATAAAACATGAGTAATAACATGATGATGATTCAAACAAAGAGAAGGTAATGAATGACACTCCTAACACTCAGGGATTAAAAAATTTGTTATCTCCTTTTTGCATGCAAGTATAACCTTGACTGAGACTAATATGTGAATAGGAATTTGAATGCAAGATCTGAGTGGTATTAATGTTTGTTATGAATCATTTTAGAATGGAAAGGATGTTATAAGATGGACTCAAAATATTGAGGTGTATTTCACCAAGAATTGAAGATTGTGAATAAAATAATACTTGAGAAGAAAGTGCTTTCAGACTGTGACCAGGGGTATCTACAGGATAGGTATGCACAAAATCCAAAAAAAGGGAAAATTCATGAGTATTCATCATTAGTGGTAAGATTATTTCGATGGCAAGGGTCTCATGGACCTACAATTAAATTTTTAGACTTTGAAACCAATGCATCAAAAATTTTATTAAACATTAAGTGTTCTCGGGCTATTCCTTGTGCACATTCTAGTTATAGCTAGGGCACGAATTTTGGGAATGGAAACCAAAGAATTTTTTTCTGAGACTTCAAAGTATTAACAAGGAGAGGATTTTCAATGGAATAAGGAAATTTTGACACCATACTTTTTTAAAAATGAGATATACAATCAAAGTTAGCTCATAAACAAAATGTGTTGCTCACACAAGAACAAACACCTCAACTTTGCAACAAATAAATGAACTAGTAAAAATAAATGAAATTGTAGAAATAAAATGTCACATTCAATTTCCTATGTGATAAATAAACTAGTGAAAAATACGAAATTACCTTAACTAAGCTTGATGGATGGCAGCAAATGGATTCAAATCTCACCTACAATACAAATAAAGAACAATGTTAGTCTGTTGCTATAAATAGAGGAAATAAATGGTTCACATGTTAAGTATTTTTCTAATTCACATGATGGTTGAATAAGGTGGGGAGAATATGCGATGATTACCTGTTCTTTATCATTGTGCTGCCAAATGGACACATACAAACAAAAAACAAAAAACAATGTGGCAGCTATAATCATAAATAATCCATTGTGGTGCCACATGGCACATTCAAACAAAAAAACCTTTGTGAAAAGTATAATCATGAATAATCAACACATTACTATGCCACATGGCACATTAAAACAAAAATCATTTGTGAAAAGTATAATCATGAATAATGCACCCATTGTGATACAACATGGCACATTCAAACTAAAAACACTTATGACAACTACAATCATGATTAAATCCAACAAATACACAATTAAAGCACATGTTAATGTCAATGTTATTATATTAAAACAAACCACAATTGTATCAATTAAAACTTTGTCACTAAATTAATGTTATTGTTTTGAAATAATTCGGTTAGTAGCATGAAATCAATTTTTCCTCCATTGTCTAGTACACACAAGGGAGGTAATTCTTTCAAAGTATGTTTGTTTTGTTTTGGGTTATTATGTATCGAGTATAGTGTCACTACAATACTTGGTGATGGCATTGATTTTTTGGCGGGTACCGCATCATCCTGGAAAATTTAAACACTTTGTGTTACTATAATTCATATAGGCTAATAATAATGCAAAGCCAAAACTTCATGTAAAACATTTCCAAACAAGCTATTACCTGATGAGGTGGTTGGCTAAGATGCATTTTAGAAAGTGGCCAAATGGTATAGCTATTGACAACATCCACCAACATGTCTGTGAAAGATGTAGGAAATAGTAGAGGGAAATCAAGATCGGTGACACTGAGGATCTCAACAACGACACAATCTGATGGAACTTTCCTATGGTGGCAAGTTACATCAACATCGACATTGTGAATTTTTCCATGGCCCACCAATTCTCCAAACATATAGACATCCACCGCATCATCATTAGATGACACTATGTCGGGACTCCTCCTACGGATGTAGCAGAAGTGGAGGAGGGATGCATTATAGGAACATTTAGTAGTATTTTGAAAGAATTTTGGTAGTTAGTCTAAACAAAAATAAATTTATATACTATAAATTTATTCCTATTTTTAATACTATTTATATCGTAACACGATTCACAACATAGAATCTTGATTCCACTTCGCATAGAGGTTACTTGTAAATCCTCGTGTCTGGAAGATGATCCTTCCATTCTCTCTTGAGGCCATTGGGATACACCTACAATCATTGCACATTAAATTAGTTGCACAAAATAGAAAAATAAATCATAATTAAATGTTCGTGTATATGTGAAAAACATAATCAACTGATATTTAATTATGTACCTATAAACTAGGGTGCATGTTGATCTCCTCATTCTCCTCTCTCCCATGGGTCTTAGATAATGCCTGCAGTCAATGAATTGTAGGGTGTATAAGTTTATAGAGACCTAGTGGGACTGAGTTATACTTTGAGCAGTCCTCAAGAAGGTAAGAATTTATTTTACATTTACTAGTGGGACTGACCCTTTTAATTGATCTCACAACATGCACTAGAATCAGTTAAACAAGGTTATTAGATAATAAAGTGGAGAATAAGGGTTAAGATCAAAATTGGAGTATGTTAACTTGTTAAAAGGGAGTTATTTAGTGATCCAGAGATTGAATTTAGATTGTATAGAGACAATATTCTATTGAATGTGTCTTCGAGTGTTGGCTCTACACCATCTTACTCCTTAAATTCTCAAGATCCCTTGAAAGGAATGTGCAATAATGATATGTTTCACATTTCAATCCATAATTCTTGAGCCTTTTAACTCCTCAATCACAGTCAAACCCTAGGTATGTAAACTGAGATAACCTCTGGGACAACCAACTGGCTTCCGGAGCTAATTCATATAAAAACCAAAGGGGGTAACTTCTAAAACTATAGGTTAAGGTTCCAAAGCTATCTCCATTTCTTTCAGAGCTAAGTCTATTGGAATTGGAAAAGGTGGAGAACCTTGTGACAAGATTTCTTGAAAGTATATGTTCCTTGACAAATCTGTATTTAAAAATCCTCCAACAAAAAACCATAATTCTTGTTGAATATTTTAAAGGAGTCTATCAAGATGGTTGCTTCAAAATTTCAGGATCAAATTCAATGTTTAAGGCCTCAAATTCACATACCCTATCAAAATATTTAGTGAAGGTTTATGGGGACTGACTACAAAAAATTTGGCATAAATTTCTTTAAACTTGATGTCATGACTCCTAATTTCATTGAGGCTTTGTTTACATCTAGTCCACAAAATCAACTTACTAGGGAAGAAAAATCATTCACATTATCTTAATACTTACCTCTCTTTGTAGGTTCATGTTTCATTTTTTAACCAAATGCTCCTACTCACAACTTCTAAAGATGGTGGAAGGCTTAAAAATTCAACATACATGCATCCTCTTTCTGACAATCCTCTTATTCCAAGATGACAACTCTCAGCTTATTGATCTCTCAAAGAATGTGTTACAATGTTATACAATTTATTCATGTCTGTGTTCATCTATACCATCACCAGGAACTTTCAAGTATCCTTGCTATCATAATAATTGTCTCATATCACTCTTGCTATATTATTTGTCAACTAAGGAAAATTCATAACAATGAAATATAGATACCCTATTCATCAAACATACATTTTCATGTAAAAAAAACTTACAAATCTCAACATAAGAGTTCAACACAAATCAAGACTCTACAAGGCATGCATCCCATCCTATACTCCTCCACAACACAAAAATGCATCTCACACTACTATACCAAGAATGCCACATAAGAAAAACACATTTTTCCCACTCTCCTTGAAGAACCCTAACACACAAGAAGAAGAACACAAATGTGCCTCAAACTATTGTATTTGTTTGTCAAAATTAAGAAAGGATATAAGAAATGGATCTTTACATTTTACCTTTAAATGTAAAAATTTATCTGATCCCTCCCATCAATACAAACATTCTCATACAAAATCCAAGCTTCTCATAAAAACATTCTTTAATGGAATGATGCAGTCTTGAACAAGTCTCAAGCTTCCTTTGCCATCAAGAACTTACTCCAATCCTCACAACTATACAAACTAAAGCTCTTGTTAATCTTAATCCATTATACAATTATAGAATACAAAATCCAAGGATTACACCCTTATCAAATGTAAACATACAGTCATACCTAAGTAATAAGGAATAATAGTGCACATGAATCAATCTACAAGAACCAAATTCTCACCACATTGCTCAAGATCACCTTGTATTCACTCAGAGAATCAACAATCTGATATGAGACTAAGAAGTGTATACATATACATATGTAAATTCTGAAATCATGTCAAACTATAAGTGAAGATACAATCCAGTAGGGCTAGTAAAGCAAGAACATAAAGAGAAGAGTCTCAAGTGATTACAAGGTCAAATAAAGGATCAACTTAAGACTTACCATGCCCTTCATTTCTTGCACCACCACATCAATGATCAACTGAAAAGGTGCCATACATCACCCACTTGTGACAAACCAACCTACAAAATAATTTTTTTATTACAATGGTTTTATAACAAATACTACAAATTACAATTCACAAATTTTGTGTTCACTTTTATTTACCTCAGCTTCCTTTTTGTTGGTTGGTTTCGTTGCTACTTTTTTTTTTTTACATTTTTCATATAGATGCAACAATGACATGTCATCCTCCTACATACATATTGTATCAATGAAAATGTTAATGAAGGATTCATGAACAAGTGTTTAGATAACAAAACTAAATATAAAATGACTAACTTACGTCACAATCACCTCTACTAGTTCTTTTAGGAATGACCCCCTCCGTTGCTTGCATCCATCTCACCCTCCTCAACCTTTGTGAAGACAATGACATGTAACTTATAAGAAATAGATAATACTTATGTACTCACAATGAGAAAAGAGTGAAATGAAACCGTTACTCAAACTTACCATGTTTTTCTTCTTTTCTCTCAAAGCCAATATGTCTTCCCTCCTCTTAGCCCTCGTAGTCTCTGAATCATAGTCCCTCATGGCATCATCAACCTCTTTCTTTGAGCGTCTTCTAAGCTTGTTTAACGATTCCTTCCCTTCCCTCTTGTAAATGCACAATATCATGTGTCACCTCTGCAAAATACAGAGCACACACAACACACCCTCGATGTATCCCTCTGTCTATTCCCTGTATTGCCTCCTTTTTTTCGAAACCCTCCAAGGATACTTGCCAATAAAATTTCTCCCTTTCCTCTCAGGGAGAACATGAGGTAGGGAATGGGCATTTATCCTGTGGATATTTAGCATATGTGGTACCGTAAAAAAGTTTCGCATTGCAACTGGGGTACTCATAATAATAAAGTATGTGATCCCCATCATGCTCCCTCCTATAGTGAAGAGGGGCCTATTCAGCAACATCGTATAAACAATTAGTCACTAATGGACATATATGAAAACAATAAATTACAATATTCAATTTTTTGATTTTACCTCATCGACGATAATACCATCCTCTGCATGGCCTGGAGTAGCAACACTGGGTGCATCCTCCTGCAATAATCATTCCAAAAATCACGTAGTGAGTCATACAAACTTGTTACGCACATACACAATAATATATAATCAAATTAAATTAATTTACAATAACAAATACAACTTTAAATTAATTTTTTACCTCCTCTATAACTATATCAACATGTACATGTGATGGCAAAGCAACGTTCATTGCAGCCGCCTCGTTGTCCTTCACTAAACAATCCATACCATATAAAAAATTGTTACTGACATAATAAATAATACCAAAGTCCAACAAATTTTAAACAATCAATGTTAGAATGATTATTAGATAAAGTACACACACGTATCGAAGAAGACATCTGAAGGTAAAATGTTCGTCTTTTTCATTTTGATCTTTTGAGTTGAGGCTCGGGCACAGAGTTCCTAAAATAAGATTACGTTAATTACTTAATATATTAGTTTTAATGTAAAATATAATACAATTATTTATTTTTCAAATGCAGCAATGGAAAAGGAAAATGAAAAGCTTGTATTCTTACCTGCGATGAAGATGCAATGTCCACGACATGCAACTTCACAAAATCCGACTACAACACTGGCTAAATAACAAAAGATCACAAACAATCATAATTCAACTTAACAATAACATTTTGGACAGATATAGTGCCTACATGTATTTTCCTAAGAGTACACACCATAACAGAGTATGATGACTCCAAGTTCCAAGTATCTTGCAATAACTATCGCATTATATCTCCGACGGGATGCATAATTCCTGCCATAAAAAAATCTATGTCTACCATTGCACAAATGCTTCACAAATAACATGTATTAAGCCATTAAATAACTACAAACATAATTGTACATAACACAAAAAGGAAATACAATGTGTGTACATATATCATATTACAATGTCATCCATGGCAAGTGCTAACAATGCTACCACTTCTTTGTTTATTGTGGCCCTAGAAACTTGACATACTTCCAACTTACTTATTGACTTTTACATGTTCATATGAACATTTCACAAAGCGAGATATAATCTCTAGCACTTGAACATGAAGAACATAAAGATTTACATTGTTACATTGGTATACGCCATTCATTTGATTAACAAAAATCATATCATGAGAAAACACACAAATGTTTCAAACTTCATGACGCAACGCTTCCTCAAGACCCAATATCAAGGCCCTATACTTAGTCTTGGTGGATTGTCATTCGACATCTCCCACAATGGTGCCTCTCTCTACTTTCTTGCTGCCATTAGGGTCATATAATATGAACGATGAACATGTCATATTTTCCGAGGTATTAGACACCCCATGAATTTCTAATCTCCAAATGGAAACCATGTTTACCTTTACAATGGACAAACATATATCGTAAGCAACAAAAGACAACATGTATTTTCTTTTTGCATTTTCAACACTGCAAATTTGAACTTTTATATATGACTATCTACAGTCTAAGACATATGCACATATATATATATATATATATATATATATATATATATATATATATACATATATACATATACATACATGTTTCTTTTACGTGTTAGTTGTGGTATATAAATGTTTTGAAAAATCTAAAATTTACTTGTTTGAATTAATGAAAAATATGTATATGTATATGTATGCGTATATACAATGTATATCCATATAAAAACATATATATATATATATATATATATATATATATATATATATATTATATATATATATATATACATTATATATATATATATATATGTATACATTTGTATACATATATATACATACACACATATACATACATACATACATACAAACATATATGTACAAGTATACATATACATATGTATATGTGATGGTATCACATACATGGATGTTTGTATTGTCATATGATATTGTTGTTTGTTATATAGACACACATACGACAAAAATGGACAATCATGTCTTCATTCGCAAGTAAATGAATGGGTTTTGATTGTGGATAGTGTATATACTCTTGTCTTTGTTGGCTAGCCAATCAATATGATGTCTATACTCTTGGCTATTTTTATTTAAACATGATTATAACTCTCATAATTGTTTTTGTTTGAATGTGCCATGTGGCATCACAATGAGAACAAAAATGATCAGACACAAAACAAAGACATATATAAATCCTAAATAACATATTATTATTATCCATAATTTCTATTTCACCACATTCATTGACTAGCCAACCAAGACAATTGTATAGACAAATTTTTATCACTATTATGTGGTATACACACAGTGTGTATATCACAATCCAAAATACCATATATAAGTATTGCTATTGATACTATAAGTACATGTTTTCCTCTAAAAAACTTCACAAATCTATAAAACAAAATAATAATAAAAAATGTCTATCTATGAAAAACTTTGAAATAAGAAAATCACATAGCGCCTGAATGCTTTTTTAAGATCTAATGTTTCTCCCCAATTCTGCGCAGTGAACTTTAAACTTTGAAAATATGAAAATCACTATATTACAGGACCCACATCCATATTCATGATGGCCCCGCATATGCCCCATACACATGCATCACACTTTTCCCAAGAGTCACCTGCCAACGCACAACACTACCATATGATAGGATAACACGAATGTCCTGGTATGTGAGACATATATGTATACTCGTACATATACATGAATATGGATATGCATATGCATGTATAAACATACATATACAAATACAGATATATATGTATGTACAGGATCGCATGGCCCCCATACTAATGACCATAAGATGTCATACCGAATGGCATACATGCATAGCTTTCTGTAGGACCCACATCCTCCTCCATGGCATCCAATGATGTCAACCTAGTCACCATTGGAGCTGGTTATCCTAGCGACAGGATCACATGGCCGCCTATGGCTATCCTGGCGATAGGATACCTATTCCCCATGCATGCATGCATGCAGAGAGGTGGGACCCACCCTAGTTGAGGTGGTGCAAGTTTGGTTTTAACATAATATATGTGTTTGAAAAAGAAGTGTGGCATGCACAGGTGCTGGGTGGAGTGGCATATGTGAATGCTTGTATTTAGGAGGTCATGGGTTTGAATCCCACAAACCACAAAAATATTTGGGATCTGAACCCATGACCTCCTAAATACAAGCATCCATGCCTACCACTCCACCCAACGACCTCCGCATGCCACACTTATTTTTCAAACACATATATTATGTTAAAACCAAACTTGTAACCCCTTATCCAAAGTGGGTACCATCTTGCACATGCATACATGCATGGGGAATGGGAATCTAGAGCGCATGCATGTTATCTTATTGCCAGGATAGCCAAATGCATCACGATTATTTGAAATAGATCCAATACTTCATTCCCGAGGCCGATATGAAGGTAAATACGGGTAGAAAAATGATGGGATGAGGAAAGGACATTAGAAGTTGGAAACATTTAATGAAAATCTCTATCAAAAACTCATGCCAATTTTCGAGGCCAATTTCGAGGCACTATATAGAGAAGAGGAAATGATTACATGTGGTTTTCATTGTACTACCACATGGCACATACAAACAATAAACAATTGTGGCAGCTATAATCATGTATAATCAACCCATTGTGGTGCCACATGGCACATTCAAACAAAAAACATTCATACAACATATGTGAGACATATACATATACATATGCACATGTATACTCATACATACATGTACATATATATGTATATGGATACACATATGCATGCATGAACATACACATGTAATTACACAAATATATTTACGTACATGTACATGTATGTACATGTATATGTATACATATGTATAGGTATGTCTATGTATTTGAGTAGGTGTCGAGAAATTCCTTGAAAACCCAAAGAAAGGGAAGAGGATAGACATTTTTTTCTGTTATGTGGTATACACATAGTGTGTATACCACATACAACACTACCATATGATAATACAAGGTATGTGAGACATATGCATATACATATGTACATGTATACTCGTACATACATGTACATATAAATGTATATGGATACACATATGCATGTATAAGCCTACATATGCAATTACACACACACACACATATATACACATACGTACACACGTACATTTATGTAAATGTATATGTATAGGTATGTGTATGTATCACAATAGCAAAATCCTTCACCGCCCAAGAAAGTGAAGAGTATAGATAGTGTTTTTTTATGTTATGTGGTATACACACAATGTGTATACCACATAAAACACTACCATATGATAATACAAGGTATGTGAGACATGTACATATACATATGTACATGCATACTCGTACATACGTGTGTCTAAAAATGTGTGAAATGCCAACTCATCTAAATTGGGTGACGACAAATTTTCTCTAGCCGAAAAAGGTCCATGTTGGCAGGTGAATCTTAGGAAAAGTGTGATGCATGTGTATGGGGCATATGTGGGGCCATCATGAATATGGATGTGGGTCATGTGATCCTATCACCAGGATAGCAGGAAGAGTATATACATTTTTTATTCTCTGTTATGTGGTATACACATAGTGTGTAAACCACGTACAACACTAGCATATGATAATACAGGGTATGTGGGACATATACATGTACATATGTACATGTATACTCATACATACGTGTGTGTATGTGCATGTATATGTATATATTTGAGTATATATCACAACGAGAATATACCTTGAGTGCCCAACAAATTGAAGAGTATAGACAATTTATTTTCTTTGTTATGTGGTATACACACAATGTGTATACCATTTTAGCCTTCAAACTATTTTCCATCTTTGCAGACTTGAATCCTCAACATGAAATTTATTATAATATCATCCATGATAAGTGGTTCATCACTAGCCTCTATATCTAGCATATTATCACCTAAATTATTTGATACTTTTGGTTCATTTATTGCAAGTATAGTCTACTTGCTTCGGAGTGAATTCTACATACAACACTACCCTATGATAATATAGAGTATGTGGGATATGTACATGTACATATGTACATGTATACTTGTACATGAGTGTGTGTATTTATGTGTATATGTATACGTATGTATTCAAGTAGGGGTCACATCATATTCCTTGAGTATGTATATGTATGTATTCGAGTGGACCTTCTTGCTAATTCTCCCAAAATCCTATGAATCAAGTTGCAGAGTTCACGGTTTTGCGCGAAAATGCAGTTTTTGCTCTTTGTTTGATCAAGTATACAATATGGAGAAGGTAAGATTTGCATTAAATTACCATTAAATGTTGCCAAATTCAAATTTTGAATGTCCTTTCCTCATCCCATCATTTGTCTACTCGTATCTGCCTTTGTATCAACCTTGGGAATGGAGTTGGGGATTGTTTTGAGAAAATGGTCAATATGTTGATAGATTGGAAGCCACAGAGGGATAATGCGGGTCCCATAGAGATTTATACATGTGAGACACGTACATATACATATGTACATGTATACTTGTACATACATGTGTGTATGTGCATGTATATGTATACATATGTATTCGAATATATATCATAACAACATTCCTTGAATGCCTAGAAAATTAGAGAGTATAGACAATGTTTATTTTCTCTATTATGTGTTATAGACACACTGTGTCTATACCACGTACAACACTAACATATGACATACGATAATAGAAAGCATTTGAGACACATACATGTACATATGTACATGTATACTTATACATACATGTTTGCATGTGTGTGTATATGTATATGTATGTATTCGAGTATGTATCACATCAGCAAATTCCTTGACTACCCAAAAAATTGAAGAGTATAGACAATGTTTATTTCTCTGTTATGTGGTATACACACAGTGTGTATACCATGTACAACACTACCATATGGCATATGATAATACAAGGCATGTGAGACACGTGCATGTACATATGTACATGTTTACTTGTACATACATGTGTGTATGTTTGTGCATATGTGTATGTATCACAAAAACAAATTCCTTGAATGCCAAGAAAATTGAAGAGTATAGGCGGTTTTATTTTCTCTTTATGTGGTATATACATGGTGTGTATACCACATACAATTCTACCCTATGATAATACAGGTATGTGGGACACATACACATACATATACATACATACATACATACATATATATATATATATGTGTGTGTGTGTGTGTAAAATCATACATACATGTGTGTATGTACGTGTATATGTATACATATGTATTCGAGTAGGGATCACATCATATTCCTTTATGGCCAAACAAATTGAAGAGTGTAGTCAGTGTTTATTTTCTCTCTTATGTGGTATACACATAGTTTGTATACCACGTACAACACTACCATATGGCATATGATAATACAAGGCATGTGAGACATGTACATATACATATGTACATGTATACTCGTACATACATGTGTGTATGTGCATGTATATGTATATGTATATGTATATGTATGTATTCAAGTATGTATCATAACAACAGATTCCTTGAGTGCCCAACAAATTGAAGAGTATAGATAGTGTATTTTTTCTCTATTATGTGGTATACACACAGTGTGTATACCACATACAACACTACCCTATGATAATACAAGGTATGTGGGACACATATATATACATATGTACATGTATACTCATACATATATGTGTGTATGTACATGTATATGTATACATATGTATTCGATTATGTATCACAACAATAAATTCCTTGAGTTCCCAACAAATTGAAGAGTATAGACAGTGTTTATTTTCTCTGTTATGTGGTATACACATAGTGTGTATACCACGTACAACACTACCCTATGATAATACAGGGTAATGTGGGACACGTACATGTATACTCATATATATGTGTGTATATGTGCGTGTATATGTATATTCATGTATATGTATGTATTCGAGTATGTATCACACAGCAAAGATTCCTTGATTGCTAAGAAATTGAAGAGTATAGACAATGTCTATTTTCTTTGTTATGTGGTATACAAATAGTGTGTATGCCACATACAACACTAACCTATGATAATTCAAGAAATGTGAGACACACACATGTACATATGTACATGTATACTAGTACATGTGTGTGTGTGCATGTATATGTATACATATGTATTCGAGTATGTATCACAACAATTCCTTGAGTGCCCAACAAATTGAAGAGTATAGACAATGTTTATTTTCTGTTATGTGGTATACACACAATGTGTATACCACGTACAACACTACCATATGGCATATGATAATACAAGGCATGTGAGACACGTACATGTACATATGTACATGTATACTCATACATACGTGTGTGTATGTGTGTATATGTATACATATGTATATGTATGTATTCGAGTATGTATCACAACAAAATTTTTTTGACTTCCCAACAAATTGAAGAGTATAGAAAATGTTTATTTTCTCTGTTATGTGGTATACACACAAGTGTGTATACCACATACAACACTACCCTATGATAATACAAGGTATGTGGGACACGTACATATACATATGTACATGTATACTCATACATATGTGTGTGTATGTATGTGTATATGTATACATATGTATTCGAGTAGGTATCACATCATATTCCTTGACTACCCATCAAATTGAAGAGTATAGACAATGTTTATTTTCTCTGTTATGTGGTATACACACAATGTGTATACCATGTACAACACTACCATATGACATATGATAATACAAGGCATGTGAGACACATATATGTACATATGTACATGTATACTCGTACATATGTGTGTGTGTATGTGCATGTATATGTATACGTATGTATTCAAGTATGTATCACAACAACAAATTCCTTGACTACCCAACAAATTGAAGAGTATAGACAATGTTTATTTTCTTTGTTATGTGGTATACACATAGTGTGTATACCATGTACAACACTACCCTATGACAATATAGGGTATGTGGGACACATACATATACATATGTACATGTATACTCGTACATACATGTGTGTATGTATGTGTATATGTATGTGTATGATTATTTATGATTATAGCTGCCACACTTCTAATTTTTTTATGTTTGCATGTGCCATTTGGTAGCACAATGAAAACAATAGGTAATCATCACATCTTCTCCCCACTTTATTCAACCATCATGTGAATATAGACAATATTTTTTCTGTTATGTGATATACACACAGTGTGTATACCACATACAACACTACCATATGTACATGGTATGTGATAATAGACTACACTCTAAAGCAAGTATAATACAATCCAAAGTAAGCGAGAAAACACTCTAAAGTAAGTAGAATGCTCTTGAAGCAAGTAAACTACACTCGATGCAACTAGACTATACTTGTAAATAATGAACCAAAAGTATCAAACAATTTAGGTGATAATATGCTAGATACAGAGGGTAGTGATGAACCACTTGTCATGGATGATATTACAATAAATTTCATGCGGAGGAGTCAAGTCTGCAAAGATGGCAAACAATTTGAAGGCCAAAAGAAACATATTGATGAAGAACCTAATACTCATAATCGAAAAGAAGAAGGTTAATAAGCCCACAGTTTGATTTTCCCAAAAGCTCTAAAATAAGTTCTCCTCCACTTTCGATTGTGGAAAAAGTTTAGAAATGTAATATTGAAAAATAAATTTCACCTCAGCAACATAGTAGTGTACATACAATGAACAAAAACATCTAAGCATCTTGATAGAACAAAAACAGAAACCTAAGTTTGATTTTGGCTTGCTATGGTTGTTTTGATAGAATCTTGAAGCCTATAAGCATGTAAGGGGATGAAGTGAAGAGTAATTAGGTGTCTTAGGTCCATATCGTGGGTCTAGAAAGGCATAATGGGAGTTTATAAGTCAAGGAATTACCTTTTGGTTAAGGAACTTAGCATAAGCCTAAGGATATTCAAATGACCAATAGGTCTAAAGTCTAGAATTCAGTTGGAAACTAATAGAAGGATTATAAATTGTGAAAATGTAACTGAATTATGCATTCCCAATCGATTGGAAATCGAGGAAGGTTTCGAAAAGGATAAAAATAGTGTTTGTGTAAGCTTTGGCACTTGGTAATGGTGTATACATCTCTGAGATTTGTTTAATGTTCATAGAAATCCAATGCATGCTTGTTGGTAAGGCTATAAATGATCCATGGGATAAATTATTTGCAAGTCTTTTGAATTGTTATTCATGTGTGTTGATGCTTCTTGGATGAACTAAGTATATTGATTAAACTGTGAATCTTTGATTCAACTGTGAGTATAGTGGTATTGGAATTTTTGAAAATATTGTTGACACATTGTGGTGAGTGGAATATTATCCATGCATGATAAGAAGGTACAAACTTAGGCCTAAAACAAACCTCCATACTGTATTCTCAATTATAGAAATTGTTATATAAGATGACTGTGCTATGCAAAACAAGTTGACTAAGATCATATTTACAAGTGTATGTGATATGATGCTCATTGTGTAATTGGAAAAGAGTATCAAGGGTTACCCTTAGGTCCAAAGAAGAAGAAACAATATTGTAACTTGTATGTTTGAAACTTTTTGGGGAAGAAACATTGAAGGTAATTATTCTCTAGACTTTTTGATAACTGTGCATGCTAGAGAAGACATAAATCCATGATTGTAACTCTTTGATTACCCTCTTGGGTGAAGAATGCTATTGTATTTTTAGTCATGATAGCTTCTTCACAAGTTTGAGTTAAGTGTTGTTAAGAAAAGGAATTTGGAGGTCTGAAATTTGTGCATGCACATAGACATGGCAATGAAAAGAAGGAATGGAGGAGACTTTGCACGAGTTGGCATGAACTACTGGTAAGGTTAATAGTTGAACCTCCTCAAAATAGACATCCACAATAAATATTAAAGCTTGAATCTATATTGAGGCTACCTTGTTTTATGAGATCATGGTAAGAAATAAAACTTATTTCAAAGATTTTGGGAAGATCAAATTGTTGGTACGAATGAACCCTTGAATGAATGCAGTGGGTTTTAGGATTTTCTAAAAATATTTGTAATTGGGATTCACTTGTGGATGGCGTCAAAACCCTAAACTCTATAACTTTATTCACTGTGGATGGGACAAATGCATTAGGGTTTCAAAAATTAGTTCTCACCCCATCCATTTTTTCTCTATTTGTTGTACATTACATTTCATTATAAGGAAATAATCCCTTTTACAAGGAACAAAACAAGGAACAAGGAATAAAACATGCATTTGTCACCAAAAGCTGAAAACTCGCAAGTTTATTTGCAAAAGCTAGGTGGGAAACAACAAGTCTATTTTTTAAAACCCAAACTCAAAATGGATATGTGAAAATTTAAGTAACATCCATAGAATCGTAAAATAATATGCATTATACACCCTAATGTAGTCAAGCGTAGAAAGGGGGAAGAACTACTCGAATAAAAATTACGTAAATGAGCTTCGCGCTAAAGAGGGACGATATTCTACCAAAGAGGGAGAGAATAACAATTACGAAATGAAAATATGGGAGGAGAACAAGTCACAATTACAAAGGAGATCGAATTTAATATCTTCATAAACAACGAATTGTTTTACACTTGAATGATAGAAATATTTCCATTTTTTAAACCCGAACCCAACATGCATATGTGAAAATTCAAATAACATCCATAGAACTACAAGAACTGAAAAAAATACGCGATATACACCCGAATGTAGCCAAGCATAGAAAGGGAGAAAAACTACCCGAACAACAATTATAGATTCGAGCTTCCACCAAAGAGGGATGAGCTTCCACCAAAGAGGGAGAGAACAAAAATGGATTACAGAAATGAAAATGTGAGAAGAGAATAGGGCACAATTACGGAGGAGGTCAAATTAATTTTGAGTTGACAGCAGAAGGTGGCGATGTCCTTTTCCATCTCATCGCTCTTAGGAAAACGTGTGGCCAACTCATTGAAACTTGACAATGAAAAAAATTTGTACCAGATTGACAAGGATCCACGTTGACAAAAAAATCTCCGTAAAAAAACATGATGTATATGGATGGGGCATATGGGGGGCCATCATGAATATGGGTGGGGGCCATGTGATCCTGTCGCCAGGATAGCCACATGCCCGAAAGCTAATTGAAAAGTTTTATGTACCATGTAGTGCACCTTAACAACTAAGAATTAAAACATTATGAGAAATAAATTTATGAAATTATTACCTTAGCAAGAGAAATAAGTAGTCAACATGTTATCTCAAATATGTAGCTTGGTGCATGTGCCACTAGTCATTCATATTTGAAATTAGCATATATTATTATTCAAAAAATATATAAAAAGAACAAAGGCTTTTAGTTACAATCTTTTTGTGGTTACAAAACATTTCAAATATTTAAAATGTGGTATTAGAGGTGTGGCTAGTCTATATTTTGATCATTTTTTATTACTTTTTCATGATTTGTTAGACTATGACACGTGGGGTTCACTTAGTGAAAATATGGTATAACATGTTCATTCAAAGGGTATTTACTGAATACCCTTAATATTAATTTCTACCTTCAATTTTTCAATTGATAATACCCCCCCTGTTATATTATTAAAATAAAAATACCCTTTATTTTTACCATGTACCTTACTTACCTATTTATCCATTACAATTTTATTTACCCCTTTTTTATTTCTACCCTAATACATCAAATGGAAAATATTTTTATTTTTACAATAATATAGAAAAAATATTACACTTTCCACTCATTTATTATTTTCATAATAAGTCTTTAGAAAGATATTTGAAGCCATTCAAGATATGTTATCAAATATGTTAATGTTAAACTTTATTCATTTATCAATAGTTCTTAAAATAATGAAGATGGTGAAATAATATCATTTGTGTTGAAAAGTATACTCAATCCTAGTTTTCTACAATATTATTATTTCTTGGTTAAGAATCTCCTAATTGAAATTTACTTATTCAAAAAGAGATTATAATTTAACTTCATGAAGACACTCCTTTTGCAATTTTAAGGTATTTAGTTTTTAAAACTAGGGATCAAATATTTTAGTTTAATGTTAAAATTAACCATGCCTCTCCTTAGGCCACCTCTCTAACCTACCCAAATACCTAACTCAAAATATTATTAAATTAAACCATTTCACTCCCTAATGTCTACTAGTATATTGACTTTGATTTTATCAATTTTTATTACATTAATATGAATGAACAATATTACCTAGTTAATGAACCCCTATGGACTATGGATAGTCTACAATTTATAAAATGTAAAGTGCAATTACATTAATTATATTGTATATAGTCCAAAAAATTTCATGTGCGTACTTTTTCTAATTTTTTAACTTTTGTCCACAATTTCTTAAAATTTGTATTTTTTAAAAATATATTTTCTATTGTAAATATTCCATTATTTAAGATTTTGTATCTCTATCCATATTTTATCATGTTTATTTTAATGTTTTTGCTATCAAAATTACCACATACAACTTGTAGGTAGAAACTACAATTTAATTGCAAGAATAATAATTTGTGAATTATCTTTTAATAAAATGTAAAAAGTGTTATAATTATTAGTTTATATTTTTTTGTCTAATTTTTATACATACTTTATATAATATTCTTTATAAAATATTTATATAATTAATTGAGAAATATTTACATTTCATATCATATTTTTAAATAAGTTAAATAAGAGTCTTCAATTTTCTATGAAATACTAAGAAACTTATTAACAAATCGCATTCAAACTTAACTACCTATATCTAAATTAGATACACATTGAATTCAATTATATTCTAGAACTATGTTTATTTAAGTGATTTACATTTGATTTTTAAAAAAAAATTGATATTACTATGTATTTAAAAAATACACATTATATATAAATATAACAATTAAAAATTGAAATACAAATGTTAGGTTGGTTTTATTTCTACAACATGTGAGGGAGCCTATTTTTCACGGATATTCACATAAAAAAGCTATTGTCAATAAATATTTTCCATTACTATTACTATTGTTGCTAGTTTTAATGGAAAACAAAACATTAAAAAATAACGATATAATGTATTTAATTTAATTTAATTTAATTTAGATATTAACATTCACAAAATACTAGTGCGACACAGAGCGACATCATTACTAGTCATAGGGCGGATGCTAAGGAGTGGGTCACTAATTACAAAGTAAGGTCTAATAATTATATCTTTCTGCACGATTGGGAGAGATTCAAAAATAGAGTTGAGGTTGGGTCGCATAGTTCTAAAATTTTTACCGTTGCGGGCAGAGCCACTGGAAAAATGGGGGGACCGCCTTGCAAGACAGAGCCCACCCATAATCTAGCTTGGAAAGATGATACGGTTCTTTGGAACTATCTTCAAATAGGGGGTCTTGCGAACTTTATTGAAAAAATCCAAGGTTTTGATCAGGATATCTCTATTAAATTTGCTCAGGGATGGAGGAATCGCGTGGTAAAATACAACAACATTGAGGTTGAGATTACGGAGGAGCTTATTGCTCAAGTCACTGGACTCAGTCTTGACGGCTCCAAATTCTTTAACAAGAGGGTGGTCAGAGAGGTGGAGACAAAGAAATTTCTGGATGAAGGGGAAGATCTTGAATTTGTGACGGCTAGGCATCAAGTTGGCTTCGGTTCTGAGCCTTTTGCTGAGATTGCTAGAATGGTAGTAAGGTATGTAACTCTTGAGGGGAGATTTGTCACTATTCCTCTAAAACATTTGATCTTTCTCAATCACTTTCGTAGAAACATCATTATCAACTTCCCTCATTACTTGATAAACTCACTGGAGAAATCCGTTCGGGAAGTGCAAAATCATACTAGGGCAGTTCCCCTGCATCAAGGGTTAATACTGCTTATTCACCGCCACTACTCAGCCTATCCCCACTTGGATTCTGCTCCTCCCTCTACCTTCATTCCTCCCCCTACCCCCACTACCTCCATTCCTCCCCTGCTCGAAAGGAAGATTGACATTGCTTCATCTAGCAAGAAAAGGAAGGGGATGAAAACTAAGGTCCCTACTTCGCAGAGGGTTCTTAGAAGTCACAAAGACCTGGAGCTTGCTGAGAATCTCCTGCACATTAGCCATCCAGTGGAGGAGCCTAAGGATGAGGACTTGTTGATCAGAGTGGGAAAGATGGAAAAGGAAATTCAAGAGCTTAAGAGTGTTATTAGAGATATGGAAAAAGCTAAGGGGAAAAGGAAACTGCAAAATGATGAAGAAGAGGATGTCACTGCTGAGATTTTCAAGAAGCTTCAATCTCTGGATGGCAGACTTGGAAACGTAAAAGGATGTAATGACTGTATCCTCTCTACCCTTAAAAGTATTTACAATTTCATCGAACAACACGTTCGTAGTATCTGCAGTCTCAGCGGGATTACTGAGGACATTTGGGGCTCCAAGGAGAAAAGAGATATTGCAATTGCTCAGGTGCGGATCTGAAAGACCCTTCCTAGGCCACCGCCATTGCATTCTTTGTCTCACTTCAAATGATCAAAGCCAAGATTGACCGGGCTATCAAGTGAAGCGGCGCTCTGTTGTTGTTTACTGGCTGTGAAGTTGCTGTTGACTGGCGGTTTTGGTGTTGTTTTTTGGCTGAGATGACCAGTCTCTTGTTAGTTTTTTGTCTCTTCTGCTACTTTTCGATCACTGTACGTCTTGATCCTTTTATTACTATGTTGTCTTATCTGGCTGTTGAGCCCTTTGGTGTTGGTTGTTTTGCTCTTTTTGGGCTGTTTCTACCTATTTTGATATCTAGCTTTTGAGCCTTTCTGTATACAGGGTATAGTCCCTTCAAAACTATTTACCCTTAATAAAAAAAAAAACATTCAAAAAATACCAAGAATGACCTATGGGACATAAAATGCAGTACAAGGATTAATACATAAAGGGAGTACCAAAAGCATCTCCAAGAAAAATATAAAAAAAAAAACAAATCAACAACGAGCAAGTGTTGAAGAACCGGGAACCACTATAATGTATGTTTTCTCGATAGATATGGACCAACTTGTCTACATATGAGATCTCTTCATATTCCTGAAATCAGTTATTTGGAAGTAAGAACTGATATGCTTGTAATTATTTGTATTTGAGGTCTTCAATTTGAGTGTTCTTTGTTAGAGTTGAAGTGTCTCACGAATAAACAAAGCTAAACATTTATGGTCTTCATATCGAATGAGGATCCTTAAAGATCCATTAGAATCTCTGAAAAGACAATGCTATCTTCCATGAATTTCATAGTAGATGGGACACTTGAATATAAAATGCTCTTCACTTTCTAGCTCTAGAAAACACAACTAACATATACGCTCATGTTGTGGGAGGATATGATCAAATTCCATTTAAAGTGGGTGAGAGAAAATGTGAAACTGAGTTAAAGGTATCCTCAGGCATGAAGACAATGACTTCTTCATGTATTTAGGAATTTTATTTTTATCTTCAGGGAAGTAGGAATAAAATGTAAACTAGTGAAGAAGTTTTGGTTTCAAATGATCTTTTGGAGAAAACCATGTAGCTTTCAAATAAGACTTGATGAGTTCATCATGTATACCCATGTTAACCTCATGTTTAGTGATTTTAGGAGCATTAATAGAAAACCCAAGAGGAGGAAGTATATCTCAATCAATATTCAACATTTGAAGGAGAGCCATAACTCTTGCATACCAACAAGATTTGCATCCTTTTTTGAAAATTTGCATAGAAGATTGGAGTGCCAAATACGGATATCTATTATGATCAAAAAAATAATTTTCATGCATCAAAGCCTATGCAACATAGTGATAACATTGAAAATTAAAGTGATAAAGAGTGGACATACCCCAAACTCTGCAAGAATAATTAAGTGAGGAACTATTCTTTTGGATTGAATATTCTTTGATAACATCGAAATGAAAACTATTTCCATACGATTGAAATCATTCTGTCTCAAATATGGACCCCAAACATCACATCCATATAATAGTGTTGGTGTAACCAATGTATGAAAAATTTGAATCTTTGTCTGAATATCTTGAAATTGAAGTTGAAAACATTGTCTTTCCAAGGTTGTCAACGCTGCATACCTTAACTCAGTATTACTTCTATTTTCGGAACAAAGCTAAAAGGCGATCTAGAGAAAACCACATCCAAGTAGGTGTAGGAGTACACTACCTCAATCTATTTTCCTTTGTACATCAAATTCATTATAGATGCTACTTTCTTAGTTGTATTGAATGTCATGATTTTTTTCTTTCAAGATTTACTTGAGGCCTTTCTTATCAAAAAAATTTCTCAATGCATCAAGATGATTTTGAAATCCTATAATTGAGTTTGGAAGAAAAATAATGTCATTTGCAAACAATGAAATAACAATGTAGATCCCAAAGAGGATAAAACCATTCATGCTACTTGAGGTCAGTGGAGATAAGATCCTCTAATTCATCAATATAGAGCCCAAAAAGTGTAGGTGAGAGTGGACAACCTTGTTTCACACCTATGGTACTATGGATATTATTAGTAGTGCCCATTTTGGTATGAATATTCCCAAAAAATTTCTCATACAAAGTCATGACAAGAGAAATTACCATGTCAGGAAGACCCAACTCTTCAAGCCTCTGGATCAAAATATGCCTTGGTACTGTATCAAATGCCTTTCAAAAGTCTACAAAATAATAGTATACCTTCTGCTTATTAGCCATTGCTTCCTTTATAATGGAAACCAGAGTGAAAATGCAATCATTTGTTTGGTGATTCCTTCTAATTCTTGATTCACCTTTTCTCTAATCCATTTTTTTCTTTGCCCATTGTGAGATATAATCATTAAGCATAATAGCAAAAAGCTTAGCTGAGGTATGCCCAATCATGATGGTACAATAGTTCTCAGGTTTAAGATAATGTCTATATTTCAAGATGGGGTGTATAATATGAGATGTACAAGTGGGGGAAAGACCATAAGGAACAATAAAATTAAAAATATTAGAGACATGGACAACAAGAACAATTGGGCTATGATGGAGGAATTCCACTTTTAAATTTTCCACATCTTGGGATTTATTGGAATTGAGTTTATAGATGGATTTAAGGACCATCTTTTCAGTGAAGAAATGAAATTTAAGTTGTCTAGGATTCAAATGGATGGGTGGCTGATTGGGAGCATCACAAAGAGAGGTAGCATATGTAGACCATGTATGCGGGTTGGTAATGGTAAAAATAATAGTTTTGGGTAAAAAGGTCTCTAAAAAGACTTGGGATTGAACCGATTTGGTATATGGTAGATATTCATTTGTTATACAAGTATTTTCATTTTCTTTCTAAGAAGAATTATATAGAGAATTCGGGCCACTTTGCTTTAGAGGGTTTTTCGGTCATAATATGTTTAGTTAACTTGTGAAAAATGTTACAATCCACCTCGTACCAAGAATTTCTACATCAATGACCATGGGTATGGGGTCAGGAAGTATGATTGGAGTGGGAGAAGGTATTAAAAAAAACAACCATAATTCACTAGGATAGTCTAGTAGCCCTCTCAACTGGGTCTAAGATATCATAAATGTTCATGAGGTCAGTTTTAAGGATATTGGTGTAGCTCTCATCATATGCATGATCAAAATGAATAGTAGTACATTTGTGAGAGAGCATAGGGGAAGAAGGTGTAATAGGTTTGGAAAGAGGTGTATGAAAAGAGAGAATGACATGGTCTATGAGAGGTGGGAGAGAAGTTGAAATCTAGAGATCATATATACTCAAAGAAAAATATTTATAGGATATAACATAGTCTACAACACTAGCTCCACCAAGATGAGGAAAACAAGTAAAGCCTCTAGAATTAGGGAAGTGTTTTGTACCATTCAAGATAACAAGATCATGAGATTCACCTAATTTGATTAGGTGTTGTCCATAATCATTCATTGTAGAATCTATAGAATAACGTTGAATCCTTAATTCATAAATAATAAAAGGGTAATTATGAAGATCATGATTAGCACATTGAAGGTGTCCAATCTGGGAATTGAAGTCACCAAGAAGAATTACCTCACCAATAGTAGAATATTTTGTTATTTTTCAGGTGTAAGTCTACAAGGGGAGATTCACCATCAAGATCCAAATCATAGTTTGAGTATCTTAGAGGGAAGTAATAGGTAGAAATACACAATTTTTCCAAAGGATGTCTTCTTGTAAGTGATATCCATAAAATATTACAAATTCATCTAATCCTTCAAATTGGATAGAGGAATAGAGATGATCTCTATAAAGGCAAGCAACTCCACTAGATACTTTTGTGTCATG
This sequence comes from Taxus wallichiana var. yunnanensis, assembly GCA_018340775.1. NCBI lineage: Eukaryota > Viridiplantae > Streptophyta > Pinopsida > Cupressales > Taxaceae > Taxus > Taxus wallichiana. The sequence continues at coordinate 614,582,842 of CM031244.1, forward strand.
ACAAATATATGGTCTATGAACACTAATCCATGAGTATCCTACATATGAGGGTAGAGGTTTCTCCTTGGTTTCATGAGTTTCTATGAGAAATATGACATTTGAGTTAAGAATCACATCTTCAGAAGACCTTGAGGCAAAGAAGATAGAACCACCAAAATTCCAAACTGCTATAGTTATTGAAGTTGTAGACCATGATATTGAGCTCTGGTCTCATTTAGAAATAGGCCAAGGTTTAGTCCACCATTCAGGAGGATAATCCTTGATCCAAGATCTTCCATTATAGACAACAGCCCATTTCTCTTGCTTCGTGGCGTCAAAAAATTCCTTCCTACTTTATTTTATGTCTTCTTGTTGTAACTTAGTTAAATCTTCATCTAGATAATTGTTGTCAACATGATCAAATAGCTTTTTCTTTGATCTAAGTGCCTCCAATCTATCTTGTGATGTGAAAATGTGAATAACTAAAGATTCATATTGATTAAACCAAGCTTTATCTATGGATATATTGGTCAGTACTAAATCATTAGTAATGAAGCTAGACATTGTTTGAATGACATTTTATTGTTTGGTTAATCCTTTGACTCATAGATTAAGGGATTTGGCTTGTCTTTGTCTATCTTCTTCAAACTTTTCTTGAATTACAACTTCAACCAATGGAGGTGGTTTCTTGTTGTTTTTTACAACATGAACGCATGTGTTTGGATTTATAGAATCCACTTTGGTAGTTAAATCCTTTTGTTCTTCTCTATTAACCACCAATTCAGCATGAAGATGGGCAAGCTCTTCAAAATTATTGTTGCTAATATAATTTAAGGTAGAAGAGGATTTAAATTCTACCATATAGGTTTGCAAAATGTTTATACGTTCGCATTATTTGTTGGCAATTGATTTATTTTGTTTCATAAAAATTGAAGATAATTCCGACACTTGTTGTTTGAGGGCCTATAATTGTTCTTCAAGGATTGTTACTCAGTCAATGAGGGAGTTTCTCATGTTGTTTAGAGATGAATTCAAGTTAATCATTTCTTTATCTCATTTTATTTACTATTATGAAATTTTATTTTACTTGAGAATTTTTTTCAAACAACCGGCTTGTAAACTTCGTGTTCTTGTTCTATCTTGTTCTTGCAATCGCTTCCTCGCTCTATTCTAGTTGTGTATGTAGGATGCACATGAAATATTTGAACAAATGTAAACAAAAAGGGATTAAATAGGTAGAGAAATTTTGTCAAACACTTGTAAGTAAATGTAACTCCAAGATTCTACCCGTAAATAATTGATCTTGGCCCCTGTTTAGCTTTTTTTGTATCTACCTTGTAGATCTTCCTCGTGATTGTTGTTAGTTGAGATCCACATGTCGATATTCTGATCTATAATTGAATATTCCCTACTCAGAATGTGTTGAATAAAATCTTGGGATTGAAATTGCTTGATAGGAACCCTATATTGTTTCGCTAATGGTGACCATGTGGGTATTGTTATCTAATTTCCTCCACTACCCTCTGAAACTAGATAACAAGAAGATTCCTGCTGGATTAATCAAATTAGTCTGGAGAATCTCAAACTAATACAAAAAGATTCAAGCTTCCAGCAATAGGGGGAAGAAACTTAGCCAAATCATGATGAAAAGCGGAGCCCGAGATGATTCACCTTGAAGCAACACAACGGACTCGTGGAAGGCACCACGTGTCGACCTTGACGTAATTCCAAAATAGTACGTAAGGAGTGAAATCCCAAATCCCTAGGACTTCCATGTGGAGTCAATAATGAGGGTCATGCCAAGGAAAGGATCCTCATATTAATATATAACGAGTCCCATTAAAAACTCAAAGGGAAAGAAAAAGGAGCCTCGAAAGGTGCCACATGTCAACTTGGCACACTTTCAAAAGGTACAAGAAAAGTGGAGACCCTAGAGATGTGCTTGGCCTCCATGTGGAGCTCAACATGGATAGAATCTGAACCCAAAGCAAGTTGCAAAATATTGGCGATAGGTCAATTCAATGTAGGATTAATCATGAAGCCCACCAGGAGTTTTAAATGCTTAGATCTTTTAAAATATTGTGAGAGCTCACGTGGAATGCGTGACCCCGAAGTTCAAATGAGCATAAATTTTGACCCAGAACTCTAATTTTCACAAAATTGGACTTTTGAAAAGCTCTCGACATCCTCTACATCCAAAAAAGAGGATTTCATATTTTTAGTAAGGGTAGGTGGGTGAAAATAAAATAAACATATCCAGCTCCAATAAATTGAGCACAACGCATAACAATCAAGAAATGCAGAAACTGATGAAGCTTTGATGGAAATTTTTAAGGAAAATGAGCCCAGTTCAAAGAGACAATTGGAAAGTGGTTGGGGAATGCATTTAATGAGCATGTCCATCATTATTTCACTACTATGCAGGTCATGGGATAGAAGGATTCTTTCAAGAAAGGTGCCAATGATTGCACTCATTTATTGCATCTTACAAGTGGTTGAGAAAGCAATTTCAGGATTGGACTCTTCTCTTTTTCTCACTCTTTATATTGTAATTTGGGTATCATTTATCGGGGTAGTTATTCCTCGACCGCTACTTGATTAGCTAACCACCATCGGTTCCTTAAGTAAGGAATTCCAATCCTTTTCCCGAGTTCTTCCATATTGTCTTTAGAGTTCGACATTATTAGCTTTGGCATCCAAGCATCAATAACACATCACGATGAACTAGAGATCATTCTAAGAATTCACAACCTACACTAAACATCAAAAGAAGAGCATTGGATCACTCACAGGGAAGTCCAAAGCCTTCTATTACTACTACATGGGATCGGGACTTATCTCTCCTTCAACCACAACTATTCTTTCTACAACCAACTTCTAATTTGTAAGTAAGTGATTTCTACCTTGTCATTTCTTTCAATATTTTAGTTGTTAATCATTTATCTTCTTTCTTTCACCTTCTACCCTTCCTAGATCTCTTCCGTCTCACCTCTACCCAACCAATTTTCCATTTGACCTTTGTACCCATCCCAAATGCCTATTTCTTCATCTCCGAGTCTTTAATAAAATCCTACCACCTTACCTAAGCTTCCCTAACTCTCTGGGAAATCATAGAGAGCTCAAAACCACCTCATTTTAATATTTTCACCTAATTTCCCCTACGACATCATTCACCCAACTAGTGTTGGCTATTACCATGTCTTGACATCATGTCGCCCAACCGATACCGATCAGTGTGAGTGGTGATTTACCTTAGACCAGCGAGCTCCAAACTTACCAAAACCTTCCCAAACTTCACCCAATCTCTCCCAGACCTTTCTAAACACCTCTTCCACACTTGTCATCCTTGAAAACACCTTACCATCCCTAGGTTTGGTTGTATATTCAATATTTATCTTATATCTAGTCTATTGTTAACATATGAGATACCTAAATCATATCGTTAAAATATGACATTTCTTTTACTATCATTTCTTTACATTAAGTTTTTATTAAATAGTGGATTGATGACCTTTCTAGGAATTATCACACTTATTAGATCTATCATATGCTAGGTAGTCCACTGTCATATGTTATTTAACTCTATTTGGTGGTATTGTTGTGCTTCTATAGGTAGTCCTTCCTAGCCAAAAAGGAGCTCTTCACGATTAGCCTAGTCTTCTCAATGATTGCTCAACCTTCTTCGAATTCACAGGTATTCCTCCTCACCTCACCTTTACCTTATTTTTTTATATGTAACATTGTGGTGAAACAATTTCATACTGAAACCACTTACAAATATATAGGAGCTCCTTTTCATATTATCAAGGAAACCTCCTATAAATACTCTAGATATTTTTGATGAGTTGTTAAAACAACTCTCAAGACACTCTCGTAATTACATCGATTGGTGTACCTCCCAACAACTCACTTACATTTACCATTATAATGTAAACACTAAAATAGTATTCATAACATTTTCTACTATCCTAATACCATATTAATCCTATCATTATTTATCCCCTGTAATCTATCTTTAATCCTATTTAGTTACCTATTAACCTATCGATTATCCTAATTAATCCCGTAAATAACCCCCACTTATTGTACCTAATATTACCCATGCTCTTATTTAATGTATTCTTATCCCCCACTACCCTTTATTCACCCTATGCACCACTATCTTGTCAAAATATCCCTTTTAGCCCCTCTCCATTGAGTAAAACATCATCCGTAACTCACCCAAGTTGATGGTCTTCTACGCTTTTGGAGACCCATGCGGGTCAACATCGACCCTATCAATATACCTCTACCCCTCCTCTCTCAAAGATGAAATTTCTAGATATTATTCTATCTTGCAAGCTTGGTATGTTTTCTCCTCCTCTTGTGATAAAAAATACTCAAATTGGAGTTATGTTATAACCTATGCATGTCATCCATGGAGATTTGAAGGTTTTTATCTTTCTTAGAGTCCTTTCATTGTTTCATCTCCTCTTTCTTGAAATTATTTAGGATTCCTTGTATATCCTCCATGTCATCATCCATCTTTGATCTCCTTTAGATCACTTTTCCCATCCATTTAACTCATCTAAATCCTAAATCATTCCCCAGCCATCATCGATTTTCCCCAGTCGGAATCAATCCGATAAATATCTCCATCAGATATTCCTTGTTTTGCAACCTCTGTTCCCCACATCCCGACATTAGATCCAACATCTCAAAGCAGATCCCGCTTCTATTTTATGTTTATCTCTTGGTTTACTTTGTTGTAGTCATCATCGACTTGATCAACATATTCATCATATCTTCCTTACTTTGCATCCTTCTTTATTTCCACATCATCCCCAAATCATATCTATCATCCTAGAATAGGTTCTATATCTACTTTATTCTTATCTTGTGGTCATCTTTGTAGCACTCAATCGGTCTCTGGTTGTCATCAACCCAACCAGGTTTGATTTTTTTAATCAAAATTTACATTATCATATCTTTATTTCAACATCTCTAGCATATCTTAGATATATGTTATTCACATCCCGTTATTCATTATCATTTATTATATTTTTATCAAAGTGGGTTAACATCCATCATGAGCAAGTTTCGCTTCTCGGAACTGACCTTAGGCAATCCACCATCTTATCTACTAACCATTTTCTTGATTAGCTTCTCTTTATTGTGTAGGTCATCAAGTTCACTGCGAAAAGGATATTTTACACCTATATATTCATCACTATAATCATCCACATTAGAATGTAGCCTTAAACCCTCCCATAGTTTCAATTTTTTTGATTTCTTGTGTCCTTTTCATTAACTTGAAATAGAGAAGGAAATCTTGTCAAAAATTATGGCATGCCTGTAGGACCCACCCTTCTTCTTTGGTGATTTCTTTCTTTATTTCCATTTTTCAATTTTCCTTTTTATCTTATCTCTTACTACTAATTATACAGGTAGGAGATGCTTTGTTTATGTACTTGTGTGGATCTTTCTTACTTAAATCAATGATGTGTGTGCTTAAATTTGAAAAACATAAATAAAATAAGGAAAAAAAAATCCGTATTCCTTATATTTTTCCCTATTTTCTCCTCTTTTCATCTTTCTCACTCCTTTTTTGTGTTCTCTCATTTAATTTCACATTTCACTTTAAGATTTAAAAATAATACCTTCATGCTTGCTTACTCACATAATCGAAACTAAGAGGAAATATTTTGCATCCACTTTATCCACACATATCCAAACTCACAAAGAAATTTACACATCTAAACATCTTCTACCAGGTGGAAATATTGGGATTTCATCACCAAGAAAGGAAGCCACCTGCGGTGTTCTAGTTTCATTAAATATTTTTCACTAGTGTTATACCAGCTAAGCGTCCGACACCCTTATCATTTTGGCATGTAAGTGTGGGGGTAAGCCCCTATATCAAGCCATGTATCTTGGTAGTCATAACAAATTTGTGCCTCATGTACCTTCAGATATATTAAGGATGTCATCCTAAACATCCTGAAACCATCCTTAGATTTCCCATTTCTTAGGTTCCCTCCGAAACTATCTTTTTCTTCTTCACACTTTTCTAAATAAACAAGATGATTAACACTTGTCTACTTGATTTTCTTGACATATTATTAATCAACATAAGTTGTTTTCGTTTGTTTCATTCCCATTCTCACTCATTATCAATTTATAAAATGGAACAAGAAACCTCATCCAACATCCCCATTACCAAAAATATTTCTCAATAGACATCCTCTCTTTCCATTGTTTCCTCCACTCCTTTGATCACTTCCTCTTTAGGTACTGTATGTACCCAAAATTGTAAGGTACTGTACTGCGGAACAACGTAATAAGTGCCCCAATGATGTTACAAGTCTCTTCGCAAGGTGTTCGGGATCCAGAAAAGCTCTCCGAATATGCGTTAACATCCCGCATACCCCGCTTAGCCCCCGCATGCTTTGTTTTCCCCTTTTCCCTCTTTTCTTGCCCTTTTTCTCTTTAGTAATGAAACCGCCGCCCGATCAGGCGGCGATCCAGAACCGCCGCCCGAGCGGCGGCGGTCCTTTACGCATTTTCCAGAACGTTCTTTTGACGCGACTCACGTGAAATATCAACATTTCACCAGCTTTCCTTGCCGACTTAAGCTTGCATTTATGTTTTTGGTCCCCTGGAATAGTGTTTTTCCTTTGTTTATTGTTTAGGAGTTCAGTTTGGTTTTGATCTTTGGGTGATTGAATTCCTATAAATGCATGGCTTGTGCTCAAACAAAAGGTCTGCCCCTGAATTCACCTCTCATTTCCTCATTTCAGTCTTTTAGTTTTCTTAGATTCCATAGTTTAGTTCATTACATGCTTAGTTTGCATTGACCAGCTGTTGGTAAGCCACATATCCAACTTGTGCAAACAGTGTTGCTGTTTTATCTAATCCATTAGAGTAGAATAGCTTAGGAAGCCATTAAAGTTACAGGTTTTTCTCTTCAAACAGAGGATAGTTTCGAGTTACGGGCGTGTTATGTTACATGATTCGCATAAATCCCGCTAGGAATTGCATAAGCCAAGCTCTGTACTCTTGTGCTATCCCTCTCCTATTCACGTTCTATTCAATCAGTATTCTAAAGGTTGTCCCTTGTTCCAACACCTACTCCTCACATGCAAGCATTACATGCTTTTACGGATCTACGTGAGCACAAAGAATGAAGAGATCATCTTGAGGGGACAAGATCACACACACCATCGGATTCGCCACTTTGCTCTGCGAATCCGTGTTCTAGCTTTCAAAGTTCTAGTTAAGAATCATATCAAATAGAGTAGTTAATCACTTTATTTCGGTAAATTCTATTCTTGATATTGCCAGGGAAGCTGTGGGGATTGATAGTTTATGAGAAACTATGATTCACTCCTCACTTCTGAGGTAGGATCGAGAATCTTGCAAATAGATTAGTTATTTCATTGTTTAGAATAGATATACAAATTGCACAGACAAATAGCTACACTCGGCTATTTTGTTTGTTTTAAATTATTAGTTTAGTCATCAATTGAATATTTTAAATAGCTGCTTTCTTAAATTCATATAAATCATCAGAAAATACAAAAAGAAGTCATATATGCTATAAATACATTTCGTATACTTAGAGTTCACTTTATTACAGTTTGTTTATATTATTGCTTTTGTATGACAATTACGGGACCTAGGGAGCCCAGAGAATACGTTTTCGAGCCAATCGTGCCTCAGCCCAATCTCATAACAGCAATAACTGATATTGACCAGAATCTTAGAATCCAAGTCTTCCAAACAACAGCAGACTTCCAGCAGATCAGATCTCAGTTAAGAGGATTAAACATAGAAGACGACCAAGCACATACGTTTTGGTCAAATCAGCCAAACTACAGATTACCCTAGGAAAACATCCACATGGTCAGAGAGGGTTTGAAAGAGAACAAACATTCGGTGTGATCCTTTAGTTCCATAACTTGAGCGCAGAGACACCCTCACAGACATAGATACTGGCCTAAGAATCCAGGTTGCAAGAACGCCTGTGAGGTATTCTGAGAAGATCGCACAACTATTGATTCTAAACATAGAAGCTGAGAAAGTGTATGATTATTGGATACTAGGGATCAGGACTTGATTCCACGCATGACCATAGCTGGTCCACAACAACCACGAACCTATGGTTGTGACCCACAGATCCCGCAGCCCAACGAATCCATAAGAGAATTAGACATAGACACTGGCCTACGCACACTAGTATTTCAGTCTACTCCACTTCCACCTATTATCATCGAACAATTATCCTTGCTGGACACAATAGCTAACAAAGCTAGAGAATTCTGGACTAGGCCAGAGAATCATCCATAGAGTTGACTATATTTACCATCCACCATATGACCCTATCCGGAGAAATACACAAAACTATACCAGGTCATTTTCCACATATTCCACAACCCATAGATCGAATCACGCCAGAGCTCGATATTGATTGGAGCCTTCGAGCAGTCATCCTTGCCGACCGATCTATCACACCAGTCCAGGTTAGAAGGGCCTTCTTTGCCTTAGATTCGCAGATTCCATTAGTGCGTGTCGAAGATATTAGATTGCCTAACTAGTTTTTCTGCATCCCACGCATATTCCATCCCCACCGGCTGTCTCGGCATGACCTCGGGAGGTCGGGTACGTGGAAGAGTTACTGTAGATTCCCACGCTCGCTTGTCACTTTGTCGGAAGAGTTACTTATTGTTTCTACACTCCCTTTTAGCAAGCCTCCTATGGTCCAAACCCATCCTCATGTCGATAAAAATCCTTTCATCTACAACTATTCTATTCCTTCTATATCAGCTACACCCCCATCTATCATTTCCTTATAGACCTTTAGACCCCTACTATCCCTCATAGATGTTTGGAGTTTCAAGAACTCATTGATGCTAATCTCATTGCTCTTCATGATTATCTCATATGTAAATCCACTAATATTTCAATTGATAGACCTCCCCTTCAAAAACTCTATGCTTATCACTCCCAACCTAAATCCACACAATTCCTCACTTCTAAACTTGAATTAACAAAGCAAGAAAATAGAACTATACTAACCTCGGACGAAGAGGGGTTTAACAATACCCATAAATGTTGATTAACAATGATCGATGTTGTGCTTTGTGAAATATGTGTTCAATCTCATTTCCTTTAGGTAAACCTATCATCAAAAACACTACAAAAGATTTGATTAATAAGATAGATAAGTGAGCTTCTCGGTAAAGCTCGATTTCATGAATCCAAAGGGATTCCTCAAAGGATGGCTCATTGTTTAAATAATCAAGTAGATTAAAATAGATAAAATATACATGAAGTATGATAAATGTTTGACCAATGATTATTAGATACAAATACAGATGAAATATAGATAAGAAAATGATAAGAGACGGATCAGAAATAGACTATGGATCGAATTCATGTTCAAAAGGTGAGTCTTGTTCTGCCTCATATGCAACCCAAGAAAGTTCACCTTCGATGAGTATGTAGTCAAAGTATGCTCACAAGAGTTTTCCCTCTTTGCTAATGATTTCATGTTTGAATTAAAAAAATTGTCCAATTATTCTAAAGGAGTGCAATGAATATCACACAAGGTCAGATCATGCAAGATATCGTACAACTCCCAGAGAATGGATGTTAGATTATTGGCAAAAATGAATACTAGTAATTTCATGAGAGGGGCCACCAACTTCCATATAAAAGTAATCCATGCTCAAGAATATGTTAAAAGAAACTAGTTTTATATGATAGATAAAATTTACTAGGTGAAAAATGGGTGAAATTACGAGAAGATAAAAGTGACATGAATCATTGGTGATTGGGGAAATCGCTAGCAAATGCGGTGCTCTATAATAAATTGAAAAATTCAAATATTTGATGATTAAAAATTGATTTTTACATAATGCTAAATGTTCAAATATGATGTAAAAGAGATGAATAAATAAGTAAGAGGTACCTTGAGGTTGAAGTGGAGCTAAAGTAAGCCTCAAACCTCGCTAAATAATGATCTGTGATGACTGATGAAATCTAGAGAGTAAGTAGTGAAGAGATAATTACAAGTGATCCAAAATTGATATGAGATGTTCAATGAAGATATATTATAATGCTTGATTTTGATTTTATTTCCCAAGTGTTGAATGATGATGTACGGGAAGTTGTGGAGCCAAATTGAAAACAAGAATTTGTGAACTAAAGTTAAGAAGCTTGGAGAAAGGCTAGAAAAATAGCTTAAATAATCATTGGCGATTACCTGAATCACCGATGATTTCCATCTGTTGAGTTTTAGAAGGAAAATGGTTGGAACAATTTACTAAATCAAGGCCTTTGGTTTAGATTTCGAGGGGTGGATTTGTTAGACTTTGTTGGAGAACCTTTTGTGTTTGTTTTGGAGGGTGACTTAATAAATTAGATTATACTAATTTAGGTGTGTGTGTAGATGATTTTTATAGGTGTATAGATGATAATGATAGGTGTGTCAAGATAAGGGGATTAAAGGTGGTCTTAGATGGATTTTAGGGAATAAATAGATGTAGGTGGATTTGGGTGTTTTAGACTTAGGATACATGATTTTGATAAATGTGATTAATTAGTGTGTATGATGAAATATTCATACATTTAATTAATTGATTTAAAAAAGAGGGGTGATGAAGGGAATACATATGGGATGTTGATATATTTAATTAATTAATAAATTGGACAAATATTAAGGGTGTAGATTTTCGGTGTCTTTATTTGCGTACATATGCCCTAATTTGGAAACACAAGAATTGCTAGCGATTGATGTGAATCACTAGCGATTCAACTGTTATGTGGCGGTTTTGAATTTTTGATGATAAAAACATGATTTTTAAGAAATATTTTCAATGTTGTGTGGTGTTTGTGGTTCCAATTTGGTGATTGATGTTGATGTATTAATATTAATGCTAATGTTTTTAGATATTTAGTTAATGTTGATATTAATTATATTTTGTGATGATGTTGATGTTGATGTTAATGATATTTTTGATGTTTTAATGTAAAGATGTTTTGATATGTTGTGGATGATATTTTTGATATTTTTGGTGATGATATTAATGTTTGTTTATATGTGTTTTTTGTTTGCAGGTGGATGTGAAGCTTATGATCGAGATTGTATCCCTCTTATTTTGGATGAGGTGAGAGAGGATATGATTGATGATGATTGGGAGCATATTGAGGTTGTTTTTTTGGGTGGAATTATGGATTATTAACATATCCATAGATGCAGGAGTTTGATGTTGGTATTATTAGAGCAGTGGAATCCTTCCGCCTGTACTTTTTGGCTGCCTAGTGGGGAGATTACTATTACATTAGAGGATTTTCATCACATCATGAAAAAACCTATACGTGGAGAGGGAATTTGTATTATCAGTGAGGTGGAGAGGCCAGATGTGATGCAGAGGTTATATGGTGATGAGGCACAACATGTGAGATATATATCAGGATAATTTGAGTACTAGGTGTTGTATGAGCCTAGGGGAGAGGGTTGTACACGGATGACCATAATGATGATGGCTATCTCATGTTTTTATTTTCTAGATTCAAGAGGTGCCAGATGTCCATTGATGATGACCGAGGTTGTGGAAGAGATGATGGAGCATTGCGCAATGTTTTAGTGGGCACCCACATTACTTGTAAAGACATTTATAGAGTTGTGGGCCTAGAAGGCTCACAAACGTTATGGGATTGATGTTGGATTTTTATTACATTTTTGGGTGTATGAGCATATTGCTATTGTTTGTCCATTGGGCCTATCATGGGGTATTTATGAGAGACATGGCGTATTTATGAGATTGTGGTAGGATAAGGGAAGGGGAGAAGAAGAAGAGGGCTGGTTTTTATAGATATTTACTAGTAAGACTGTGGGTGAGGGATGTGGTGTGGAGGACGTATTTAGATTTTCATGATTGGCCTCACTATCCTAATAATTTGGTGGGTATGTATTAGAATATATGGGTGTCGGATCAAAGGGTAAGAGAGCATGAGATATTGCATTTCTATCGGTGAGGAGACATTTTGGACTTCTACAAGGCATGACCAAGGATCCTGGACATTATAAATGAGAGGAAAAAGACACAAAGACTTCGAGGGAAATTGTGGTTAGGCCTATGATTATTGTTAATGAGTGAGGGGATATGGGCCCTAATGATGATGGTGATATTGTGCCACTTGATGAAGCGAGGTGATTCCATATTATATAGCATGGTGAAACCGAGCACCGAGGGATTTTTATAGGACCCTAGTTGTACAATGGGTAATATGAGTAAGTGTTCGAGTAGAGGGAGGAGCATGGATACAGGATGTGATCTAGATGTATGATGATTGGGATGAGGAGGAGGAGGGTGATGATGATGTGACAACAACTATTCTAGAGGTGACGACCGAGAAGGCCATGGTGGAGGGAGATATGGATACGCCACACGAGAGAGGGATGACCTCTTAGGTATTTGAGATGCCCTAATTGCTGAGTGAGATAGTGTAGTGACCGACCGATATGGTCTTAGAATACGCTTGGCTCAGGATACTACAAACATAAATAGATATCATTAGTAGAGAGATGCACTAAAGAAGGCCCTAGGGATTACAGGGTATTCTATTTCAGTGCGAGTTGGCAGCGATGGCACATGCTAGTAGACATAAGGCTTAGGATAGTGGATAGAGGGAAACACCTACAGCCTTCAGATGATTTCTATGGCCCACTATCATTCAATATGGGAAGAGACGTTGTATTACATAGATATGGTGATCTGTGATTACCTAGATACTACATTATATGTTGATCATTTGGCCGCGAAGGTGGTAGGCCCTAGTGCTAGTGTTGAGAGTGTGGGTCACCCACCTCGGAGATCAGAGAGAGGGAGGTGGCGGTGAGCAAGGAGTTTTTGGAAATGTTGGAGCTATTGGTGGTGCTTTGGTGCCATGAGAGGAGAGGGTAGCATTGTCCCTACCCAGGTGAGTTCCTTAAGGGTTTCCATTTTATTGACTCATGATATGTATTTATGGTAGTTTTGATGTATAACTCATGGAAGCCCTTATTTATATGACATCGATGTATTTGACTTGATTTTGATATTGGATTTTATTTTTATATGATGATGATTATGATGTTTATGGCCTATCTTCCTTTATTTACATGTGTTGATGGTTTCAATGTATGTTTTTAATTTGAATGTGTTAGTGTTAGATTGATTTTAATGGATGTATTAGATGTGATGTTAATAAATATGGTTTGTAAATATGTTTGATTTTTAATTAATCAAATGACTTAAAAATGTAATCTCAAAATGGATTGTATAAAAATGTGACTAATAAAAATAGGGTAAAAATGAAATGATTTCCCTATTATGGATTTGATATATATGTGATGGGTTTTGATAGTGGGAAAAATTTCCACTTGTAACCTTAATAAATGTTAAATAAGATCGTCAATGAGTAGTTACATAAGATCTTAGTAAAAAGTGGGATGATGTAATTGTATCTTCTTAGGACATGAAAGAGGTTGTGTATGTGTAGATCAGTATGGGAAAAGGGTTCTCCTTTTCAACGGGTTCATAGAGAAATGCCCCAACTTTACATATTAATTTTGAAGTAAACTGATCAATGTGGGAAGTTTACTATAATGAGAAATCTGATCAATGTAGGAAGCTTTCGTGTATACTTTTGATATTGATAATTTTGAAGACTGATCAATGTGTAAAGCCTTTTACATGGTAGCGATCGTTCAAGGGTATGGTCTACATCTTTGATTTTTGACTTTAACAAGATAGTTTTCCTTTAAGGGATTGGCCTATGATTTTGATTGCTAGCTATCCTTTAGGGGACCAGTCTACTTTAATTTTTGATAATATGATTTTGATGTTTTGAATAATTTTCGTTTGAGGGATTATTCTATTGTATTTTTAATTATGATAAGAAGCATCCAATGACTTTACATACATTTTTGAGCTGATAACAAGAACCTAACAAACAACTTCAAGGAGGGGAAGATATGCGTATATGACCTACACACATATTCCCCCTGTCATTTTTCAGTTGGTAAATGGTAGGTGAGTGTATTTATTTAAGGGGTTCCTATAAAAGAGTAACTTGTCCATAGTGAAAGATGTAATGAAAAGAGTTGTGGTGCTCATGTTTAAGATATATTTAGGATAATGACGTATAAAAAAATGATTTCAAATCATTACAGTGGTAAGATGGATGGTTTGATGAAGGAAAAAGATTTTTAAATGTAGCTACTATCATGACGATCAATCATTTAATAGTAAAAAGGCCGCAAGTGCAAGGCATTCAGAGGTTCCTTTTCAGGTTCACCATCAAGGGAAGCAGATGGTATACTCCCAACCCATACTTATGAGTGATGACGTATGGACCAATCCAATTAGGGGAAAAATTTCCACGTTTACTCTATTCTAATTGAGTGACATTTTGATTTATTTAAGCACAAGATCACCAATTTTAAAGTCATATTCTTTGATATGTTTGTTATAAGCTCTTTTAATGTGTTCTTGATAGACTTGATGATGTTTGAGGGCCATTAGACATTTTTCATCTAACAGTTCAAGTTTTGCTAAGTGGTCTTGGTGATATTCTTCATCTGGAATGAAGTCTTTAAGTTACACACAAAGTGATGGGATTTGGGATTCAAGAGGTATGAAAAATTTAGAACCGTAGATGAGTGAATAAGGGGTAGCTCATATAGGAGTAAGGATGCTAGTTCAATAGGCTTAGAGAGATTACGATATTTGGAGATGCCCGTTCCTTTTTGCATCGTCTATTGTTTTCATAAGAATTTTGTTAAGCATTTTATTAGAGGTGTCATCATGTCCATTCGCCTAAGGATAATAGGGTGATGAAAAGTTGAGTTTAATATTAAAGGTGTCACAGAGTTTATTTAGTTATTTATTATTATAATATTTTCCATTGCCTTTGACAAGTTTATGGGGAACTCCAAAATGACATATGATGTACTGATATATGAAATTAGTGATAGGTCTAGATTTTTTTGAAGTTGAAGGGATATCTTCAACTAATTTAGTGAAATACTCAGTGGCTCTGATAATGAAGTGATGTTGTTGAGATGGTTTGAAGGAAACACCCCTGCATTGGAGAGCTGGAGCTCGATGTGCATATCACAATAATTCAATTAGTCAATCATTTAATATGATAATAAATATTACAATAGACAATTATACCACTAATATTAATATAGGTTGTATGTCTCTAAGTACTAACCATCCCTACAAACTCTCACACCCTATGTGAGTTGTTTTCATAACACACAACATTAATTTATTTTCTCCACACACATAATAATATTTAATATGGAGCATTACAATAATCATGTTAGGACTAATTCCTAACATTCCCCCCTTTAGTTCTAACATGGGGTGAGGAATCTTCTGGAGTTGCATAATGATAATTGGTCGTGGTCGAGTTTTTGCCTTTGTCTTCTCATTTTTCATTGGTGGTTGAAGGTTACCCTATTATAACATTTTCCCCCTTTATTGAAAAAAACATGGATGTCGGTTTCGACTAATAATGCATCCAGTACAAAGATATTCCATATAATGTATATTTTTATGAAAAATCTACCTACCCCCATTTACGAAAAAATGGATATTTGCCCCTTCTGATGTTTCGAAAAATAAATAAATATAATACCCGTTTAAAGGTTTTCTAAGATGATTACTCCCTTAATGAAAAAAACTTAAGTTTTCCAAATTTTTGAAAAATAACATCCCTAAAATGACTCATAACTAACGGATCTATATAACTTATTAAACTATGATAAACTTATTTGTAAAATTTTAAGATGGAGCTTTTGAGTTTAAAAAATAAATAAATATTTACCCGATCGAATTAGGGTGTTGGCCATCAATTGTTGACCAAGCCATGTGGAAAACTCATGAGTTAAGTAGCATCCTCCTAAAAGAGGATGATCTCGGTAAGTGATTATTTTGAGTGTCATAGATCTTGAGGTCTAGGGAGACCTTATGAGGGAGTTACTTGAGCATGATTAGTGGATGGAAGACATATAATCAAAGGTAGTAAATAAAATAGTCACCACAACCATACCCAATATCTGCACTATTTTATTTATATTATTTTTTAAATTTTTTCGTATTTTTTAAATGTAAGCAATGAATAAAATGGAGTGAAAAACTATGAATGGAGTGGAAGAGGTGGCTAGGGAGAATTATACAGGTGAATTATGGAGCTAGCGGTTTCACACGTGGTCCGCACCTTTGTTAGACCATTGACAATATACAAGCAGAGAAAAAACATACCAATGATATCAATAAGTGGTCTGCACTACTTGATAATCATGTTGTGGGGAAGGAAAAACAATGAATGTAATGAGCCACAATGCTCAAAGAGGCCACACAAAACCAAATTTGATACTAAATGAAGGGGAACACCCTTGCATTCGCGAGTGAAGGTCGATGTGTAAGGCATAATAATTCAATCGATTATTCATTCAATACGATAATCAATATTACAATAGACAATTATATAGGGCTAGATATTCTAACCACTAATATTAATCTAGGTTGTATGTTATAACAACCCCGATTCTCTCTCTAACTACTAACCATCCCTAAAAACTCTCACACCCTACGTGTTATGTTGTGGAGCCTATTTTTCATGTGTGGAAGAGTTGAAGACTATACATGAGAAAAAGTGGTTTTACTATTCACGGTTTTATTATTCATGGGTTTACTATTAATGGGGTTACTATTCATGGTGTTACTATTCATGGTTTTGTCCCATGGTTTTTGGCCCATGGTTTTGGCCCATGGTTTTTGGCCCATTGTTTTGGCCCATGGTTTTGGCCAAACTAATTTAGTAATTGCCTATAAATATATCTTTGATGGGGAGATATGGCATTGAAGAGGCATGTGAATTCAGGAGAGTTTTGTTGAGCATAGCTCCAAAACAGATCTGAGTATTGTATTGAGAGAGAGGTGGCTTGTAATAAATCTGAGCAAGTTCTTGGTGGACGTAGCCCACATTGGGTGAACCACATTAAATATTTTCTTTTTTTCTCTTGTGCATTATTTATTTATGTTGTTATATTTCTGCAAGTATAATTTCTGTTAAATAGTTTCCTACTGTTGTGATTTGAGGAATTGTTTCCACATATTTGTTCTCTAATTCCTAACAACTGGTATCAGAGCTTTGGTGGTGTTCTTTTGCTGAAGTAAATCATAGGGAAATTTTAGCTTGAGTGGGAGCTATGGCAGATGATGGAAGATCAAGGGTTGATAAATTCAATGGGCAAAATTTCAGTCTTTGGAAGATGCAGATGGAAGATTACCTTTATCAGAAGGATCTTTATATTCCATTGTTTGAGAAGGTGAATAAACCCTTGAGCATGATGGATGAAGAATGAGATTTTCTGGATAGGAAGGCACTTGGTACAATCTAGCTGTTTCTTGCATCTTCAGTATTATTTAATGTTTCAAAGGAAAAGAATACAAAAGAACTGATGGGTGCATTAGGGAAGTTGCAGGAAAAACCTTCTACCTCTAATAAGATATTTTTGATGAAAAATTTGTTTAATATGAAGATGTCTGAGAATGGTTTGGTAGCAAATCATTTAAATTATTTTAATACGGTTGTAAATATGCTAGCTTTAGTTACAATAGAATTTTATGAATAAGTTAGGGATTTATTAATTTTGTGCTCTTTACCTGAGAGTTGGAATAGCCTGGTAATGGTGGTAAGCAACTCGGTTCCAGCTAACTCAAAGTTGAAGTTTGAGGATGTTGTAGTGGTGATTTTAAACGAGGAAATGTGAAGAAAAAGCTCTGGGAATCTTCTACTTCAGGGAATGCTTTGACAATGGAAACTAGAGGGAGATAAAAGAATAGAGGAAGCCATGGAAAATCGAAGGATCGAGCAAGGTCAAAATCCAAAAGAAAAATAGTATGCGACATTGTGGAAATTTTGGACATGCGAAAGGACTATTGGGAGCTTCAGGACAAGAAGAAATAATAGGAAGAAAACAAGGAGGCAAATGTGGCAACGAGTAATGTATGTCAAGATGCTTTGATTCTTTCTTTGCACAATATTGTTGAATCTTGGGTTTTAGATTCGGGGGCTTCTTTTCATGCTACTCCAAATACACATTATTTTTTTGATTATGTTCAAGGGGATTTTGGGAATTTTTTTCTTGGTGATGATGAGCCTTGCAGTATAGTTGGAAAAGGTTTTGTTCGGGTTAAGATGCAGAATGGGAATACATGGATATTAAAGGATGTTAGACATGTGCCTAATTTAAAATGAAATTTGATATCGGCGGGCCAGTTGGGAAGTGATGGTTATACTATGATATTTACAGTGTAATCTTGGAAGGTTACCAAGGGCGTTGTTGTGATGGCAAGAGGTAAGAAGGTTGGAACCTTTTATTTTACCACGTATATCACTAATGTTTGTAGTCTCGTGGCTTGTAAGTAGATACAACATTGTGGCACTATAGGCTTGGTCATATAAGACATAAGGGCATAGAGATCATAAAGAAGGATTTCCTGGATATACAAAAATAGGTTTGGATTTTTGTGACGATTGCATATATGGGAAACAAAAATGAGTAAATTTTCTTAAGGTTGGACCTACAAAGAAAGAGAGTAAGTTAGAGTTGATGAATTCTTATGTGTGGGGGCCAAATCAAGTATTATCTCTTGGGGTCAAGTTATTATGTTACTTTTAGTGATGATGTAGCAAGGAAAGTTTGGGTTTATTGTATTAGAAAAAAATATGATGTATTTGACACTTTTGTTAAATGGAAAGCCTTGGTAGAAAATGAAACAAGTCTTAAGCTAAAATGTCTCGGGTCGATGTTTGGAGGGGAGTATTGCAATAATGAATTTGATGATTACTATTATAAGAATGGAATCCATAGAAAAATGAAAGTTCCAGAAATCCACATGACTAAATAAGGTGTCGAAAGGATGAACAGAACAATAATGGAACATGCTAGGAGCATGAGGTTACATGCAGGACTGCCTCTTTATTTTTGGGTAGAAGCGGCGAGCACAACTGTGTACTTGATAAATAGATGACCCTCAAGTGCCTTGGATGGAGGCATACCTGAGGAGGCTTGGTATGGTAAGAAAGTTGAGTATTCATTTCTTAGAGTCTTTGGATGTGAGGTGTTTGTCCATATAGACAAAGATGATATGACCAAGCTAGAGGCTAAATCACAAAAATGTAATTTCATTGGTTATGGTGGTGATGAATTTGGATATAAATGTTGGAGTATTAAGGAAAAGAAAATCATTTGATCTAGGGATGTGGTATTTAATGAGAAAGTCATGTATAAGCAGCAGTTGTAAGAAAACATTGAAGAATCCAAGAAAGAATATGCAGTGGTAGAGGATCTTCCTGATGGGAAAGTGACACATGAATTAGTTCAAGAACCTCCTCATCAGGAACCCCAAACTACTATATTGAGGAGGTAATCTAGGGTAAGAAGAGAACCTGAACATTTTTCTCCTTCTCTTTATTATTTATTACTCACTAACAATGGAGAGCCGAGAGAGATTTGATGAAGCAATGCGGGTAGATGCCAGGGGAAGAAGTGGAAGCAAGACATGGATGAGGAGAATCGGGCTCCCATGGATAACCGGACATGGGATTTGGTGAATCTACCCAAAGGAAAAAGAGCATTACATAAAAAGTGGGTTTTTAGAGTCAAAGAGGAAGAAGGAGGCAAGAAAAGATACAAGGTCCAGTTGGTGGTCAAGGTATTTACATAGAAAAAGGTATAAATTTTGATGATATTTTTCTCCTATAGTAAAAATGAATTCTATTAAAATTTTCTTGTAATAGTCGCAACAAAAGACTTGCACGTAGAGAAGGTTGATGTGAAGACAATATTTCTCCATAGTGATTTAGAGGAGGATCTATATATGCAGCAGCCAGAGGGCTATGAGGTCAAAGGTAAAGAGGAGATGGTGTGCAAATTGAAGAAGAGCTTGTATGGCTTGAAACAAGATCCATGATAATGGGCTTCACGATGGAGTAAGGTTATATTAGATGTCATTCTGACCATTGCATGTATACAAAGAAATTTGAGGATGAAAACTATATTATCTTGTGCTTGTATATGGATGATATGCTTGTTACAGGGAAGAACATGTAAGAAATAAAGGTACTCAAGAAACAGCTAAGTGAATCTTTTGCTATGAAGGATTTGGGGGCAGCCAAACAAATCCTTGGTATGAGGATATCTTGGGATAGGAAGGAATGAAAGCTGAATTTATCTCAGGAAGAGTACATTAAGAAAGTCTTGGAGAGAAAAAAATGTCCAAGGTACCTCACTCATCAGTGGTTGACAGTTTGATGTATGCCATGGTGTGCACTAGGTCTGATATTGCCCATGTAGTGGGAGTAGTGAGTAGATTTATGAGTGATCTAGGTAGAGATCATTGGTAGGTAGTAAAATGGATCCTTCGTTATTTGAGAGGGACCATGGGGATAATTTTGTGCTATAGTGGATGAGACACCACTTTGTGTGGTTATGTAGATTCACATATGGCTGGAGATATAGACATCAGGAGGAGCATGATAGGCTATGTTTACACTGTAGGTGGGACAACAGTAAGTTGGATTTCGCAACTACAGAAGCTGGTAGCTTTGTCAACCATGGAGGCTGAGTATGTTGTTACCACAGAGGTAAGCAAAGAAATGATTTGGTTACAACAATTACTTGAGGAGTTGGGGCATAAACAAGATGAAGGAAAGTTTTATAGTAATAGTCAAATTTCTATACACCTAGCTAAGAATTATGATTTCCACTCTAGGATGAATGATATATAGTTAAGGTACCATTTCATCGGGGAAACTTTGGAGGAAGAGAACTTGAATTTGGAGAAGATTCATACCGGTTAGAATCCTATTGACATGATGACCAAGGTGGTCACAAGGGAAAAATTGAAGGCTGTGTTCAACTTTGGTTGGCCTTCACATACGCCTTGTGAAGGGTTAAGAAGTTTTATCCAAGGAAAACTAATATCTAAGTGGGAGATTGTTATGTTGTGGAGCCTATTTTCATGTGTGGAAGAGTTGAAGACTATACATGAGAAAAAGTGGTTTTACTATTCATGTTTTACTATTCATGGTTTTGGCCCATGGTTTTGTCCAAAATAATTTAGTAATTTCCTATAAATATATCTTTGATGGGGAGATATGGTATTGAAGAGGCATGTGAATTCAGGTGTGAATTCAGGAGAGTTTTGTTGAGCATAGCTCTAAAACAGATCTGAGTATTGTATTGAGAGAGAGGTAGTGTAATAAATCTGAGCAAGTTCTTGGTGGACATAGCCCACATTAGGTGAACCACGTTAAATATTGTCTTTTCTTCTCTTGTGCATTATTTAGTTATGTTGTTATATTTCTGCAAGTATATTTTCTGTTAAATAGTTTCCTACTGCTATGATTTGAGGAATTGTTTCCGCATATTTGTTCTCTAAATTCCTAACACTACGTGATTTATTTAACTCACAACATTAATTTATTTTCTCCACACACATAATAATATTTAATAAGGAGCATTACAATAATCATGTTAGGATTAATTCCTAACATGATTTAGGATTGATAGTGCCAATAAGGTCTAACCCCGTTGAGAGAAAGGCCATAAGTTATGAGAGGTTTGTAACACTTGATTACGGAGACAAGAATAAGGTCTGAATGGAGTTGGAATTTGACACATTTCATAACATATGTAAAACATTCATTAGTGATAGTAGGCCAATAATACCCTAGCCTTATGACACATTTAGCGATGGAATTTCCACTAAAATGTCCTCCACAAATACCATCATGGACTTCTTCGATTGCTTTGATTGATTCATGTGATTTAAGGCACCTTAACAAGATACCATCAAAACTAAGTTTGTAGAGGACATTTCCTATGATGACGAAGTGGGTGACACATTGAAGGAATGATCATTTAGCATTGCATGATAAGTCATATGGAATTTTAGATTCAGTAAGGTAGTTGTAGATTTGGTTATACCATGAATCAATTGGATTATTGTCAACAATGTTGATAGGAGGAAGTTAATTTTGATGTGAAGGGTAATCTAGTCATTGAACAACCATGGATACTTTAGTGTTGTCTTTTGACTCTTTAGTTTCTAATGGAATGAGGGCTCCTAAAGAGGCCATTGTGTCTAAAAATGTGTTAGAGGATTGTGGGATGGTTTAGCTTGGTGGTGTAATGATCAAAGGCTCCAAGGATAAAATCAACATCACTTTATATTTCTGCAAGATTTCATTTTTACATTGGTATTCTCCTTTAACTTGACTGATGACAAGTTCGAATCTCCATAGATTTCTATGATCTAAACACCAAGGAGAATAACTTGTTGTAAGGACCATGCCTAAATATTTATACTCGGCATGTTATTGGTGCATTTAAAGTTGAGTTTGAATTATAATGGATTAGGAATGCCCCAAAAGGGTATGATAACAACACGACCCCTCATCTTTCTGGCATTTAGAACCATCAAAGAAGAGAGTCATTTTGATAGGGATAAATTCATATTCGTCAACATTGTTGATGGATTCATCAGGAAAGTATTCGTGAGGAAGTTTATTGTCAGGAATGGGAGCATCGGTGATTTGGTCTCGCCATAGCTTAAACCTTAACGGATTTTTTTGATATAAACTCAAGGTTAAATTCAGTCATAAGGATAAGCCATCCAGTGATACAACCACTATGATATGGTTTAGAGTGCATGGTTTGTAGTGGATTAAAGCTAGTAATGACATAAGTTTTTTTATTAAGAAGATAATGACACAATTTAGAAGTGGCAAAGTATAAAGCACAACGTAGCTTTTTAAATTTGGTGTAACGAGTTTCATATTCACATAGTGTGTAGTTGATATAGTATACGGCCCGATCATGACCATGGATATCATGATGAGAAAGCATGGATCCTAGAGCATGTTCTGAAGCAGATATGTATAGATAAAATGGCTCTCCCTCATGAGGTGGAGTAAGCACAGGTGGTGATAAAAGATATTGTTTAATTTTGTTGAAGGATTTCTGACAATTAGAATCCAATTGAAAGTTTACGTCCTTATGGAGAAGGTTATGAAATGGCTCACAATGATCAGAAAGTTATGATATAAAAGAATGGATGGACTGGAGTTTACCTTGAAGGCTACGTAGTTTTTTAAGATTGGAATATAGGAGGCATTTCAATGATGGATTTAACCTTTTCTAGGTCAACTTCAATACCTTGGATAGATACGATGAATCCTAAAAAATTTCCAATGAGAACATAAAAACACACTTTTCAAGATTGGGACGAAGAAAATACGTATAAGATGAGTAGACATTGATTCAAGGACATCGAGGTGATATTTACATTGTTCAGATTTTCCTAAGAGATTATCAAGATATTCTTTGACTATTTTGTGGATGAGATCATGAAAAATGTAGGTCATGGTGCATTGGTAAGTAGCTCCTACATTTTTAAGACCGAATGACATAACGCGGTAATAGAAGGTTCCCCAAGGAGTGATAAAGGAAGTTTTATGTTGATCGTTGGTGGCAATAAGAATTTTATTATAACCTCGAAATGTCATCCATAAGGGATAGAATTTCATGGTTTGCTTTCTAGGTCGACAAACTAGTCTATATTTGGAAGGGGGAAATAATCTTTAATACAAGAAAGATTGAGATCCCTAAAGTCTATGCAGATGTGTAACTTACCTAAGGCTTTGGTTATGGGAATGATATTAGAGACCCATTGTGGATAATTAATGGGTATGCTAAAATTAGGATAAAAGACATTATAACTCTTCTTTAATAATGATAACTATATGGGGATGTATCCTATGAAGATTTTTTTTTAACGAGATTAACATCTTGATATGTGATGATGTTGTGTATGACGATGTTAGAATCGAGACTACGCATATCATTGGATGACTAAGAAAAAGATTCACTATATTTTGATAAGAAGAAGGTAAAATATTCAAGTTCTTGTAGGTTAAATGATTGAAAAACCTTAACTATGTGAGGATCTTGAGGGGTTCCTAAGTTAAAGTCGATGGTGGAATCATTAAGGAGATTTGGTGTGACCAGTGGCAAGGATTTCTGAAGGAAATTATCCTCAACTCCCATATGGGAAAGGATGTCTTGATCATCATGACATTGAAGGATATTAATGGTGGGTGAATCTTCTTCAATCATTTCTAGCCAAATGAGAGGAAGTTGTTTAGTGACATAGTTAGATTGATAAGTTAAAGGACATAAGGAAATAATATTGACTAAAAACAATTTTAAGCGGGATGGATACACCATCATCTATGTCCATAGGGTCTTCGAGGGTTGTTGTGATGATGGTTACGTTCGGTGATATGTACGAATGTAGTGGGTTTGGATGGGTTAGAGCCAGGTTTTTTGTAACCGAGGCCATATTTCTCATATGTTTTAAGGGAGCATTGACGACAATCAAATCATGTATTCCCTGTTCATAATGGCTAAGGACAAAAACTTTCCATGCATAGTGGTGAAGGTACCTATAATTGAAATTTGGATTATCTATGGATTTCAAGTCTAATATGAAAGGAATGACACGATGTTGCTTAATAGAATGAGATGAAGAATGATCAATTCCCCCATATACAAGGTTTGTTTTTAAGTATGTAGGACCGTAAGAGATAACATCTCGTACATTAGACTCATACATTGGTTACTTATCATGAATACCATAATTCTTAGGTGAAGGGATGGAGTTGAGCATGAGAATGTGGTCCTCCCTAAAGCATGAGGCATTGTACAAATTCACTAAGGGAGGAGTCATCTGGTAGTTTTGAGGAAGGGATGGATGTGTTGGTATATGATTCGTTAGATGATTATGATGTGGATTCAGGTACAAAGATGTTGTTTGGGTGATATGTCATATAACAGCTTAGCAAAAGGATTTGGATCGAGGGGAATCGTGAATGTTTGACCCTCATGTTCATATTTGAGACACTAATGGAGAACAGAATGAACACACCACATATTGTGTATCCGGAGGTGTCCTAATAGCTTGTTATATTGGAATTCTCCTTTTATAATGTAGAATATTTCATGTAAGTTCTTAGTGCTGACTTTAAGTGGTAGGATAACAATGCCTAATTTGGGTGCGATAGTGTCGTTGAAGGACCATAGTAAAACTGGAGTTTGACCAACGACAGAAGGGGATAGTTTAATTTGATTGAAATAAATGGATGATATAATGTTTATGGTTGTACCCCCATCAATCACGACCCCACCGATGAGAACATCATTGATTTGAGGAGTGATAAAAAGTTGTAATTCATGCTCTTTAGGCCTAAGTGAGGGAATCTCAGATGACTCAAATGATATGGTTATGGATGCTTTAAGGTCCCCTACAAATTTTGTGAAGGATGAAGGGTCATCTATTGGTACTATTATTGATTAGAGGGATTTGATCATGGCTTTCTTATGAGAAGGTGATGTTTGCACCAACTTGTAAAGTGACATTTTGATAGGAGCTTGGTGTAATTGTTTAATGACAACCTTCTGTATTGAGGTGGATGATGAGAGTGGTGTGGTGAGTATTGAAACCTTGGATTTAGGTGATGTTTTTTTATTAGATGCTTTAGGATCTATGAAGATAGATACTTTAGGCTTATCAAAAGAAGTAGATAACTCAACAGGTGGAGGTATGGCTATGAAATTTTTAGATTTCTTAGGTTTGCATAGATCCATGTCCTAGTTTAATGAATGAGTGGAAATGTAAACGACGTCAACCTGATGGGAAGGGATAGGTTCTTTGAATTTAGGTGAAGATGATGATGTTGTGTGTGGTTTAGAAGAAACAAAATCTTGATTATTGAGATTTTGAGCAATTAGGTGAAAGTCCTTACAATCCTCTATGGAATGACCTCGTGTCCTATGATAATCGCAAGAGACATTGAAGTCATACCATGTGGGTTTCCATCCTCATGGGTCTGATGGTTTGAGAGGTGGTAAAGTTATAAGTGATTGTTAAAGGAAGTCATCTAGAATAGTTACATAACACCCCTTAGGTGCAAATGTGGATGGTAATGAAGTTTTGGGTATCTTATCATCTAGTGGAAGTAAGGCTTTGATTGTTGGTCGTTGGATTGTCTATTGTTGAGGAGTCTTAGATAGTGTAATGCATGAGGGATGTTGGGCCCTATTATAGCTTCCAAATCTTAAAGACGCAAGGTGTGCATGGCTGGAGGAAGTGCGCAAGTGAAGGCGTGCAAGGTAGAATTCAAAAGGCTTCTTGGAGAACCAAGGGTGTGCATGCCATGCAAAGAACAATTCAGGACTTAGCCATTTTCATTCTTTTAGATAGAACACATGAAGAACGTGTTCCATTTGGATAAGGTTCTAGCTTCGGCGACAAGGTATCCCGGGAGGAATATACCTTACGATAGGAATATCCAAAAAGATAATCATGACATGGAGAGGCATGCATTTGGGGTGACCCACACCTCGACACTTGGGGCCGGATCGAGGCTACAGAGGAGTTTGTTGAAGCTCGAGAGGCCTATTTATACATGTGCCATTGGTAAAGAAGAGAGACAGAAGGGAGATAGTGAAGCTTTGAAGAATTCCTATGAGAGCTATGGGATAAATTAGGTAGATGATTCTAGGAAGGATGTAATGGGGAATGAAAATTTTATTTTGTAAGCATACATGTATGGATCCAGATATGGCACATGACTGTGGTCCACCTCTCTTTGATGTTTTGGAGTAATACTATGAATGAATGGGATAAGGTTACCACTATGTTTATGTTAAGATATCCTTCCTGTATTATCTGCATATTACCATTGTGATTTTTGATCTTGTATAATCATGAACCTTACTTGAATGTTAGTCTAATTATGGATTTACAACTTCCTAGTTCTAGTTAATTTTGTTGCGCGCTTTGTTACTATTATGACTGAAGGGGTGTAGAATCCATCCTAAGCTCTATAGCTTCTTCATGTCTGTTAAATCACTAAGTCATAATCATGAATTATGCCTTCCACTGAACTCACATAAAAGAGAGACTCGGCTCCCTCTTGCATGCCTCGGTGAGCGCCCAACACCCATTGGGTGATAGGCCAATGTGCATGAGCTTCACTTGTTCTTGGTGGGGTGAAAAATTAACTACTTCTTGGTTTTGTTGCTAGGACCTCTTTTCAAAGTTGTAGTGGAACATGGCATACATCATGATCTGTGTAAAAAGTGATGGTGGAGCGCTTAACACTTGAAGGTGTTGAATATTGGTTTAAAAGCACGAGGATGAATTTTCTCAGAGATTCAATACTAGACCTAGGTTTAACACACGAAGATGGGTGGAGGACACTCTTTATCATGAGTTGTACGAAACCTTCTTCTGTTGTTTCCCAATAGATTTATTTGAATGGCTCTCGGCTTATACATCTAGATCGGGGTGGTATTATAAGTCACACCCTTGGACCCAAGAAACATATTAG
This sequence comes from Taxus wallichiana var. yunnanensis, assembly GCA_018340775.1. Lineage (NCBI taxonomy): Eukaryota > Viridiplantae > Streptophyta > Pinopsida > Cupressales > Taxaceae > Taxus > Taxus wallichiana. The sequence goes on from CM031244.1 coordinate 614,610,328, forward strand.
AACTTGCAAGATGCTGATCTAACATGGACCCATACTATAGATCATTAGTGGAAGGGAGTATTGACTAGCTACTGATCTGAAAATACGCCATTTCCACGTATTCCTATCCAAAAGTTTCTGATTTTGATTTTTACGGAGCCCAGAGGTTCATTTCTATGTGTTATCTCCCTTGCGATCAAAATCTTAATGGTAACCATGGGTTTAGAGGCATTTCCTATGGCCGGCTAAACCACTCTGAGTGTTTGGTGAGGAATCCAGGTTAGGGAAAGATGGCTGATATAATGACTGAAAAGGAAAGGGAGGAGAGACAACTCAAGTATAATGAAGCGCGTGAAAGGGAGATCGATAGACAATGTGGGATTACAAGTGGGTTATGGAGCCATACATGGTGGAAAGGAGTTGAGGTTCACGTAGAGGATGTGGAACCCGAACAGTCTGTGGTACCCCATCTTGGTAAGCATGGGAGAGAAAACCTTGCAGCTTCTAATGAGAGTCCATCACGTAGAGAAAGAAGAGTCATTGGTGTGCATTTGACCCCACCTAGTGACCAAACCTTGGCACTTGGTTTGTTTAAACAAGGGAAAAGTATAGTTGATCCATTTGATAGCAGTGGAAGTAACTGATCGGCACCCGAAGATATAACTTCTTGTTTGGGAATTATATGGCTTCACACACTATTCTAGTATTTGGTGGAATGTTTGGACAAGGCACATACCCAGCTGGTTTTGGAAGTGCGTTAGGAAGTGGTGGAGGAACTACGCCTGAGAGTGTTATTAGTTCACAAACTGTCGGTGCATAATTCAAAGTGGAATGATGGGAGCATTCAAGACAACAAACATGGGCCCCGTGCTTAACATAGGAGGATCTGGAGGTGGAAGTGGTGGAGTTGGTGGCTCGGATATCTAGTGGGTCCGATAGAGGAGGAAACACCGAGGAAACCAAGGGACTAGATTGGGAGGAGAAGGACCTAAACCACCTCCACAAGTCTTTTTTTGAGATGTCTCTACACTTACCAGATTACAATGGGATAGAAGATACCATAGAGCATGTGCATGAGTGCGAGTTACTATGGCACGCAAAGGGGTCACGACCAGATCGAAAGGCGACCAATTTTCAATGACCTTGCAAGGACGCACACATAGTTGGTATAGGAAGTATGACCCTCATCAGACTGTTGTGAAATATACCACACTAAGAAATGCATTCTTGGCAGAATTCCACATACCTGAGTTTGAACAAAAGAGCATCATCTCTTTCAAAGAAATCCAACAGGGAATGACAGAGACCGTGTGGGAATATGATGCACGCTTTAAAACTCGATTGTATAAACTATCTTATGATATCCACCCTTCACAACATGCTCAGTGGTTTGTCGGAGGATTGATCACACCCTTTAGGAGGGCCTTATCTCATAAAATGTTCATGGACCCGCGAAGCATTGGAAGCTGCTTTACATACTGAGGTAGTTGGTAGTGTTGACACTGGTGTTAGCCCATTTTTGGAGGCTTAGATCATTTCCATGGCTAAGCAATTGGAGAAATTATCTACCAAAACAGTTCCAGAGACTCACGATGGGATGTGGTGCAGAAATTGTAACATAGAAGGGCACACAAAGGATAATGGTGGGATATGTACTCGGAAGGCAGTACGTGCGTGTGCGAAAGAACTCAGAAATATGTCACGGGGACCATGATGCAAGTAAGTGCCCCTATTTCAGTGCGTGATCCATAAAAATGTGTCTTGTTACTAGCAAGATATGTACCTCAACCACACATGACACCAAGGATTGTAGATTGATTGACCAAATTCATGAGGCAATTGATCTTGGTGTGCACTGTAGATCAAGCTTTGTGCGATGTAGTTCCAAAGGAGATGACCATGGGTATGAAGAGCATGGAGATGGAGGTGTGTGTGGAAGAGGGTTTTGTGGAGGATTTCATGGTCATGGTAACCGTGGGGGAAGAAGTGAGTTCCCATGTGGAACGTGTTTTAATTGTGGAGCCACAGACCATTATAAGTGCGAATGTCCAGATCTTCTACAATGCTCATGGTGTGGAAAAAAACATAAGTACGAAGAGTGCCCAGAGTTATATGAACATATGAGTCAGCAGTACGGAAGGATAAGGGTGCTGCCATGGTGAGTATTAAGAAGGCTGACGCGCAATGGCTCTCGCGAGTAATATGTGAATCGAGCTAGAGCCTCATTATAGTAACAATAAGGGCGAAATCCGTGCGCACAAGGGAAGCACCTAGGCAATGACGTTTGGTTTCGAGATAAGAAGTAGTGCATGGTAAGTATCCAAACCTGCTCATCGAAGGAATTCTACCAGAAACCATGGACGTAATTCAAAGCTTACAAGGGGAGATCCAATGCTTAAAAGAGTAAACTAGAAAAGATGAACTAAGGAGACCAGTAGAAGCACCAAGGGATGAATTGGGACGAGGTTAAGGAGGTGTGCAAACTACTAAGGCAGAGAATATTATTCCCCCCGATAGGGGCATGGTTGAGAGAAAAGGCGCCACGCACTGGGGAAGAACATGAAAGGCAGATCTTGCATACAAACCTCCCACCTCATAGCCTTGATTATGAAAAAGAGATTACCTTGAACACAGTAGTGGATGGATGGTTGCTTAGCAACATCCTCATTGACATAGGAATGAAGGTTAATGTTCTCACTCTGGATGTTTGGCATCAAATGGGAAGACTTGCATTACAACCATCTTCAAATGTGTTGTATATGACAAATAAGATAAAGGCAATGCCCATAGGTGTCTTGAAGGATGCGACCATTACCATTCAGGGGACTAGGTTCACTAGGGATTTTGAAGTCTTGGTGCTTTCCGAGGTAGATAATTTCCCAGCTTTACTTGGGCACCCATGGTGTTATAAGAATAATGCAGATCTCCGGTTTAACAAGGGGTACATAAGCTTTGAAAACAAGGAAGAAAGGTGATTATACCGCTTGCGATGGGAAGTCCACCCCTATATACTTGAGCCCCTTAAAGAGGAGGTCCTTGATAGAATATATGTACACTCCATAAGAGATCTAGAGACCATTCACCCTACGAAGGAGTCATCCAGTTTGATGATGCTCAATCAGTAGTTGATACTACCAATATAGCATGCGATAATCGGGTGTATGGGACTTATGAATTGATTGGGTGACATCTCGAAAGGATCGAAACCAAGGTCACAATGGCGCATATAGTTCGGCACTGGGAGGAAAGGTAATAACCAAGTATTCTGGGGATGCATACCCCGAGGTCTTTTTGAGAGAAATGAAAGCTCACCGGAGGGAGGTGTTAGGAATTAATAATATCTAATGCGGAATAATTCCTCAGAATCGCAATAATAAGAAGTATGAATAGAATTACAGAAATGAAAAATGTAAAACAGAAGACAATATTTAACGTGGTTCACCCAATGTGGTCTATATCTGCCAAGAACACTTGCTCAGATTTTATTACAAGCCAACAGTCTTCACAATTACAATAATCAGATCTTGTTTGGAGCTGCGCTCAACAAACCCTCCCAAATTCGCACACACTATTCACCTTCACAAAACACACTCATATAAATCCTATTATATGTCAATATATTTATAAGTACATCAATAGGTAGCTGAAGAGGTGGTTTTACAAAACAATGGGTACCAAAAACCATGGGCCCAAAAACAGCCCATAACGGTTACCCATTACCCATGGGTTAATAAACCACCAATGAAAATATCCGAGTGTAGCACATGGAAGGTGTACCAAACTCTAACATGAAAACAGGCTCCACAAACATAAAAATCTCCCACTTGGAGAATGATTTCCACTAAGTAAGCTTCTCAACCCTTCACTGTCATCCGTGAAGGCCAACCAAAGTTGAACATAGCTTTAGTTTATCCCTTGTGACCACCTTGGTCATCATGTCTATAGGATTTTGATTGGTATGAATCTTCTCCAACTTCAACTTATCTTCCTCCAAATCATCTCCGATGAAGTGATATCTCAACTATATATGCTTCATCATGGAGTGGAAAGCATAGTTCTTAGCTAGGTGTATAGCACTCTGACTATCACTATGCAACTTACATTCCTCCTACTTATGCCCCAACTTCTCAAGCAATTGTTTTAACCAAATCATCTCTTTACTTGCCTCTATGGCAGCAACATACTCAACCTTCATGGTTGACAAAGCCACCACTTCGTAGGCGTGAAATCTAGCTCACCGATGTCCCACCCGGAGTGTAAATATAACTCACAGTGCTCCTCCTGCTATCTACATCTCCAGCCATGTCTTAATCTACATAAACACATAAAGTGGTGTCTCGATCCATCTGTAGCACAAAACTGTCCCCATGGTCCCTCTCAAATACCGAAGGATCCAATTTCTTCGCTTGCCAATGCTCTTTACCCGGATCACTCATAAATCTACTCGAACTACCACTTCATGGGCAATATCAGGCCTAGTGTACACCATAGCATACATGAAACTCACAACTACCGATGAGTAAGGTTCCTTGGACATCTAGTTTATGTCTTGCTCTATCTTGGGACACTTTGCTCCTTTGATAACTTAAAATGGCCTTGCCAAAGGAGTCCCAACCGGTTTAGCATCCTACATGTTAAACCTATCCAATACCTTCTTAATGTACTCTTCCTGAGATAAATTCAGCTTCTGTTCCTTCCTATCCCAAGTTATCCTCATACCAAGGATTTTTCTGGCTACCCCCAAATCCTTCATATCAAAGGATTCACTTAGCTGTTTCTTGAGTACTTTTATTTCCTACATGTTTTTACCTGCAACCAACATGTCATCAACATACAAACATAGGATAATATAACTTCCATCCTCAAATTTCTTTGTATACACACAATGGTCATAATGACATCTAATATAACCTTGCTCCATCATGAAGCTATCAAACTTCTTATACCATTGATGTGGAACTTGTTTCGTGCCATACAAGCTCTTCTTCGCTTTGCACACCATCTCTTCTTTACCTTTGAATTCATATCCTTCCTCAAGCTCTGCATATATAGCTCCTCCTCCAAATCACCATGGAGAAATGCAGTCTTTACATCTAACCTGTTTCTAAGTGCAAGTCTTCTGCTACCACTATTCTAAGAACAAGATTGATAGAAGTCATTTTTACTACAGAGAAAAAATCTCATCAAAATCTATACCTTGTTTCGTGTAAACCCTTTGACCACCAACTGGGCCTTATATCTTTTCTTTCCTCCTTCTTGGTCTTTAACTCTGTACACCCACTTGTTCTGCGCAATGCTCTTTTGCCTTCTCGGTAGCTTCACCAAATCCCAAGTCCGGTTCTCCATGAGAGACTTATGCTCCTCATCCATGTCTTTCTCCCACTTCTTACTAGAATCAACTTGCATTGCTTCATAAAAGCTCTCTCGGCTCTCTACTATCAAGAGTAATAATAATAAAGAGGAGAAAAACATTCGTGTTCTTTTCTTACCCTAGAAGACCTCTCACCGTAGGATTTTGGGGTTCCCTGCTGAGGAGGTTCTGAACCGATTCATGGGTCACTATCCATCCGGAAGATCCTCTACCACTTGCATATTCTTTCTTGGATTCTTCCCTATTTTCTTGCAACTGTTACTTATACATTACTTTCTCATTAAAGACTTCATCCCTAGACCGAATGATTTTCTTGTCCTTAATACTCCAACATTTAAATCCAAATTCATCACCACCATAACCAATAAAAGTGCATTTTTTCTAATTTAGCCTCTAGCTTGGTCCTATCATCCTTGTCAATATGAACAAACACCTCACATCCAAAGACTCTAAGAAATGAGTAATCGACTTTCTTACCATACCAAGCCCCTCGCTTATGCCTCGCACTTGAGGTCCTTTGTTTATCAAGTACACAGCTGTGCTCACCACTTCTGCCCAAAAATAAAGAGGCAGTCATGCATATATCCTCATGCTCCTAGCACGTTCCATTATTGTTCTGTTCATCCTTTTTAACACCCCATTCTCTGGGGGTTCTTGAACTGTCTTTTGTCTTTGGATTCCATTCTTAGAACAATAATCATCAAATTCATTATTGCAATACTCCCCTCCATTATCTAACCTAAGACATTTTAACTTAAGACCTGTTTCATTCTCTACCAAGGCTTTCCATTTAACAAAAGTATCGAATACATCAAATTTGTTTCTAATACAATAAACCCAAACTTTCCTTGTTGCATCATTAATAAAAATAACGTAATGACTTAAACCCCCAAGAGATGATACCTTAGTTGGCCCCCACACATCATAATGTACCAGCTCTAACTTACTCTCTTTGTTCATAGGTATAACCTTGAGAAAACTTACTCACTTCTGTTTCCCATATATCTAATTCTCACAGAAATCCAAACCTGTTTTTGTATATCCAAGAAAATTCTTCTTTATGATGTCCATGCCCTTATGGCTCATATGACCAAGCCTATAGTGCCATAATTTTGTATTTGCATCTGAAGCCAATGGATTATAATCATTAGTACTATCAGTGGATAAATACAAGGTTCCAACCTTCTTACCTCTTTCCACCAAAAGAGCACCCTTGGTAACCTTCCAAGAGCCAGCTGTAAATATCATAGTACAACCATCACTTCCCAATTTCTCCTTAATGTAGGCACATGTGTAACATCCTTCAATAGCCATGTATTCCCATTCTACATCTTAACCCGAATAGAAACTTTTCTAACTATACTTTGCAAGGCTCATCATCACCAAGAAAACATGCCCAAAATCCCCTTGAACATAATCAACAAAATAATGCCTATGTGCGTAGCATGAAAAAGAAGCCCCGATTCTAAAACCCAAGATTTAGTAATATTATGCAAAGAAAGAATCAAAGCATCCTTGCATACATTACCCGATACCACATTTACCTCCTTGTTTTCTTCCCCGTTGTTTCTTCTTATCGCAAAACTCCCAAACATCCTTCTTTGCATGCCTAGGCTTTCCATAATTCCAACAAACAATCTTTCTTTTGCATTCTCGACCTTGCCCAATCTTTCGATTTTCCACGGTTTCCTCTATTCTTCTATCTCCCTCTAGTTTCCACTGTCAAAGCATTCCCTAAAGTATAAGATTCCCTGGAGCTTTTTCTTTGCATTTCCTCGCTTATAATCACCCCTACAACATCCTCAAACTTCAACTTTGAGTTAGCTAGAACCGAGTTGCTTACCACCATCACCAGGCTATTCCAACTTTCGGTAAAGAACATAGAATTAATAAAGCCCTAAATTCTTCATCAAATTCTATTATAAACAAAGCTAGCATATTCACAACAAGATATTGAAATCATTTAAATGATCTCACTACTTGAACAATTCTCGACATCTTCATATTAAACAACTTTTTTCACAAAAATATCTTGTTAGAGGTAGAGGGTTTTTCATAAAACTTCCTAATGCATCCATTAGATCTTTTATAGTCTTTTCCTTTGAAACATCAAATAATACTGAAGATGTAAGACACATCTGGATTGTCCCAAGTTCCTTCCTATCCAAAGAAATCCCATTCCGCATATATCATGCTCGAGGGTTTGTTCACCTTCTTAGACAACAAAGTATAAATATCCTTCTCGATAAAGGTAATCTTCCATCTACATCTTCCAAATATTGAAATTCTACCCATTAAATTTATCAACCCTAGATCTTCCATCATCTACTAGAGCTCCCACTCAAGCTAAAAACTTTCCTTGCGATTCAACACTTCAAAAACTAAACCAGTGCTCGATACCAATTGTTAGGAATTAAAAATATCTAATGCGGAATAATTCCTCGGAATCAAAATAATAAGAAGTATGAATAGAATTAAGGAATTGAAAAATGCACAATACGAAGACAATATTTAACGTGGTTCACCCAAAGTGGGCTACATCCACCAAGAACACTTGCTCAAATTTTATTACAAGCCAACAGTCTTCACAATTACAATAATCGAGATCTTGTTTGGAGCCGTGCTCAATAAACCATCCCAAATTCACAATTGAACTCACACACACTATTCACCTTCACAAAACACACTCATATATATCCTATTGTATGTCCATCTATTTATAAGTACATCAATAGGTAGCCGAAGAGGTGGTTTTACAAAACAATCGGTACATAACAATCTCCCACTTGGAGACTGATTTTCACTGAGCAAGCTTCTCAACCCTTCACTGTCATCCGCGAAGGCCAACCAAAGTTTAACATAGCTTTAGTTTATCCTTGTGACCACCTTGGTCATCATGTCTGCAGGATTTTGACTGGTATGAATCTTCTCCAAAGCATTTGTCCTAATGAAGTGATATCTCAACTGTATATGCTTCATCCTCGAGTGGAAATTAGAGTTCTTAGCTAGGTGTATAACACTCTGACTATCACTATGCAACTTACATTCCTCCTGATAAAGCCCCAACTCAAGCAATTGTTGTAACCAAATCATCTCTTTGCTTGCCTCTATGGCAACAACATACTCAGCCTTCGTGGTTGACAAAGCCACCAACTTCTGTAGGTGTGAAATCCAGCTCACCGATGTCCCACCTACAATGTAAATATAACTTGTTGTGCTCCTCCTACTGTCTAAATCTCCAGCCATGTCTCGAATCTACATAAAAACATAAAGTGGTGTCTCGATCCATCAGAGCACAAAACTGTCCCCATGGTCCCTCTCAAATACCAAAGGATCCACTTTACTACTTGCCAATGCTCTTTACCTGGATCACTCATAAATCTACTCACAACTCCCACTACATGGGCAATATCAGGCCTAGTGCACACCATAGCATACATCAAACTTCCAACCACTGATGAGTAAGGTACCTTGACATCTGGTTTCTTTCTTGCTCTATCTTGGGACACTGCTCCTTTGATAACTTAAAATGGCCTCCGCCAAAGGAGTCCCAACCGGTTTAACAACCTACATGTTCAACCTATCCAATACCTTCTTAATGTACTCTTCCCGAGATAAATTCAGCTTCTGCTTCCTTCCTATCCCAAATTATCCTCATACCAAGGATTTTTCAAGCTACCCCCAAATCCTTCATATCAATGGATTCACTTAGTGCTTTCTTGAGTACTTTTATTTCCTACATGTTTTTACTCAACGCAACCAACATGTCATCAACATACAAACATAGGATAATATAACTTCCATCCTCAAATTTCTTTGTATACACACAATGGTCATAATGACATCTAATATAACCTTGCTCCATCATGAAGCTATCAAACTTCTTATACCCTTGATGTGGAACTTGTTTCAGGCCATACAAGCTCTTCTTCAGTTTGCACACCATCTCTTCTTTACCTTTGAATTCATATCCTTCTGGCTACTGCATATATAGCTCCTCCTCCAAATCACCATGGAGAAATGCAGTCTTTACATCTAACTGTTCTAAGTGCAAGTCTTCTGCTACCACTATTCTAAGAACAGTATTGATAGAAGTCATTTTTACTACAGGAGAAAAAATCTCATCAAAATCTATACCTTGTTTCTCTGCAAAATCTTTGACCACCAACCCAGTCCTTATATATTTTCTTTCCTCCTTGGTCTTTAACTCAGTACACCCACTTGTTCTCAGTAATGCTCTTTTGCCTTCCGATAGCTTCACCAAATCCCAAGTCCGGTTCTCCATGACAGACTTATGCTCCTTATCGATGCCTTGCTCCCACTTCTTACTGGCATCTACCTACATTGCTTCATCAAAGTTCTCTCGGCTCTCCACTATCAATGAGTAATAAATAATAAAGAGAAGGAGAAAAACGTTCAGGTTCTTTTCTTACCCTAGAAGACCTACTCACTATAGGAGTTTGGGGTTCCTATTGAGTAGGTTCCTGAATTGATTCATGGGTCACTATCCCATCCAGAGGATCCTCTACCACTGCATATTCTTTCTTGGATTCTTCCCTATTTTCCTGAAACTCAAGCTTATACATGAATTTCTCATTAAAGACCACATCCCTAGACCAAATGATTTTCTTGTCCTTAATACTCCAACATTTAAATCCAAAGTCATCACCACCATAACCAATAAAAGGGCATTTTTCTATTTAGCCTCTAGCTTGGTCCTATCATCCTTGTAAATATGAACAAACACCTCACATCCAAATAATCTAAGAAATGAGTAATTGAATTTCTTACCATACCAGCCTCCTCGGTATGCTTCCATCCAAGGCACTTGAGGGTCCTCTCGCTTATCAAGTACACACCATGCTCACCGCTTCGCCCAAAAATAAAGAGGTAGTCCCGCATATATCCTCATGCTCCTAGCACATTCCATTATTGTTATGTTCATCATTTCGGACACCCCATTCTCATGTGGGGTTCCCGAACTCTTTTTCCTACGGATTCCATTCTTAGAACAATAATCATCAAATTCATTGCTGCAATACTCCCCTCCATTATTTGACTTGAGACATTTTAACTTAAGACATGTTTCATTCTCTACTAAGGATTTCCATTTAATAAAAGCATCAAATACATCAGATTTGTTTCTAATACAATAAACCCAAACTTTCCTCGTTGCATCATCAATAAAAGTAACATAATAACTTGAACCCACAAGAGATGATACCTCACCGCCCCCACACATCAAAATGTACCAGCTCTAACTTACTCTCTTTCTTCGTAGGTCCAACCTTAAGAAACCTTCCTCACTTCTATTTCCCATATATGCAATTCTCACATAAATCCAAACTTGTTTCTGTATATCCAGAAAATTCTTCTTTATGATGTCCATGCCCTTATGGCTCATATGACCGAGCCTATAGTGTCATAAGGTTGTATCTATATCTAAAGCCACAAGATTACAATCATTAGTACTATCAGTGGATAAATACAAGGTTCCAACCTTCTTACCTCTTTCCACCACAAGAGCACCCTTGGTAACCTTCCAAGAGTCAACTATAAATATCACAGTACAACCATCACTTCCCAATTGCCCCGTTGATATCAAATTTCTCCTTAATGTAGGAAAATGTCCGACATCCTTCAATAGCCATGTATTCCCATTCTCGCATCTTATCCCAATGAACCTTTTCCAACTATACTTTGCAAGGCTCATCATCACCAAGAAAACATGCCCAAAATCCCTTGAACATAATCAACAAAATAATACCTATGTGAAGTAGGATGAAAAGAAGCCCCGAATCTAAAACCTAAGATTCAATAATATTATGCAAAGAAAGAATCAAAGCATCCCGGCATACATTACCCGATGCCACATTTGCCTCCTTGTTTTCTTCCTATTGTTTCTTCTTATCCCGAAGCTCCCAACAAATCCTTCTTTACGTGCCTGTGATTTCCACAATTCCAACATACAATCTTGCTCTTACATTTTGACTTTGCTCGATCTTCCAATTTTCCACGCTTCCTCTACTCTTATGTCTCCCTCTAGTTTCCACTTTGTCAAAGCATTCTCTCAGAAGAAGGTTCCCAGGATATTTTTCTTTGCATTTCCTCGCTTAGAATCACCCCTACAACATCCTTAAACATCAATTTCGTGTTAGTGGGAACCGAGTTGCTTACCGCCATTACTAGGTTATTCCAACTTTTAGATAAAGAGCATAGAATTAATAAAGCCCTAACTTCTTCATCAAATTCTATTGTAACCGAAGCTAGCATATTCACAACCATATTGAAATGATTTAAATGATCTCTAACTTTGAACTATTCTCGACATCTTCATATTAAACAACAATTTCATTAAAAATATCTTGTTAGAGGCAGAGGGTTTTTCATACAACTTCCCTAATGCATCCATTAGATATTTTGTAGTCTTTTCCTTTGAAACATTAAATAATACCGAAGATGCAAGACACAACCGGATTTTCCCAAGTGCCTTCCTATCCAAAAAATCCCATTCCACATCTGTCATGCTTGAGGGTTTGTTCACCTTCTCGAGACAATGGAGTATAAAGATCCTTCTAATAAATGTAATCTTTCATCTACATCTTTCAAAGACTAAAATTCTACCCATTGAATTTATCAACCCTAGATTTTCCATCATCTTCCATAGATCCCACTCAAGCTAAAAACTTTCCCGTGATTCAACACTTCAAGAAAACCAAACTAGGATCTCGATACCAATTGTTATGAATTAATAATATCTAATGCGAATAATTCCTCGGATTGCAATAATAAGAAGTATGAATAGAATTACAAAAATGAAAAATACACAACATGAAGAAAGTATTTAATGTGGTTCACCCAATGTGCACTACATCCACTAAGAACACTTGCTCAAATTTTATTACAAGACAACAGTCTTCACAATTACAATAATCGATCTTGTTTAGAGCTACGCTCAACAAATCCTCTCAAATTCGCACTTGAATTCACACACACCATTCACCTTCACAAAACACACTCATATATATCCTATTGTATGTCAATCTATTTATAAGTACATCAATAGGTAGTCGAGGAGCGCTTTTACAAAACAATGGGTACCGAGAAACCATGGGCCCAAAAATAGCCCATAATAGTTACCCATTACCCATGGGTTAATAAACCACCCATGAAAATTTGCTTTGGGGCTTCACCCCGACCTACTCACCGGCGAGTGGGATCACCATAAAAATATCCAAGTGTAACACATGGAAGGCGTACCAAAATCTAACATGAAAATAGGCTCCACAAACATAACAATCTCCCACTTGGAGACTGATTTCCACTAAGAAAGCTTCTCAACCCTTCACTGTCATCCATGAAGGCCAACCAAAGATGAAAATAGCTTTAGTTTATCCTTGTGACCACCTTGGTCATCATGTATGTAGGATTCTGATTGGTATGAATCTTCTCCAACTTCAAGTTATCTTCCACCAAAGCTGTCCTAATGAAGTGATATCTCAACTGTATATGCTTCGTCTTGGAGTGGAAAGTAGAGTTCTTAGCTAGATGTATAGCACTCTGACTATCACTATGCAGCTTACATTCCTCTTGCTTATGCCCCAACTCCTCAAGCAATTATTGTAACCAAATCATCTCTTTGCTTACCTCTGTGGCAGCAACATACTCAGCCTCTATGGTTGACAAAGCCACCAGCTTATGTAGTCATGAAATATAGCTCACCGATGTCCCACCTATAGTGTAAATATAACCTGTCACAGTGCTCCTCCTGCTATCTACATCTCCAGCCATGTCTCGAATCTACATAGCTATGTAAAGTGGTTTCGATCCACTTTAGTGCAGAAAACTATCCCCATGAACCCTCTCAAATACCGAAGGATCCACTTTACTACTTGCTAATGCTCTTTACTTAGATCACTCATAAATCTACTCACAACTCCCACTTCATGAGCAATATCAGGCCTAGTGCACACCATAGCATACATCAAATTGCCAATCACTAATGAGTAAGGTACCTTGGACATCTAGTTTGTTTCTTGCTCTGTCTTGGGACACTACTCCTTTGATAACTTAAAATGGCCTGCCAAAGGAGTCCCAACCGGTTTAACATCCTGTATGTTAAACCTATCCAATACCTTCTTAATGTACTCTTCCTGAGATAAAGTCAGCTTCTGTTCCTTCCTATCCCAAGTTATCCTCATACCAAGGATTTTTTTGGCTACCCCCAAATCCTTCATATCAAAGGATTCACTTAACTATTTCTTGATTACTTTTATTTCCAACATGTTTTTACCTGCAACCAACATGTCATCAACATACAAATATTGGATAATATGACTTCGATCCTCAAGTTTCTTTGTATACACACAATGGTCAATGACATATAATATAAACTTTCTCCATCATGAAGCTATCAAACTTCTTATACCATTGATGTGGAGCTTGTTTCATGCCATACAAACTCTTCTTCGCCAGACACCATCTCCTCTTTACGTTTGACTTCATATCCTTCTTGCTGCTACATATATAGCTCCTCCTCCAAATCACCATGGAGTAATGTAGTCTTTACATCTAAGTATTCTAAGTGAAAGTCTTCTACTTGCCACTATTCCAAGAACAATTTTGATAGAAGTCATTTTTACTACAGAGAAAAATATGATCAAAATCTATACCTTGTTTCTATGCAAACCCTTTGACCACCAACCGGGCCTTATATCTTTTCTTTTCTCCTTCTTGGTCTTTAACTCAGTACACCCACTTGTTTTGTAATGTTCTTTTTCCTTCCCGTAGCTTCACCAAATCCCAAGTCTGGTTCTCCATGAGAGGCTTATGCTCCTCATCCATGGCTTGTTCCCCACTTCTTACTGTCATCTACTTGCATTGCTTCATCAAAGCTCTCTGGCTCTCCACTATCGGTGAGTAATAAATAATAAAGAGAAGAAAAAAAAATGTTCGTGTTCTTTTCTTACCCTAGAATACCTCCTCACCGTAGGAGTTTGGGGTTCCTATTGAGTAGGTTCTGTTAGAAATAATCTAACACTTAATTCACCATATGTGGATTAATGTGTAATTATAATAAAGTAATTATTTAATTACTTTAGTTAGCTTAGTTGTTAGTGTGTTGTTATCATCCCTTAGATTGTGGAGGATGTTCTTTAGTTAGAATATTGTTCTCGGATGATTTCATGTAGAAGCTTTTTAGGGGCAATATGCTATTTCTGCATATTTGCTTTATTTAGGAGATTTGTTCCATGTATTGTGGAAGAGATAGAAGCTGTCCAATATCTATAAATATTGCAGCTCTCTCTTTTGGTTGTAATGCTTCATTTTATATCAATAAAATCACAGCAAGCTCCGCCTTGTTTTTGCAATTTAATCTGGTTTATAGATTTCATTTGGTATCAGAGCAGGTGAGTTAAGGTCAGTAGATAATTGCTGAGGAAGTGTTAGAAGATTTGAGGAAAGAGGACTAGAAGCCTGAGCCAGGAGGAGCCATAGATGCCCCCAGCCTCTTCACAGCCCCTGCCCTTTCTCCACACACCCGACAACAATAGAAGCAACAAGAATATAAATAAAAATAAAATTGGAAGGGCAATCATAGGCCAGAGCACCTGGATGCACCTCCCAACTCCATTATTGTTTTCTAGGTGAAATTATTTCAATTGAGGAGATATTTGTCAATTTCTTTTAATATTTGATGTTGTATTAAATTGCAAATATTATTTTGAAATCTGATTATTTCATTGATAAAAAAAAGAGAAACATCCACCACCGATCTGCAACCTGTATGTAGCTGTGGTATTTGCATATATATGTGAACTCACCTTGCAGACCTGCGGATTTACTTGACAACTTCACACCTGCAAAAGAAAAAAAAAACGAGCTAGATATTGATCTGGCTGTACGTCTTCAATCTACAAGTAATTCCTGTGCGACCTTGCAAAACAGAGCGTAAGAGAGCTTTTAAGGTGAAAGGGCGCAATTTAAGGAAACAAGGCTGATGACTGAGGAAACGAAGTTGCATGCATGCGTAAGTTAGACCCGCGTTTTTGCGTTAAAAATCACTTTTAAAAAAAATTCCTTTTTTGGACGATGTGAAAAAATCAGAAGTACAAAAAAATTCCATTTTTGGAAAGGGGTCCGGAAAAATAATTTTAAAACGGTCATAACTTTCAACTGGTACCTTGGATTGAGGTGCCGTTTTTTTTTTGAAGTGTGTGTTTTTTCAAGCTCTATGCTTTGGTCTAGTCAAAGAGGCCAAAGATCCCAAAACTAAATTTGTAAGGGAAAAGAGGCCAAAGTGCCCAAAAATTTAAAAAAATTGTGAAAATATTAATTTTTCGTAAACAAGAAGGGGGTGCAATTTTCTTTTTCTATTTACAAGATGTTTGTAAAAATGGCCGATAGTGCTGAAAAATCATTGTAAAAGGCCAAAAAGGAGCCCACACTCAATAAAAATCAATTTTGGGGGTGTGTACTGATTTGAGGGGGGATTTGTTTCGTGTTTGATTCTCTATCTCTCTTTTCTTTCCTGCACAAATGGCTAACAATGCACCCAAATTCTTTTTTCCCGATTCACAACTCCTACGAGGAGATAATTATGCTGCATGGAAAATGAAAATTAAAACTCAACTTGAATTTGAGGACATAATTGGTGTAGTTGATGGCTCGATAACAAGACCAGAAAATGATATTGCTCAACAACGTGTGTTTGATCGTGCTAATCAAAAGGCAAAACTTATAATTCTATTTGGTGTAACTGATGATGTACAACCTCATATTCGTCAAACGACAACAACTGCAAAAGAAGCATGGGATAAACTAGCAACTGTATATGAAGCTAAGAACAAAAATGCTATTTTGCAATTACAAACACAACTCCATTGTCTCAAAATGAATTCTAATGAGTCTATTGAAGGTTTTCTAAAGCGTGTTGCTATATTGAGATCATCTCTCCAAGCTTTGGAAGTAGAGGTCACTAATGAATCTCTTGTCCCTATTGTATTGAGAGCTTTACCAGCCTCATACAAAATATTTGTCACAACTCTCAACATTATGGGTCCAACTACAAGTTTTGAAGAGTTAGTGAACATGTTACAACAGGAAGAGTCCATGAACAAACTTGTAGAAGATGAGGAACAAGCCCTCTCTTCATTCCATAAGGGAAAGAAACATATTCATACAACTGGTAAGCAACACAAGCAACATTCTCAATAGAATAATCAAGGGAACACTCAGCAAAAGCAGTGTCAAATTTGTGGCAGAAAAGGACATGACTTAAAATATTGTTGGTATAACACATTTCAGAAGGGTTCATCTAGTGGAAAGAAGCCAAATTTTCAACAATCTAGTCAAGGTTATCAAAAAAAACAACAAGGACAAAGGAAAAGTAACTGGAAAAAGAAAACACCGCAGCATGGCAACATTGTTGAAGAAGAAGATAACTCACCAGATGAGGACTTCCTATTTGCTGCACAATCAACTCAAGAAATCAATTCACCACAGGAAATTTGGTATGTTGACTCAGGAGCAACAAGACATATGACCGGGAGAAATGATTGGTTCTTAGAGTTAAATAATACACCTAACAAAGACTCTGTTTCGTTGGGTGATGATTCATCGTACAAAGTACAAGGAATTGGAAACATCTCCTTACCTCTTGGATCAAGAAAGTGCACAATAAGAGATGTTCTATATGTTCCTGGATTGACAAAGAATCTACTTTCAGTAAGTCAACTTTTGGAGCACAACTTAAAAGTGGATTTTGATTGTACAGATGGAAAGAAGATGTGTTTAATCAAAGATAAGTCTAAAAACTCCAACATTGTTGCACAAGCTTCTGGTGTAGGTCGTATGTTTCAGTTGGATTTTGTTCACACCAAAAATCAGGCCCTTGTAGCTAAGGATACATCATCGACACAATTGTGGCATCGAAGATTTGGGCATGTAAGTTTTGGCTATCTTGAAACACTTAAAAAAAATAATATGGTAAGAGGACTGCCAAATTTCAAGAAAAATACAAACAAGTGCACAAATTGTTTGGCAGAAAACAACATAGAACTTCTTTTCGTAAAAGCAAAGACATTCAGTGGCTTATGGTAAACTTGATCTCGGTGCATACCATCTCTATGCGGACCTATGAGACCTAGTCATTCAAGGTTTCAATATTTTATGCTCTTTGTTGATGATTACTCACGAAAAATGTGGGTATACTGCATTCGCACCAAAGACCAAGCCTTTGAAACTTTCAAGAAATTCAAAGTAGCTTGTGAAAATGCAACTGGTAAGAAAATTAAAACACTCCGCTCAGATCGAGGGGGTGAATACACCAGTAATGAGTTCAAAGCTTTTTTGGAAACACATGGAATTCGTCGGCAAATGGCACCTCCATATACACCACAACAAAATGGTGTAGTTGAGAGAAGAAATAGAACTATAATGGATATGGTAAGGTGTATGATCGATGATTCAGGCTTGAGTAAAACATATTGGGCAGAAGCAGTAAAAACAACAGTTTATCTGCTGAATAGAGTTCCCACTTCCGCACTTGATGGAATAACACCACAGGAAGCTTGGTCAGGGAACAAACCATCTATAAAACACCTTAGAGTTTTTGGATGCAAGGCAAGTATGCACATTCCTAAGAAAAAGAGAACTAAACTTGATATGAAATCAGAACAACTTATATTCTTGGGATACAGTGATGAAGCCTTGGGATACAGGTTAATGGATCCAAAAACAAGAAAAATTTTCACAAGTAGAGATGTTGAGTTTTTTGAAAATAAAGAAGCAGATGCTCCTTCCATAAACTCACAAAACAATCCTACTAAGAAAATAGAAGATGTTCTTGATGAAGATAACGATGATGAGGATAATTCAACTCCTCCATCTACAGGAACAACTAAACATATGCCTAAGTGGTATACTAATCTAATTCGAGATGCTAAGTTGGATAGTGATCCTAACACATCCACTTCAGGACCTAGAACTCGTAGTATGACTCAAAATGAGGTAAACTTAGCCTTAATGAGTACAATAATTGAATCAAGTGAGCCCACTACAGTTCAAGATGCCCAATAGTCAAAACCTTGGTCAGATGCTATGAATTCAGAATTCAACTCTTTGATTAAGAATAATACATGGCAGCTTACAGATCTTCCACCAGGGAAGAAGGCAATAGGTTGCAAATGGATATTTAAAACAAAGTACAAATCAAATGGAAGCATTGATAAATACAAGGCAAGATTGGTAGCTAAGGGTTATGCACAAAAAGAAGGCATTGACTATAAAGAAACATTCGCACCAACATCTAAGATCAAAACAATCAGGATGATATTTGCTCTAGCTACACAATTTGGTTGGAAATTTCATCAAATGGATGTAAAAAGTGCATTTCTCAATGGGGATTTACAGGAAGAAGTCTACATGACTCAACCAAGGTTTTTTCATACCAGGTAAAGAAGGAAAGGTATGTAGACTCATAAAGTCACCAGTACGGTCTCAAACAGCTCCCGTGGCATGGTACATAAAGATTGATGAGCATCTCATCAAACATGGATTCAAAAGAAGTCCATATGATCCTAATCTCTATCTCAAAAAGTAATGGGGGGAGATAGTGATCATAGTAGTATATGTCGATGATCTAGTCATCACTGGAAGTTTGGTGAAGATGATTGAAACAACTAAGGAAGATCTAAATTGATCATTCGACATGACAGATCTCGGGCTTCTTCATTATTTTCTTGACTTGAAGTATGGAAAAAGGAAAATAACATCTTTGTTACTCAACTAAAATATGCCAAGACAATGCTCAAGAAATTCAGAATGATGGATAGTATACCAATGGCTACACCTATGGAGACAAGGCTTCAATTGTCTCTTACAGATCCATCATAACAAGTAAATGTTACTCTTTATCGACAGCTTGATTGGGAGTCTCATTTACTTAACTTATTCGAGGCCGAGATACAGCTATGCGCTGGTTATCTTTCTCGATTTATGCAAGAACCAAGGGTTTGTCACTGGAAAGCAAAGAAAGAGGGTACTGAGATACATCAGAGGAACCATGGACTTTGGCCTAGAATACAAGAAGAATGATAACTTCTTCTTGACAGGATATACAGATTCAGATCATGCAGGGAATGTTGATGATAGGAAGTCCACTTCAGGATTTGTGTTCTTTTTGGGATCTGGACCTATTTCATGGGGGAGTAAGAAACAAAATTGTGTTTCAAGGTCTTCCACAGAAGTAGAATATCACGCAGCAGGAGGAGCTGTCTGTGAAGCGATTTGGCTCAGACGGATACTTGAAGGATTGGGAATTCCACAGGATCATCCAACAATCCTACATGTAGACAATGAAGGAGTAATAAAACTTGTTCGAATCCAGTTTTTCATGAACACACCAAACACATTGAGGTGCAAGTACATTTCATTCATGAACAAGTTCAGAACAACAACATTCAGCTTCAACATTGCCCGACAGAACATCAACGTGCAGATATCTTCACAAAATCTCTTGCACGTCCTAAATTTGAGGCATTCAGAGTATTTCTCTCCTGTTCACTTCAGAATATGATGAATTAAGGGGGGGAATGTTAGAAATAATCTAACACTTAATTCACCATATGTGGATTAATGTGTAATTATAATAAAGTAATTATTTAATTACTTTAGTTAGCTTAGTTGTTAGTGTGTTGTTATCATCCCTTAGATTGTGGAGGATGTTCTTTAGTTAGAATATTATTCTCGATGATTTCATGTAGAAGCTTTTTAGGGGCAATATACTATTTCATATTTGATTTATTTAGAGATTTTTCCATGTATTGTGGAAGAGATAGAAGCTCGTCCAATATCTATAAATATTGCATCTCTCTCTTTTGGTTGTAATGCTTCATTTTATATCAATAAAATCACAGCAAGCTCTGCCTTGTTTTTGCAATTTAATCTGGTTTATAGATTTCAGGTTCCTGAACCGATTCATGGGTCACTTTGTCCATCTAGAAGATCCTCTACCACTCCATATTCTTTCTTGGATTATTACCTGTTTTCCTGCAACTGTTGCTTATACATTACTTTCAAGACCACATCCCTAGACCGAATGATTTTCTTTTCCTTAATAATCCAACATTTAAATCCAAATTCATCATCACCATAACCAGTAAAAGTGCATTTTTTTGATTTAGCCTCTAGCTTGGTCCTATCATGCTTGTCAATATGAACAAACACCTCACATCCAAAGAATCTAAGAAATGAGTAATCGAATTTCTTACCGTACCAAGCCTCCTCAGGTATGCCTCCATCCAAGGCACTTAAGGGTCCTCTGTTTATCAAGTACACAGCTGTGCTCACCGCTTCTGCCCAAAAATAAATAGGCAATCATGCATATATCCTCATGCTCCTAGCATGTTCCATTATTGTTCTGTTCATCCTTTCTAACAACCCATTCTACTGCGGGGTTCCTGGAACTGTCTTTTGTCTGCGGATTCCATTCTTAGAACAATAATCATCAAATTCATTATTGCAATACTCCCCTCCATTATCTGACCTAAGACATTTTAACTTAAGACCTATTTCATTCTCTACCAAGGCTTTCCATTTAAAAAAGTATCAAATACATCAGATTTGTTTCTAATACAATAAACCCAAACTTTCCTTGTTGCATCATCAATAAAATTAACATAATAACTTAAACCCCCAAGAGATGATACCTTAGTTGGCCCCCACACATCATAATGTACCAGCTCTAACTTACTCTCTTTCTTCATAGGTCCAACCTTGAGAAACCTTCCTCACTTATATTTCCCATATATGCAATTCTCCAAACCTGTTTCTGTATATTCCACGGTTTCCTCTATTCTTCTGTCTCCCTCTAGTTTCCACTGTGAAAGAATTCCCTAAAGTAGAAGATTCCCCGAAGATTTTTCTTTGCATTTTCTTACTTAGAATCACCCCTACAACATCCTCAAACTTCAACTTTGAGTTAGCTAGAATCGAGTTTCTTACCACCATTACCAAACTATTCCAACTTTTAGGTAAAGAGCACAAAATTAATAAAGCCCTAACTTCTTCATCAAATTCTATTGTAACCGAAGCTAGCATTTTCACAACCCTATTGAAATCATTTAAATGATCTACTGCTGAACTATTCTAAGACATCTTCATATTAAACAACTTTTTCATTAAAAATATCTTGTTAGAGGTAGAGGGTTTTTCATACAACTTCCCTAATGCATCCATTAGATATTTTGTAGTCTTTTCCTTTGAAACATTAAATAATACCAAATATGTGAGACACAACCGGATTGTCCCAAGTGCCTTCCTATCCAAAGAAATCCCATTCCGCATCTGTCATGCTCGAGGTTTGTTCACCTTCTCGCATACAACAGAGTATAAAGATCCTTCGATAAAGGTAATCTTCCATCTACATCTTCCAAAGACTTGAAATTATGCCTGTTGAATTTATCAACCCTAGATCTTCCATCATCTGCCATAACTCCCACTCAAGCTAAAAAATTTCCCCGCGATTCAAAACTTCAGCAAACCAAACCGGACTACGATACCAATTGTTAGGAATTAATAATATCTAATGATGAATAATTCCTTAGAATCGTAATAATAATAAGTATGAATAGAATTACGAGAAATGAAAAATGTACAAAGACGAAGACAATATTTAATGTGGTTCACCCAAAGTGGGCTCCATCCACCAAGAACACTTTCTTAGATTTTATTACAAGCCAACAATCTTCACAATTACAATAATCGATCTTGTTTGAAGCTGCACTCAACAAACCCTCCCAAATTCACACTTGAATTCACACACACTATTCACCTTCACAAAACACACTCATATATATCCTATTGTATTTCCATGTATTTAAAAGTACATCAATAGGTAGTCAAGAGGTGGTTTTACAAAACAATGGGTACTAAAAACCATGGGCCCAAAAATAGCCCATAACGGTTACCCATTACCTATGGGTTAATAAACCACCCATGAAAATTTTCTTCGGGATTCACCCCCAAACCCCCTCGACCCACTCACCGGTGAGCGGGACCGCCATAAAAATATCTCGAGTGTAACACAAGGGAGGTGTACCAAACTCTAACATGAAAACAGGCTCCAATATCATAACAGGAGGATGAAAGATGAAGTATGCTAGGTTATGTTTTGATAGACACAGCAATAAGGTGGTGGGCCATGCATAGTGAAAACTTGTTGGAGTGGTGCGAAGTTAGAATTTCTCTCATTGTCTAATTCTCGAAGAGAAATATATCCACTGCTATCAAGGGTTACAATGGCAATGGACCCATCTCTTCCCACATTCGGGCATGTGAGAGTGTCAGGGAGAAGGTACGGAAGCATTACCACCCTCCCTTTGGGTACACAAGCTATATTCAACACTACAAGGTTGTGTGCGCACTTGTACATCCATTCTAAACTTGCCACTAGACGGGAAATTGGCAGAGTTAGCGAGCTCACCCGGTTCACACATTCGAGTACCGAAGTACCAAACAACCAGTTGATGAGGTGTTGTAGACTATCAAATGCCTCACTGGGGGATTGTGCCATGGCGAGAAGATAGATTAGTAAACTTGTTTGGTGGACCTAGTATAGAAGCGTGGTTCGAAGAGGAGGAACTAGAAGACATACAATCTGATCACGCGTGTCTTTGAAAAGGAGAAAGGAAATATGGTATACGTTGTTGATAGAGAGGAGATGGAGAGCCCGAATTTTGACCATTCGGTTTGAGCACATGAAGTAGTTGACAGTGCGGATGCATGTGCGCGCGTGTATCATGAACCACTCAAAACAAAGAAATTTAACATCGGCTTGGAGAAGGAGCCCAAGGAAGCTATCATTGGGGACTACCGGGTCAAACAAGGAAGTATCAAAGATCATCGATCTCTTGCGTGTGTAACACCCCCGAACTTTTGTTACTTTCTCCTTTGCATTCAAGTGTTGATATGTGATTTTCCCATATGAGGATATGTTCTTTTGGTTTCAAGAAGTCATGCTTGATTTGGTTGTCTTTTCTACTCTTAAGATCTTTGATTGAACCGTAGAATATGCTTGGATTATTTTTCTTTCATCCCTCGCATATGAGTGCAATCTGATTTCTAGGAGATTGTAGACTTATCTACCTCTATGACTCATCCTTGGATCAGTTGCATTGATCTAAGGAATGTTTTAATTATATTCGGGATGAACAATTATGTATTGACATTTCGTGAATTATTAAGTCTGACTGAACTTAGAATGTACAAGTTCTTTTAAACCTCCTTCATATAAAAATATGTCCGTAGAGGAAAGTTTTGTTGGATTCTCGGAGGTTAATCCTGGTAGATCATTGCAATTGGAATCTGGTTTCAGTCATTTTAGCATCAGAAAGGACCTAGACCTTAAGCTAGGTAAGATGTGTAAGTTTTCCATCTAAAGCTAATTTACTTGATGCAAAACTAGAATCTGATCTGGGAACGTTATATTCTGTTTGAATTTTGTATACTGATTTATCCTATCTAGTGGACCTAAACTAGAATCAGTAAGGTTATTAGTTTTAAACCTAAACTATAACCTATTGTTGCAAGGTTAGTTAATCTAACCTAGTCCTAAACTATGTACTTGATATTCCTAAGGGTTATCTAAACCTAATACTAAGGTGGGTGACTAATGTTATATCCTATGGCATTAAGATTAAATCTACCTATGATCTAACCTAAGTCACTAACCTATCCTAAACTAATGCTATGAAAAGGAACCTAAGGAGGGTCACAAGTTTTGGGCAGTGATTTCAATGGCATTTAAAGTAAGGATAAGGATGAGGGGACATGGAGTACTAGCCAAGGTTAGCGGAGGTTAATTTGGTAAGAGGGGGCTTACGTGGCAGCATCTCTAAAAATGGAAACTCTTGTTTATTGTAATGTGGAACTCACCAACTTTGGCGGGTGGTGGCAATGGAAAACGGGCGGGAGAAATAAATTTAATGCAATTAATTTGCATGGGTTCTTGAGCTCGGATTGCTTTGGGAGGCATGCAAATGGAATTTTTCTTGGTTGTTTTGTTTTTCATGCATTCCATTTTTCACTCTGCATGAGCACTAGTTTTTCAAACCAGCAGTTCACTCTTCGTTGCATGGCAATTTTGAAAGTTTCTAATCTACTTTTGTGTCATGGGGAATATATAAGGCATGGAGGAAGAAATATTTTGTTGTTTAATCTTTCGTGGAAAAGAAGAGAAAGGGCAAGCTCGTCTAGAGGTCTTCTTCAAATTTTAAGTGACACTATCAGGCATGATAGGCCCTAACTGTTAAAATCTTGCTTTCCTTTAAATGTTTTCATTAGAACAAATTTGTTCTGATGATATATGTGCATTTTTGACTTGGCTGGCAAAAATGATTTGTGGGTTTTTATGTTAACTTGGATTCTGGGTTGAACGTGGAAATTTTGGTTCTGTAAGAAACTTGTTTTCATTGTTTTCTTGTTCCCTTGTTGGGGATTAAGTTGGAGTTCTATACCCGGTTAGAACTGTTGCATTACCTTCCTTCGTTGTGTTTTTGTAGCCAAGTAACCTTTACCAGACTTCGTAGGGTTTTCTGGGTGATGAAATTGGTGAATGTGATCGATTTCTTAAGATTCTTATTGTGGTTAATGACCTGGTTGTATTCGTTGATCTGGGTTTTTATGAACTGTTGTGTTTTCATACCCATTTGGGTAAACAACTAACGACTACCATAAACTCTTATCTGACTAATTTCTTAGATTGAAAACTTGTTCCATGAAAGGGAAGTTTTTAAAGATTACGTGTTTTTAATGCTATGGTAATCTCTTTTGCTTCGGCTGTGAAATGATTGTTAGATTGTTTTCTCTACCATGAAACTCTGACTGTATTAAGTTTATGTTCAAGGAAACTAGTATATAATTTCGTGGACGGTTTGTTGGTATACTTTGTAACAAATATGACTATTACAAGTTGTGTGTTTAGGAATTATTGAATAATTGAAACCGTGTCACCTCTTATACAGGGGTTTGTTTTATAAAGAAATGGCATCGATGATGAATCGGCCCAGCTAGATTAGTATTGGATCACTATGTAATCAAGGGAAAACGTTATGTTAACCTAACTTGATTTTAATCTCGAATGGTTCGAGCATTTGAAGGGAAGTAGCCTGCTTCCTTTGGGTCAGGTTTATATCGAGTTCGATAGGTTGTAATGTTTGATGTCAAAAGTTGATATTGGTTTTAGTGGATGTATAGTGGTAGATCCTATAGGGATCTAAGGGAAATTCTATATGGTGGCTCTACCTGAACCAAATTGTTGAATGTACTTAAGTGCTAGGAACAAATTCTTCTTCCTTGATTAGGTTTATTAAATGGGTATTATTTCTTGGAATTTGGATTTAGTTCTAAAACTTGGTTACAACAGTGTTTTGGTCATCTCTATTTTATCTTTGAGTTGAAAAGGAAGATTGGAAAGGGGCTTAAAAGAAATAAAGTTATATTGATCTATTCTTGAATGTTAATGCACCTTTTTTTTTTCTTGGAATTATTTAAGGAGCTCAATCAGAAAAGTTATAGGATGGCAGATTATTACATTAAGATGAAAGAAACATTAGGATTAGGGATCCTAATCTGGAAGACTCCTTTCATTTTACAACATGTTAAGATCTTGTTTTAACTTACTGTTTGTTATTTTCTTTTCAAAGTAATTTGGTTTTTATTGCCTTGCATACTTGTCATGGATTGAAAATTAAGTATAATAAGATGAAGGACAGATTGGCAGGTGAACTTGCAAGTGGCGGTAATCCATCCTTTCTATTTAAATTACTTTTGTATGAACCTATTGGAATGAATACTTCAAATGGTTTAGTGTTAAATAAAGGTGATCAAACCATGATATACACTGTTTCAACTTTTTCGGATGATTAGGTGCATAATAAACAAGATGTTCCTTCTTACTTTCTTGCATGAAATGAGATGATTCATCCGAAATAGATTAAGTCGAAATTATGCCTATAACTTAAGTTATGATATAAAGTTGTATTATAATTGGTAGAAAGAAAACCCAGAGTGTATCATGATTTGGGATTGTGAAGTAATTGTTGGATTCAATTATACTTTAAATTTAGGACAAGCAGAATAGATTATTCCTTCTATCCATTTTGTTTTTAACAGTGTACTAGGACTCTTATATTGACTTCACTTTAAGTTGAAGGTATGAAGTAATTGATGTCATTATAACGGGTTGTTTAATGGAAACAATTAGTGGAATGTAATTGTTTTAAGGATTAGTGCTTATCATGCTCAGTTCATTGAACTGACCCGTGTTAGCAATTTTTGCAGATGGTCTTCGTAAGTGGTAAAGGTAGACAAATTCTGATATGATGCATTGACTGTTCTAAATTGGTTCTTATGAAGAATTCTAATTTGATTTCCAAACTGTATTGTGAAAGAAAGTTACCTCTTGTTTGAAGGCTATTGTCTTAAAGTATGCCGAAGTGCATAAGTTGTAATTGTATGGGTTTGGAAATGAATGAATGAAATAGTGAGATATTACCTATGTGGGTTGTGTAACTTATTTTATTGGGATGATCTTCTTATTATCTATATGAATGAGTGTGCATTCTTATTGTTCTATACAATGGAATCTTGATGAATTTCTTAAGTAAGCCATAGCTAATTATATGGCTGAATACTACATTCTTTATTAGTGATTCTTTATGACTTATGATTGTGATTAAAAATTGTAAATAAGATCACTATGTCTTTTTTTAGGGAACATCGAGAGTGAGTTATGTCCTAAAATGTAACTAGAAGAGGAAGAGGATTTTCCCCTCTTGTAATGCATTAATTATAAAAGTAATATATGGATATAAATCACTAAGACTTAATGGTATTAAGTCTGATATGTATCAGCCTATAAGGTTGTTACATTTCCTTTGTTGGATTAGTTAATTTCTTAATGACGAAACTTAGATTGATGTTGTCCTATTTTTGTTTGGATAAAAGGTTGTTAGGTCCCAACCGACAACTAGGAAGCAATCTAGAGTTAAT
This sequence comes from Taxus wallichiana var. yunnanensis, assembly GCA_018340775.1. Classification (NCBI taxonomy): domain Eukaryota; kingdom Viridiplantae; phylum Streptophyta; class Pinopsida; order Cupressales; family Taxaceae; genus Taxus; species Taxus wallichiana. The sequence goes on from CM031244.1 coordinate 614,637,731, forward strand.
TAAGACCCTTTTGTAAAATGAACCCTAATTACATAAAGGTAACTAAAAGAGTGTTGGACTCGGGGTTAGGGAAGGCTACCTAATTATGTAGGTCCTGTAACCCAAATATAACTTAACGTAAGTAAAATTCTTGGAGGTATGTACATCTTTCCAAGGTTGTTCCGTAGGATGTTGACACACGTCAACTACAAGGTTGTACCTTCAAGAAGATTAGGATCTTCTTGAGGATACAACAATGCAAATGACATGTGGCAACACCCTTCTGCATTGATCGTTAAGATTTACACACCTAGAACTTGATTAATATTTCTCTCCGAGACCGATTAGGACCATAATCAGGTTATGAGGAAGCCCTTTGAGACTCAGGGTACCTTGACACACGGGGTTAACTTTGGTTGACCCAGTATGTCAATTTACCCTTAGTCTTTAAGAGCCTCTTCATATCATGAACTATGATGTTAATCCAAATTAGAGTGAAACCTTGGATCAAGGGGGACTGACAGAAGTCAGTATAAGACATTCTTTATAACAATAGAGTGGGGTGAAGGATGTATTCCGATTGACGAGTATGCCATCAAGGAATAAGTAATACGAATAGTATGTTATAAATCTTTGGCCAAAGTATCGCAAGCTGCTGATTGCGTTGTCCTTTGTCACCTAGTCTAAGGATCGTGATGCCGATGAATAAGTGGTAACAATTATTCAGATAGGTTCCTTGGATGCATCACTCAGAACCCAGAATAGGGTAAGAGAACCATGAACATGAAGTATTCAGTAGAAAAATTCAAGCTCAAAGTTACACATGAATAGATCGGTAGTTCACCGAGTCATGGAATGAATAGATCGGTGGTACACCGAGTCATTCTAGTTGCATATGGTTATCTATTATAAGAATGATTGTTATGATATGTGTGTTCTAAATTATGTATTTAGAATAGAGAACATTAATCATGTAAAAAAATTCCTTGTTCTAAAGTATTAAAATGGGAATGTTACATCTTGGTATCAGAGCTGAAGGTTGCAGCTCTTGGACCTATTGTGTCCATAATCTGATAAAAACCTAAATTTTCTTGTAACAAGAAAATGGTTAGAACAAGAGGAAATGTTGCGAATAATGCTCTGCCTAAGGAAGGAGTAGCAACAACCCAAAAACTTGATGAGATCCTTGTTGCCTGTTGGACACAAGAGATCATTTGGCTGTACTTGAATAGCAAGTGATGGGAAATGAGGAGGAAGAAGAAGCTGGTAACAACAATCAGCCACCTCTTGAGGACAACCCCGATATGGGTGTTGGTAATAACAATGGAAATGTACCTGCCAAACCAGAAAACAAAAAGGCCAGGTTGGCAGTGGAACTCACTAATGATATAAAAAGGATAAGTCCACCTAAATTTGATGGCACCACATTAGGAGATGGAGCTGAGAATTGGCTCAGTGAAATGGAGAAGTACTTTGTAATAAGAAACTTCTTAGAGGAAACCAAAGCTATTTGGGGAGCATATCAACTTTCCCATGAAGCATCTTCATGGTGGGACAAATTGTAAGGCTGAGCTAAATATTGATGAAACTAACATCACTTGGGATCAATTTAAATGTTATTTTAGGCAACATTGGCTGCCACAACTTTATTATGATTAGAAAATGACAGAATTTTAGAACTTAGCTCAAGGAAAGCTAACTGTAACTGAGTATTGGGAGCGGTTTATGAAACTCCTCAAGTATGTACCGCAGTATCAAACTGACGAGAAGTTTAGAATATGAAAATTCATCATGGGAATGAATCCCATGATTGGAGGAGAGGTTGATGTTCACAACCCAACCACTATGGAAGGGGTTGTTGAAAAAGCCATAAGGTAGGAACAAAAATTAAAGGCTATTTCTGCTCATAAAGAGGAAGTGTGGAAGAAGATTCCAAACTCTTCTTCAGCTTCTCTTGCACCCAAGAAGGGGCCATGGAAAAATTTTGGCAACAAAAATAAGTTTTTAGTGGATAATAATAAGAAAATAGTAGTGAACAAGCCTGCTGGAAATTTAAGGAATAATTTTGTAAAGAATAATAATAATGGGCAGAAGTCCTATGGAGGTCAACATGATAATTTTAGGGTTGGAAATAATTTTGAGCATAAAAAGGGACCTGTAGGAGGCTGCTACAATTGTGGCAAAGATCATTATGCAAATCAATGTCCTTTGAAAAAGGATGATCATAATCAACAACGATAAGATACATGCTGCAGTAGCAAACAAGCAAGCTAAAAGCAAGTTACACCTATTGAAGTTCCTAGTAAGTTATTTGGCATACATGTAACTATTCATTTTGATATGGGAGCTACTTGAATGTTTTATTTCTAGTAAACTCGCTTCAAAATTAAAAGAAAAGATGGAAAAATGGATAAATCATGGACTGTACATTATGGTAATAATTCTATTCATACAGTTAGTATGTGTCTTTTTGGGGCAGTCCTTGACTTACCTAACTTTTCCACTGAAGTTGATCTTTATGTTGCACCTTTGGGATCTTATGACATTGTCATCAGCGTTAATTGGTTAGCTGAGCATAAAGCGAAAGTGGATTGTTTTGAAAAAATATTAGTTGTTTGGATGATCTATAGAGGACAACAGAGATTCAAGGTGTAAAATGAGAAATTTCAGTTAGAAAATTGTCGGCTATGCAACTTAAAAAGGCCAAAAATAAAGGTTGTACCTTGTATGTGGTAAAAATATCTAAATCTGCAGAAGAAAACAGTGATTGCATGGAACGTTACCCATGATGCAGAATTTTAGGGACATATTTCCAGAAGAATTACCAGGTTTATCACCCAAAAGGGAATTTGAATTCACCATTGAAATCAAACCACGAACAGAACCTATTTCTAAAGCACCTTATCGAATGACTACCACAGAGTTAGTTGAGCTTAAGGTTCAGTTGTAATAAATTTTGTCTAAAGGTTTGATTAGACCAAGTGTTTCACCTTGGGGAGCACTAGTGATCTTCGTGAAAAAGAAAGATGGAACACAAATTGTGTATCGATTATCGGATGTTAAACAAAGCAATTGTCAAAAATATATATCCACTTCCTAGAATTGATGATTTGTTTGATTAGATACGTGGAGCATCGATATATTCCAAGATAGATCTTCGATCTGGATATCATCAATTAAGAATTAAGGATGAAGATATTCATAAAATAGCTTTCAGGACAAGGTATGGACATTATGAATTCACGGTTTTACCCTTTGGATTAACTAATGCAAACTACAAATTTTATGAATTTAATGAACAATATCTTTCAAGAATACCTGGACAAGTTTGTGCTTGTATTCTTGGATGACATTCTCATATATTCTAAAAGTGTCGAGGAGCATAATGAGCATTTGAAAGTAGTATTTCAAATTCTGAGAAAGATAAGGTTATATGGTAAGATATCCAAATGTTCTTTCTTTGATACCGAAGTTCATTATTTGGGTCATGTTATAATTAAAGAAGGAATTGCTATAGATCCTTCTAAAATAGTGGCTATAACTAAGTGGCCTGCACCAAAGAATGTACATGAAGTAAGAAGCTTCATGGGCCTTGCTGGTTATTATAGAAAATTTGTTAAAGATTTTTCTAAAGTGGCTACACCGATAACTTCATTGCAGAAAAAGGATAAGAAATTTGTTTGGAATGATAAATGTGAATCTGCTTTTATAAATCTGAAAATTTAGTTGACTTCAGCACCTATTTTGGTTGTACCTGATCCTAATGGAGACTTTACTATTGTAAAGGATGCATCCGGGAAGGCCTTGGAGGTATTTTGCTACAAAATGATCATGTCATAGCGTATGAAAGTAGAAAACTTAAGTTACATGAGTTGAATTATGCTCCACATGATTTAGAGCTTACTTGCCATAGTACATGCACTTCAAGTTTGGAGGCATTATTTACTTGGTAAACCTTTTGAGTTGAAAACCGATCATCTTGGACTAAAATATATTTTCACTCAGCCTAATCTGAATGCAAGACAGAGAAGGTGGTTAGAGTTTTTGTCTCAATATGATTTTGATATAAGTTACATCAAAGGAAAGGAGAATAGAGTAGCAGATGCTCTAATTCGTAGGAAGCACATTTCTACTCTTATAACATTAAGAACTTAGTTTAAAGATGAGGTGAAAAGTGCATTGGAATCTAATTTATACTTTCAGCAAGTGAAAACAGCGCTTGCTGTAGATCCAAAAGATGAAAGGTATTCAGGTTTTCATTTTGACAATGAAGGAATCTTACGTTATGGAAATAGAGTATACGTACCTTTGCTTAATGATTTGAGAAAGAAATTGTTAGCTGAATTTCATAATTCACCCTTTTCTGGACACCCGGGTATTACTAAAATGCTTGCTGATCTAAAACAACAATATTTCTGGAAAGGAATGAAAAAGGACGTTGTTAATTTTGTGACTCATTGTCTTGAATGTCAGTGGGTGAAGGCAGAACATATGCACCCAGCTGGTTTATTATATCCCCATAGCGTACCGCAGTATAGACAAAATGACAAGTAATAAGTATGGATTTTGTACAAGGGCTGCCTATGTCAAGAAATAAACATGATGTTATTTTGGTAGTTGTTGATAAACTAACAAAAGTAGCTCATTTTATTGTTGGAAATCTAAAGGATGATTCTCCTGTGTTAGCTAAAAGATTTATACACAAAATTTTTAGATTACATGGAGTACCTGAATTAATCATATCTGATAGAGATCCTAGAATGACGTCAAGATTTTGGCAAATGCTTAATGCAGCTCTAGGAACTAAGCTAAATTTCAGTTCTACGTATCACCCGAAAATGGATGGACAGACTGAAAGAGTAAATCAAGTTTTAGAAGATATGTTACAGATGTATTGTATGGATCAACAGTATAAGTGGGAAGAATATCTTCCATTAGTTGAATTTTCTTACAATAATACATATCATGCTTCTCTTAAGATGACACCTTTCGAGGCACTTTATGGAAGAAAATGCAGAACCCCTATTAGTTGGGATAACATAGAGGATAGAGAGGTAATTGGACCTAAAATCCTTACGGAAATGGAACAACAAGTTAAGTTGATTCGTGAACGCTTGAAAGAAGCAGTAGATAGGCAGAAGAGTTATGTTGATTTAAAGTGGATTGATCGGAAATTTGAACTTGGTGAAAAGATTTTTCTTCGTGTTAAACCAAGAAAGAGTTCTATAACTTTTGGCAAGGCTGCCAAGTTATCACCTCGTTTTGTGGGACCTTTTGAAATTGTTGAAGTAATCAATCCCATAGCTTATTGATTAGCATTACCACCTGCTTTGTCACGAATGCATGATGTTTTCCATATTTCTTTGCTTAAGAAATACATTTCAGATTTGTCACATGTGTTAAATTGGAATTCCTTGTACGTCCAAGACCCAGGAATAATCGTGGTTAAACCCACTCAAGTGCTGGAAACTCATTGGTTGCATTTGAGAAATTGTGAAATACAACAATGTAAGGTCCAGTGGGACCAGTTTAACGAAGAAAGTGCAACTTGGGAAAATCTGGAAGATATGAGAACTGCTTTTCCCTTTCTTTTTGAACAGAACTGAATCTATTGACTGATAAAAAAATTGTGAATTTATCTTTTACATGACATTAAGTAAGCCATTTTGGGGAAAACATTTATTCAGGTTGAATAAATAGTAACATAATACTAATTCCTAGAGCTATTTAAAGTTTGAAATAGTTGATTTGATAAGTAAGTGAAAGAATTGACTGACCAGAAGGTAAATAAAGGTTGTAATCATCGGGACGATGATTCTTTTAGGAGGGAAGCATGTAACACCCTAAACTATTGTTACTTTCTCCTTTGCATTCAAGTGTTGATATGTGATTTTCCCATATGAGGATATGTTCTTTTGGTTTTAGGAAGTCATGCTTGATTTGGTTGTCTTTTCTACTCTTAAGATCTTTGATTGAACCAGAATATGCTTGGATTATTTTTCTTTCATCCCTTGCATATGAGTGCAATCTGATTTTGGGAGATTGTAGACTTATCTACCTCTTTAACTCATCCTTGGATATCTTGCATTGATCCAAGGAATGTTTTAATTATATTCGGGATGAACAATTATGTATTGACATTTCGTGAATTATTAAGTCTGACTGAACTTAGAATGTACAAGTTCTTTTAAACCTCCTTCATATAAAAATATGTCTCGTAGAGGAAAGTTTTGTTGGATTCCAGAGGTTAATCCTGGTAGATCATTGCAATCGGAATTTGGTTTCAGTCATTTTAGCATCAGAAAGGACCTGGACCTTAAGCCAGGTAAGATGTGTAAGTTTTCCATCTAAAGCTAATTTACTTGATGTAAAACCAGAATCTGATCTGGGAACGTTATATTTTGTTTGAATTCAGTATACTGATTTATCCTATCTAGTGGACCTAAACTAGAATCAGTAAGGTTATTAGTTTTAAACCTAAACTATAACCTAATTTTGCAAGGTTAGTTAATCTAACCTAGTCCTAAACTATGTACTTGATATTCCTAAGGGTTATCTAAACCTAATACTAAGGTGGGTGACTAATGTTATATCCTATGGCATTAAGATTAAATCTACCTATGATCTAACCTAAGTCACTAACCTATCCTAAACTAATGCTATGAAAAGGAACCTAAGGAGGGTCGCAAGTTTTGGGGTGATTTCAATGGCATTTAAAGTAAGGATAAGGATGAGGGGACAGGGAGTACTGCCAAGGTTAGCGAGAGGTTAATTTGGTAATAGGGGGCTTACGTGGCAGCAGCTCTAAAAATGGAAACTCTTGTTTATTGTAATGTGGAAATCGCCAACTTCGGCGAGCGGTGGGAATGGAAAATGGCGGGAGAAATAAATTTAATTAAATTAATTTGCATGGGTTCTCGAGCTTGGATTATTTTGGGAGGCATGCAAATGGAATTTTTCTTGGTTTTTTTGTTTTTCATGCATTCCATTTTTCGCTCTGTATGAGCACTGGTTTTTCGAACCAGCAGTTCACTCTTCATTGCATGGAATTTTGAAAGTTTCTAATCTACTTCTATGTCGTGGGGAATATATAAGGCATGGAGGAAGCAATATTTTGTTGTTTAATATTTCGTGGAAAATAAGAGAAAGGGTGAGCTCATCCAGAGGTCTTCTTTGACTTTTAAGCGACACTATCAGGCATGATAGGCCCTAACTATTAAAATCTTGCTTTCCTTTAAATGTTTTCATTAGAACAACTCTTTTCTGATGATATATGTGCATTTTTGACTTGGCTGGAAAAAATGATTTGTGGGTTTTTATGTTAACTTGGATTCTAGGTTGAACATGGAAATTTTGGTTCTGTAAGAAACTTGTTTTCATTGTTTTCATTGTTTGCTAGGGATTAATTTGGAGTTCTATACCCGGTTAGAACTGTTGCATTACCTTCCTTCATTGTGTTTTTGTAGCCAAGTAACCTTTACCAGACTTCGTAGGGTTTTCTGGGTGATGAAATTGGTGAATGTGATCAATTTCTTAAGATTCTTATTATGGTTAGCAACTTGGTTGTATTCGTTGATTTGGGTTTTTAAGAACTATTGTGTTTTCATACCCATTTGGGTAAACAACTAACGACTTGCCGTAAGCTCTTGTCTGATTGATTTATTAGATTGAAAAATTGTTCCATGAAAGGGAACATTTTTAAAGATTACATGTTTTTAATGCTATGGTAATCTCTTTTGCTCCGCCATGAAACTTTAGATCGTATTAAGTTTATGTTTAAGGAAACTGGTATATAATTTTGTGGACAAGTTATTGGTATACTCTGTAACAAACCTGACTGTTACAAGTTGCGTGTTTAGGAATTATTGAATAATTGAAACCGTATCACCTCTTGCGTAGGGGTTTGTTTACTTTTTAATTTCGTAGGTACTGCGAGAAATACAATTTATGGTTTAGTTGATTATTTTAATGTAAACATGAATGTTGGCAATACAAGTTATTCTGAAGGAATAGTCGTTGAATGGATGTCGTGTTTTTCTTGTGAATTCTTGGTTGATCTTGGAAGAGTTGAAACAGGAAATGGTGTTCATCAATTCTGGGTTTTTAAACATACTTAGAAATTGACATTAGAATTGAAATGGGTTGAGCTTATGGAAGACCTGTTTTTAATTTGACTGCTATTATATATTCTTTATAATGGTAAGAACATTTTGACCTTAGGTGTTTTCGAAAATAGGATTTGAACATGTTTTTTTAAATACTGAATATTCAATCTTGTTTAGTGTTTTATAAAGAAATGACATCGGATGATGAATCGGCCCAACTAGATTAGTATTGGATCACTATGTAATCAAGGGAAAATGTTATGTTAACCTAACTTGATTTTAATCTCGAATGGTTCGAGCATTTGAAGGGAAGTATCCTACATCCTTTGGGTCAGGTTTATATCGAATTTGATAGGTTGTAATGTTTGATGTCAAAAGTTGATATTGGTTTCAGTGGATGTATAGTGGTAGATCCTGTAGGGATCTAAGGAAATTTTATATGGTGGCTCTACCTGAACCAAATTGTTGAATGTACTTAAGTGCTAGGAACAAATTCTTCTTCCTTGATTAGGTTTAATTAAATGCGTATTATTTCTTGGAATTTGGATTTAGTTCTAAAACTTGGTTACAACAAAGTTTTGGTCACCTCTTTTTTATCTTTGAGTTGAAAAGGAAAATTGGAAAGGGGCTTAAAAGAAAGAAAATTATATTGATCTATTCTTTAATGTCAATGCACCTTTTTTTTTTTTTTCTTGGAATTATTTAAGGAACTCAATCAAAAAAGTTATAGGATGGCGATTATTGCATTAAGATGAAAGAAACATTAGGATTAGGGATCCTAATCTGGAAGACTCCTTCCATTTTACAACATGTTAAGATCTTGTTTTAACTTACTTGTTTTTAATTTTCTTTTGAAAGTAATTCAGTTTTTATTGCCTTGCATACTTGTCATGGATTGAAAATTAAGTATAATAAGATGAAGGATAGATTAGTAGGTGAACTTGCAAGTGGCGGTAATCCATCATTTCTATTTAAATTAATTTTGTATGAACCTGTTGGAATGAATACTTTAAATGGTTTAGTGTTTAAATAGAAGTTGATCAAACCATGATATACATTGTTTCAGCTTTTTCAGGTGATTACGTGCATAATAAACAAGATGTTCCTTCGTATTTTCTTGCATGAAATGAGATGATTCATCCGAAATAGATTAAGTCAAAATTATGCCTGTAAATTAAGTTATGATATAAAGTTGTATTATAATTGGTAGAAAGAAAACCCAGATAGCATCATGATTTGCGATTATGAAGTATTTGTTGGATTCAATTATACTTTAAATTTAGGACAAGCAGAATAGATTATTCCTTCTCTCCATTTTGTTTTTAATAATGTACTAGGACTCTTATATTGACTTCACTTTAAGTTGAAGGTATGAAGTAATTGATGTCATTATAATGGATTTTTAATGGAAACAATTAGTGGAATGCAATTGTTTTAAGGATTAGTGCTTATCATGCTCAGTTCATTGAACTAACCCGTGTTAGCAATTTTTACAAATGGTCTTCGTAAGTGGTAAAGGCAGACAAATTCTGATATGATGTATTGACTGTTATAAATTTGTTCTTATGAAGAATTCTGATTTGATTTCCAAACTGTATTGTGAAAGAAAGTTACCTCTTTTGTTTGAAGGCTATTGTCTTAAAGTATGCCGAAGTGCATAAGTTGTAATTGTATGGGTTTGGAAATGAATGAATGAATGAATGAAATAATGAGATATTACCTATGTGGATTGTGTAACTTATTTTATTGGGATGATATTCTTAGTATCTCTATGAATGAGTGAGCATTCTTATTTTTCTATATAATGGAATCTTGATGAATTTCTTAAGTAAGACATAGCTAATTATATGGCTGAATACTACATTCTTGATTAGTGATTCTTTATGACTTATGATTGTGATTAAAAATTGTAAATAAGATCACTGCCTTTTTTAGGAACATTGAGAGTGGATTATGTCCTAAAATGTAACTAGAAGAGGAAGAGGATTTTCCCCTCTTGTAATGCATTAATTATAAAAGTAATATATGGATATAAATCGCTAAGACTTAACGATATTAAGTCTGATATGTATCAACCTATAAGGTTGTTACATTTCCTTTGTTGGATTAGTTAATTTCTTAATGACAAAACTTAGATTGATGTTGTCCTATTTTTGTTTGGATAAAAGGTTGTTAGGTCCTAACCGACAACCAGGAAGCAAATCTTGAGTTAATTAAGACCCTTTTGTAAGCTGAACCCTAATTACATAAAGGTAACTAAAAGAGTGTTGGACTCGGGGTTAGGGAAGGCTACCTAATTATGTAGGTCCTATAACCCAAATATAAATTAACATAAGTAAAATTCTTAGAGGTATGTACATATTTCTGAGGCTGTTCCGTAGGATGTTGACACACGTCAACTGCAAGGTTGTACCTTTGAGAAGATTAGGATCTTCTCGAGGATACAACAATGCAGATGACATGTGGTAACACCCTTCTGCATTGATCGTTAAGATTTACACACCTAGAACTTGATTAATATTTCTCTCCGGGACCGGTTAGGACCATAATCAGGTTATGAGGAAGCCCTTTGAGACTCAGGGTACCTTGACACATGGGGTTAATTTTGGTTGACCCAGTATGTCAATTTACCCGTAGTGTTTAAGAGCCTCTTCATATCATGAACTATGATGTTAATCCAAATTAGAGTGAAACCTTGGATCAAGGGGGACTGACAGAAGTCAGTATAAGACGTTCTTTATAACAATAGAGTTGGGTGAAGGACGTATTCCGGATTGACAAGTATACCGTCAAGGAATAAGTAATATGAACAATAAGTTATAATTTTTGGCCAAATTATCGCAAGCTACTTATTACGTTGTCCTTTGTCACCTAGTCTAAGGATCGTGATGCTGATGAATAAGTGGTAACAATTATTCAGATAGGTTCCTTGGGTAGATCACTCAGAACCCGGAATAGGGTAAGAGAACCACGAACATGAAGTATTCAGTAGAAAACTTCAAGCTCAAAGTTACACATGAATAGATCGGTAGTTCACCAAGTCATGGAATGAATAGATTGGTGGTACACTGAGTCATTACAGATTGCATATGGTTATCTGTTATAAGAATGATTGTTATGATATGTGTGTTCTAAATTATGTATTTAGAACAGAGAACATTAATCGTGCAAAAAAAAATCCTTGTTCTAAAGTATTAAAATGGGAATGTTACAAAGATGAATTTGAGGATTTATTCTGCATGGATACCATGAATTGAAATGTGTCCACCATTCATTTTGGGAAATATAGATAAAATTGAAATATGGTGCACACCCAATCGGAAGAGGCCTTACAAGATGAATCCCAACATGTGCGTAAGGGTTAAAGAAGAGCTAGAAAAAATCATAGCATCCGGTATCTTTGAGGCTATTGTGGAATAAGAATGGATAAGTCCAATGGTGATCAACATAAAGAAAGATGGGTAGATTAGGATATGTGTGGATTACAGGGAATTGAACGTTGTTTGTATCATAGATCCTTTTCCCACCCCCTTCATTGAAGAGATTTTGGAAGGAGTTACTAGGCGCGAGGTCTATTCCTTTACGGATGGATTCTGAGATATCACCAAGTAAGGATTGCCAAGGAAGACCAAGATAAGACAACTTTCCCCATTGAGTGGGGAATTTTTTCATATACAATCATGCCCTTTGGATTGAGGAATGTGCCTGCGATATTTTCACACATAGTGGTACAAGCATTTCAGGACTTCATCCAAAAATTCCTTTAGGTGTATTTGGATGATTGAATAGTGTATGGGTTGGTCAGGGACCATTATGATAACTTGAGATTGATGTTTGAAAGATGTCGGTAGTTGAGGATTTCCCTCAACATCAAGAAATGTATCTTTGTAACTCCTTTTGGAATGTTGTTGGGGCATATCATATGCAAAGAGGGATTACTAGTGGATCCCGCAAAAGTTACAGTTATTGTGGGGTTAGGGGAGCCTACTAGCCAAAGTGCCATGTGTAGGTTTCTTGGACACACTGGGTACTACAGAAAGTTCATTAAAGGATATGCCAAGATCCCTACACCTTTGGAAATACTACTCTGACATAAGAGTGCCTTTTAGTGGGGAGAGGCACAACAGAGGGAATTTGACACTCTAAAATAAAGGATTATCACCGCACCTATTCTATGATTCCCATCCTGGGATAAACCTTTCCATGTCCACATGGATGCCTCTGGTACAACAATGGGATTCATTCTTGCTCAACCAGAAAGGGGATTGTTGATCATCCCTTGTGTTTTGTAAGTAGAAAGTTGACACCAACGAGAACAAAATTATATGATTACATGAGCACGAGGCATTATCAATGATCTCCGCACTCCACAAGTTTAGAAAATATCTATTGGTGACTTCCTTCATATTCTACACTGACCATATGGCCTTGAAGTATCTAGTAAACAAAGCAGTGTTGCAAGGGCGCATATGTCATTGGGTACTTTTATTTTAGGAATTTGAATTCAAAGTGGTGGTAAAACTAGGAAAGAACAATTGTGGGCTGGATCATTTATCCAAGATTGATTCAAGAGAGGACACGCAGAGTATTGAGGAAACCATGTCGGATAGACAACTATTCAGGTTGTGGTGCGTGCCCTCAGAATTAGAAGACATTTCCATCTTTCTAAAGGAAGGTATGGTGCCCGAAGGGATGAATGCTCTGGAGAGGAAAAGGTTAGCCATACACGCCATGCCCTTCATGTTGATCAATGGGGATTTTTATAAAATGGGCCGCGATGAGGTTTTACATTAGTGTGTATTAGAACATGAGCACGTAGCTATAATAGAAGAAGCCCATGGTGGGATTGCTGGAGGACACTATGCGAAAAACATAACCACGCGCAAGATCCTATTCACCAGATTACATTGAGTTTTGCAAGGCCTGTGACCACTGTCAATGCCTTGGAAAACTTGGAAGAAAGGATGAGATGCCCTTGCACCCCATTTCCAGCGTGGAACCTTTTGAAAAATGGGCAATAGATTTTGTCGGACCAATCTCACCAGCTACACGAAGGACTAACTCGCGGTATATTATTACTTGTACTTGATTATCTGACAAGGTGGGTAGAGGCCGTGCCCACTAAGGATTGCACCGTAGCCACGGCTACTAGATTTTTGTGGGAGAACATTATCAGCAGGTATGGGTGCCCATTAAGTTTAACAAGTGATAGGGGCACTCATTTCTTAAATGAAACTATTAGGATTCTATTGGAAAAATTCATGGTAGCCCATCATAAGACTACCCCTTATCACCCCTAGGCAAATGGAACTACGAGGCATTTAACAAAATACTTAGTCACACATTGACTAAGATATGTGATGTGGGTAGCCGAGGATTGGAATGACAAGGTATCGCCAGTTCTTTGGGCATAGAGAACAACGTATAAAAGGTTGAACAAAGCCACACCATTTCAACTGGTGTTTGGCGTGGAAGTAGTTTTTCCGGTGGAATTCATGTTACCATCTCTGCATATAGCACATGCGGGAGGGTTGGACGATGAGAAAGTGGTGGAAGAAAGAATAGAAGATTTGATGAAGTTGGATGAAAGGTGCTCACTAGCAAGATGGATCTAAACAACTAAGAAGGCAAAGCAAAAGGCATGGCATGACCGCCACATTAAGAACAAACTGTTTGATGTTGGCCATATGGTATTGCTATATGATTCAAAATTTCTACGCCATCTTGGAAAGTTGAAGGTGCATTGGTCGGGTCCTTATGTAATTTCATACATCCTTGATTTGGGCACGTGCGATTCTGCGTTTGGATGGAACAAAATTACCTTGACACTTCAATGGGATTAGGCTGAAGCTCTACTATAAATAATGATTCTTGGTTTTTGTAAATAAGTCAGTTTTGCTAGTTAGTTTAGCATTTCCTTTTATGCTTTTCCTTTCTTGTATTTCCCTTTCACGTTGTTGTTTTGTTTTGCGCCTTGGGCACCGGTAACCTTATTACTTTTTAAACTTATGATTGCGCAGAGGACCGCGCATCATTTTAGTGTGGGGTAAGGTGATAAAGAAAAGCATGGAGTTATTTTGCAGGAGGATTGGGTTGATAGACCATTTGAATTGGCCCTATTGAAAAGATGCATTAGGAGAAAAGAAGGTAGATGGATGGCAAGATAAGGTTACATTGGAAATCCATGTACAAAGGAGAAAACGTGCAAAAACACGCGTAGGTGAAAGAAAGAATCATGAGGATAGAAGAGGTGCCATTGGTGTTGGTAACACACACAAGGATTGGGCATGTGAGGAGAAGCATGGAAGTCGGGTTTTGTCTGGAAAACACCATGATAAATATTGTCGTACAATGGTAGGTAGCCTAGCCTTAAATGTGTAGAAGTAGGAAAAGCTATAAATACAAGGGTGGGTATTTCATTACTTTACTTTGAGAAAACGAGGAGTGATTTTATTTCAAGAGCTATGGTTTCAAATATTGAATCGTGTGAAGGAAAATCCCAAAAACTTAAGTGCAACCGGTCCGTTAGATTGACAAACCAGAGTAGAAGTGATTCACGAGTGTGAGGAACTTGTGAAGAAGTGTCATGATTGAAGGAGAAAAGTCTGAAATTAGGGTTTGTGTTTTAGGGCACGGGGTGTGCAGCGGGGAAACGTTCAAACAAAATTACAAGTTAACTCAGGAAAGAAAGCAATGGGTAAAATGATGGCCACAAAACCGGTTGATAAACTTGTTGTATAATCTAAGAGGGGAAAGGGTAAGGGAAAAGGAAAGAAGAAAGAAGAAGAAATCCCTTTGGATACCAATGAAGAATGGTACTTGGAAATGCAATACCTAGATGGGGTTTTGTTGGGGTAAGACTGGGAGTCCCACATCAGGCAGATGCTTGTGATTGACTACAATCACTCGATCAAGCATAATCATGAAGGAAATGGCAGCGGAGTTGGTGCACCCCACAAACAAACGAACACTGGACGAGATGCCAATTTACAACGATGTAATGAAGGTAAAAATGGAGAAGGCAAGGCTTCTCCATCTTTACAAGTTACCGTATTTTGGGAAGCTTGATCACTTGTACCGGTGGTGATAACGCAGCGTGCGTGATGAAGAATTCTTCTACTTCACGGGCGTAAAATGCGCATAACTCCCTAGTTAATTTCACACTTTACTGAGCCTAAGTCAGAAAGGGGACGCGCTCATAGATGACCTCTAGGATGAGGAGGAAGTTAAAGAAATAATTGCATCCTAGGAATATAAGAAGGGATCAAGGTACTTATGACATCACGGATATTAGCGATCCGATGATGAAGATGGCTGCGTAACTTGTCTCTAAGCTGAATGGGCAAAAAGGTGGACCCGGTGAGTAAGCCTGGCCGAATGTTTTTAGGAAGGTCACCGAAGGTAGCAAATACAACATCTCCCAGTACATAGCAGACAAAATCATAAGTAGCACAGAGAATGGGTGAAAGATCCTTTTTGGAAACATCCTGTTAACCATTGTGTTCTCAAAATCAAGGTGTTGTATGCATCTGATAAGTTCGTATGGGAATACCCCAATGAAAACCCTTCCCCAATGGATAGATTCCAGAAATACACTTGTGAATCAATGATAGGGGTACACAAGGCGCGCTTAGAAAAATGGTATACATGCCTTAGGAATGCATTCGGGCTGAATGGTGGATCCTAGAACAACTCCCCATGGAAGGCTCAAAGAAGAAGTAGATTTCATGGTATACCAGCACTTCTGCATTGGTAGATTCATCTTGATGGATGGCAGTTGGAGTCCATGGTGCAAACTCCCCTTCTCATTTACTGCCCAATTTTTCCAGGTGGGAGTGAACAGGTATAAGGAGTTGAAGAAATTAAAACTTGACTGTCCAAATTTTGACAAAGAAACAGAGAAATGAGAAAGAAGTCGGTCTACTACCCGAGGAAGCGCATGTACATTGAAAGATATGTATCATAAGATGTACACATTGTAAATCCCATGACCTTACCTATTGCTGAGAGCGATGTTGCTAGGATCTACCTATGCATAAGGCCAAAGTTTGAAATGGGCACATATGTGGAGAATGAGATATCCATCCCTGGAGAACCCTATGCAAAGAAATATAAGCCAACACCAAAGCACAAGGAGAGAGAAGAGGAGGAAGAAAAAGGGCGGTGGAGAAGTAGAATGTAGGTACCATGGGGCCAAGTACCTACATTTGAAATAAGAGGAGAACAGGTGGTCGGGAGAAGACCCCGAGAATCTGCGAAGCCACCATCCCCTGAAGAACCCTCAGATGAAGAGAGGAAAACATCCCCGACTCTGCAGAATTTTTGCAAAGGAAGAAGACCAAGGGACAAAGGAACAAGGGTTTGACGATACACAGATGACCCAAACACCTATTTAGGAGAGAAGGATGATGATGAAGGAGAAGAGTTAGAGGTGAGTCGGGAACCTATTGATGTCCATGATTTAGAGGGAGTAGAGGATAAAAATGATGCTTTCATCTTTGTAAGGAGGAATGGTGCCCGAGAGAAGGAAGGCATGCGGAATGAAGAAAGGAGCAAAGGGGAAAGCACCAAGGAGTAGGAAATGCCCAAGCTCACCCAGGAGGAGATAGATGAAAAAGTGACAAGGGAGGTGGAAAATATGATTGATGCCTTGGTCGATGAGGAGTTGGGGTGCAACGTGGAGCTCATGCTCAGTGAGTTCAAGAAAGAACAAAGGGAGAAGAGTGGAAGTAGAAAAAAGGCCCAACTCTTTCAGTGACTGTTCCAAAGGGCGTGCACATGGGAAGTAAATGCGTGGAGGAAGGAAGATCGGTGATGGGGTATGTTAATGACCCTAACAAAGTTTTACGTGCATGCTTCTAGAGTACCGTGCCCACCAAGGAGCTCACCGCCATGGAGTCCTTTGATCCTGAGGGTGGATACCCATGCATGAGGAAAATGCTATTGTGGGCATTTGACTCCCACATTGATGAGCCCAAATTTGAAGTTAACCAAGAGGCAATACTGGAGCTCTCTGAGATAAAGGGGGCCAACCCCCTCATAAACACACAACACTTGTCGGATGAGCAAGTGTGTAATGTGCTCAACAAGGTCTCCATGGAGGTAGAGGCAAGGCTCTTCTATAGAAATGACAAGATTAAAGCCTTGGAGGACCTGTTGGAAAAGAGGAAGGAAGAAGTAGTTAAGCTGACAAAGGAACTCAGCCTTGAAAAGTTGATCAACGCTCAACTACAACGGAGTTACAGGAGGAGAAAGCTAAAGTGCATGAAGTCTCTAAGAAGGTGGAGCTCATCTCCCAGGCTATTATCATGAAGCACCCAGACCTTAACCCTCCCACGCAAAAGTATGGTTCCTCCCTAGAATGCCTTGAGGACTTGACTCGAGATCCTCACCATGGAAAGGCAGCCTTTGGCCTTGGAGTCAGCAGAGGATATAGTCTGCGTGCTTGGAGAAGGAGGATAAGCTAAAGGTAATCACACTCATAGCTAAATATAATAAGGTCCTGGTTGATGTAAGAGTAGCTACACAAACCACAGGGGTCACCTACGACCACTGCACGGATCAGGACAAGGTGACATGCATGCTACTTGTAGACAATGAGGCTGAGCTAAAAGACTTTAGGGAGAAGAAAAAAGGCAATAGAGCAGAACGAGAAAATATTTTAGCTGAGGTAGAAAGAAAATTTGAAGCTATTGAGGCCCTTCGGGTCTCAATCAAAACACGACTTAAAGAACTCTACAAGACCATTACAAGGAAGATGGATGCCTTGGAGGATCTTGTGAAGGAACTGGAAATTGTGGTGGAGACCATCACCAAAAAAGGGGAAGGGTTAACCTTCGATGAGGTGAGTGCATTGGTCAACAACCTTTGTAAAATGGTGCAGGATGAGGTCAGTGCGTGGGATATGCTGGAGGCTGACCTACAGTAGAATTTTCCCCTTCTGCTTCTTTAGGAAATATTTCCTTCTATTCTTTCTCTTCATCTTTCCCCCCCATTCTTTATTCTTTCCTTCCTTTCTTTTCAAGGCAAGGCCTTGCATTTTTATCTTGCATTCTTTGGGAAGGTTCCCGAGGATGGAGAACAGGTGAAGTGTGGGGTAATGTTGGACCCCTGTAATAGCTTCCAAATCTTAAAGGCGTGTAGGCGCGCATGGCCAGAGGAAGTGAGCAAGTGAAGGCGCGCAAGGTAGAATTCAAAAGGCTTCTTAGAGAGCCATGGGTGTACGCGATGTGTGAAGAACAATTCAGGACTTAGCCATTTTTCAGCCTTTTGGATAGAACACATGAAGAATGTGTTCCGTTTGGATAAGGTTCCAACCTGGTGAAAGGGTATCTTGGGAGGAATATACCTTGCGATAGGAAGATCCAAAAATATAATCATGACATGGAGAGGCATGCACCTAGGGTGACCCACACCTTGACACTTGGGGCTAGATCTGAGGCTGCAGAGAAGTTTTGGAGCTTAGAGGCCTATTTATATGTGCGCCTTGGCAAAGAAGAGAGACAAAGGGAGATAGTGAAGCTCTGAAGAATTACTACGAGAGCTATGGGATAAACTGGGTAGATGATTCTAGGAAGGATGTAATGGGTAATGAAAATTTTATTTTGTAAGCATACATGTATGGATCCAAATATGGCGCACGACTGTGGTCCGCCTCTCTTTGATGTTTTAGAGTAATACTATGAATGAATGGGATAAGGTTACCACTATGTTTATGTTAATATCTCCTTCCTATATTATCTACATATTTTCACTATGATTTTTGATCTTGTATAATCATGAACCTTACTTGAATGTTAGTCTAATTATGGATTTACAAATTCCTAGTTCTAGTTAATTCTGTTGCGCGCTTTGTTACTATTATGACTGAAGGGGTGTAGAAGCCATCCTGAGCTCTATAGCTTCTTCATGTCTGTTAAATCACTAAGTTAGAATCATGAATTATGTGTTCTACTTGAACTCACATTAAAGAGAGACTTGGATCCCTCTTGCGTACCTCGGGTGAGCTCCCGGCCCATTGGGTGATAGGTTAGTGCACATGAGGTTCCCTTGTTCTTTGTGGAGTGAAAAATTGACTACAAGGGACGAGGGCCCAATGTGGAGGGTTTGTAAATGTAATTTGGACCTGAGATAATAGGGTGATTACTAATTATAAGGGATAGAGGTCCATGTAAGAGATGTTGATCTAGGGGGACATAATAAGGGATATTAAAAACTTGAACAACGTTATGTTCATAAGGTACCTTTATGGTTTTGGATGATCTAGGTGTGGTTTTGATGTAGGTGTTGATGAAGGAAGAGGATTTTTGATGATGTAGTTGATGAGATCTAAATGAGTTGTATATTTTATGCGTTTGATTATTCGGTGTAGAGATAATTGGTTTTGTAGATGTGGGATGAATATGGCTCATGGTTTCCTTATGCAGAGGTGTTTGTGTCATAAATGTTTTGAGAGGTATCATAGTTATATTTGAAAATTAAGGAACATGAATAGGTTTCATTATGCTAGAAGATATGATTGGTGTGGAAGTGGACTCGATAACAACATGTGACAAGGATGGGAAAATGGTTTCAGATTATTGCTAATTGATGAGGACTTGGTGGATTTCAATGTAGAATCGATAGATGTTGATATTGGTTCAATACGTGTTGATGTAGGTTCTAAAGATGATGATGTTAGTTTAGTAGGTTTTGGTGTAGATTTAGGAATATGTAATGTTTTAGTGATGGTGTTTATAGTATGGTGAGCGTGAATGACGTTTGTTTTTGGTTGATTGGTAAATGGGGATGATTTGGAAAGGGTTATTTGAATATGTCAAGATTTTCATTTTGGGGTTCATTTAGATTGTTTAAGTGGAGTTTCCCCATGTTAATTAAATCTTGATCAACATTGCAAAACATACGACACATTCCGATTCCATGTCCCTTAACCCTATGGTATTTACAATAATCATTATTTCGATAGAAAGAGAGTTTGGATACAGATGTATCGATTGGTCGTATTAGTGGGAGAGATATCATGTTTGTAGCAAGAAATTTTTCAAATATTGCACTATAAGTTTCTCCTATGGGTATATAATTACATTGTTGACGATAATGCTTGGTAGTATACTTTTCCTTGTGAGCAGATTTGACTACTAAGACGTTAGCAAATGATTTGGAATTTTCAGGATTGGAAGATGACTTTGATGGGAATTCATTCCATGGTTTCTTAGGACAAAGTTTAACTTGACCATCTTCTAGGGCTCGTATTTCCAACTAATGGGGCCATAGTGAAAGCTTCATCAAATGTCTGAAAAGATTGGATTTGTAGTGTTGATGAAATGTGTTTTGCACATGAGTGAAATAAAAGTTCAATCAGTTTTGTTTGTGGTAGTGAAAAATATAGTTGATTTATTACACACCTCCAGTGGGAAATTTTTTTGAAATGGACTTATACTCAAATTCTTTAATGGTGTATAATTCATTGATAGTGATTTTACGGCATATTTTTATATAAACGTTCTCTAGGAAACGTTGTGCGAGTTATGCGAATGAGAAAATGGAGTACTGAGGGATGTTATTATACTAATCCAACACAGGACCAACGAGATACATGGGGAAAGTCCTTAGCATAAGATCTTGGTCATGGGCTATTATATAGTAGGTGTGATGAAAGACATGAATGTTTTGTTGGGGATCTTCTTTGCTATAAAATTTGATAAACTTTGGAATTTCCCAATGGGGTAGATATGTTTTATATGGCACTGAGGGGTGAATGGGATCATTGCAAATTTGGTCATAAGAGAGCACATTCTTGGGTCTTGATGAAGTAGTTTCAAGATTGGATATGTGGTTCATGAGGTATTAAAGAGGATCAGGTTATGTTGGTTCTGTGAGGATGAACCAGGTTGAAATGAAAACTAACTAGGTTGTGGGTATTTTTATCACAAAATTTTACCGCCCTGAGATTTGGCTATGAAGATCTCTACTTTTTGCTAACATGGGACCATCTTTAAGTGTGGGACTTACATCTTGAGATGGACCTCTAGAGAAGGTCGACTTCCTCTACCTAATATAATGCTAAACTACTCCTAGAAGTGGAAAATTCATATAACTAATCCTAAACTAACCACACCAACGGACCAAGGAAAGAGAGAGATAATGGTTAGAGAGATGCATGAAAATGAAATCCCAACTTAAAGAGGTGATAACACCAAGAAAAGGGGCTGGAAATATCCTACTTGAGGGAGAAAGAAGAAGGAAAATGCAGTTTAGAGAGGCCAGAATAGTTATGACACAATCTCAAATATTCATTCACCGTCTACACTCCATGAAACACAAAAACAAGACCTGCGAAATGAAAGAAGCATGCACACAATAGAAGACTAATAATGGAAAGGAAAGGGAATGCAAAAATATTAGAAAGGGTTGAAAGAACACAAAAATACATAATTTTTATTTCTCCATAATATACACATTCAATTACATATGTAGAATAAAGGCAAAAATACAATTGTAGAGTCCATGTGAAGGCTTGTAGCTCATAGACATTGAGAAAACAATTGGACAAAGTTTCCCCATATCCCGAATATCCTCCAACCACCTCTCAAAAGAGAAGTTTTTACAATATATAGAATAAATGAAAGAGAGAAAGAGAGTAAAATATGAAATTAAAAATTCCAATCGCTTCTTCAACCACATAGGACCAATCATCATTGATGTTTGCAGACCTAACATGCACATCATTAAATTTTGCAATGCTTGAACCGAAAACGACCCGAGCTCATTTTTTTGAAATTTATCAGCATTAAATCAATTTAATGTGGAAAATAAATACATTAATCATGTATTAATATTCAATACCTTTCTAATGATATAAATTTTTCCTTATTTCGTTACCTGGATCAAAAGTTAAAAGTGTTTTAAGATTGCACATTAAAAGCGTGGATCAGTGCAAAAAAGTTCCCCAAGTCTGAAATTTCCACTTTAAAAAATAGTTCCATATCTCGGAGTAATTTTCAAAAAAGTTCCATTTCCTAGTGCACTTTGCAAAAAAATCCTCATCTGTGCAGTGAAGTTTGCAAAAATTTCCCTAGCCAAGTGCACTTTGCAAAAAAGTTCCCTGTCTGGTGCATTTTGCAAAAACATTCCTGAAGTGCGAGAAAATGCAAAAATGCAAATGTCGAAGGATGTTTGCATATTTTTTAGGAAAAGGGATTTTTCCAACCAAGTGAAGGGGTTATTAATGAAAGTTGAACCCAAATATGATTAAAACAAGTGATTTTTTTGTATTCAAAGGTTCCAAAGTGCTTAAAACATGTTAAATTTGTTTTGAAGCACTTCAAGGGGAAATCGATACCAGTTGCCCAAAATGAAGTGTGAGCTCATTTTGGTCAATAGGAATGTCTGATCTTGTTGAGGTATGTGTTGATGGTAGGGAATTTTTGCTAGTAAGTAATGCTTTGTTGAGGAATATTTTAATGGGGATATTTTCTTTGAGGGATGTTTTGTTAAGGTATATTTTATTGATACGGGATGTTTTTTTGAGATGGAAAGCTTTGTTTAGGAATGTTCATTGTGGAATATTATAGTTAGGTTGGGACACTAACTCGTAGAAACTAAAATTAGGTCACACTCCCCTTTGGTCCCTCGATGAATAAACACCCTTCATTACATTCACCTAGCCATGACCCCCTTCACTTTACTAATATTAATTTAATTAGTTTAATTAAATTAATGCATTATCCTCATTATATCTATTATTTAAATTTCTTATTTTAAACAATATCCACACATACAGTTCACTTAGACACCTCACCAAGCCAACTCAACCTAAGACCTATTCTTAGCAAGTTGCCATAACTAACTAAGACTTACCCAAACCTTAAAAATCAATGCCTACATTCCCTCTAACCACATTCCCGCATGCTCACCGGAAATCTCCCGAGTCTAATATGTGGGTTAAAAAATGAAATATGAGGAAATCAAGAGTATCTCCTAGTTTAGTAAACCTAGGAAATCTCACCTTGACCAATGCTGGTTACCCCTAACCATCGCCGGTTAAGCTGGAACCGCCATTGGTTCCCCTTTTAACCCCAAAAAAACCTTATTCTCAAGGTTGGAAGTTGGAAGTTGAAAAGCGTGAAGTTTGGTGAAAAAAGCACCTCTCGGAGAGATAACACATCTTCGAGAGAGTGAATTCCAGCGAGAATCCGCATGCACGAGGAAGCGGATCAAGCATCTTTTCCCGCATGACCATCCTAGCCATGATCCGATCTAACCAAACAAAGAGGAATGTACATACAGCCCATGCGAAGCTTTCCTTCAATTAGCGATCACTTGTAGCCTTCAAACCCCTCATCAACACATCCATCCCTCACTCATAGGCATTCGGACCAGAATCAAAGTAAGTATAACGTCATACTCTTTTGGTTTGTTTCATTTCATCGTCATTTTATCATCTATTGTTTACCTAGCCACCTATTGACCTTCTCCAAAATTTCCACCTCCATATACCCATTAAAACCTCGTTGAAGCCTACATGCAGTCACCCAATACCTCATCCCGACCAACCAAATTCCTTTGTGTAATCACAAAGGAGACCCAAAGCTTGTTCTATGGAATTTCCGCTTCTCCATAAGTAACCAAGACTGCTTACACTGATCCGTCGATTACCCTTAAACGACATTGGTCTCTGTATTTGCCCATACAACCTAGAATAGAGACCTACCCACCAAATTTCATCTCACCCTCATCCACCTTTGATCTATCTGAGACCTCTATCAAACCTACAGAACCCAGAACCAATCATTTGACCTTTGGATTCTATTCTAGCTTAGCATGTTAGATTAGATCTATTTCTTATTGTGTTTTAAGTGAGATACCTAAATCATTTCAAATTACAATAGGATTTACTTTTTTACAACATTAAATTGTTTAAAACAATGGACTGATAGCCATCTAGGAAGTATCACACTTCCCGAATCTAGCATATGCTAGGAAATTCACTACCTATATTGTTTAATTCCCTCTGGTGGTCTTGCTTTTCATTAAAGGTAGTTCCTCCTAGCCAAAATTAAACTTTCACAATCAGTTGTGGATATGAAGTCATACGCACGTAACAACCCATCAACCAACATTTGAACAGGTATTCCTCTTATGCCCGTTACCCTATGTGTTTCGTCAACACTTCAAAGAAATGATCTAAGAATCAGGTGAAACATTTTGGCATGCCCGGTGGGACCCATGCGGGCTTCCTTGCATTTCATTCATTCCTAGGAAAAATTGTGCATTTGTTTCACTTCTAAAAAAGTGTACACACTAATTTTATTTTTGGTAACCCACCTCTTCTTTCTATTTGCTCTAAAGGAAACTTTTCTTTTGGTGTAATTAAAAAGAACCATTTCTTCATGTTTTCTGCATTATAGTGAAAGAGCATCCCTCTTCCTCTTCATCTTATTGTGTCATCCAATTTCACATCTCGATTTGGGCTTAAAAATAAGTGCATTGCATTCTAATTTATCGCATTAGCTCACATTAATTGAGGGCAACCTATACTGTTGGAAGTCATGCCCAGCTGATGGTTGACAAATGAATCGTAGAAAAGAACTTCTTTCCTTTTCTCTTTCTCTGAGTCTTACCAAACCTCACAAAAATTCAAAATACATACATTCTTAAACAACATCCTACCTGGAAGAAGTTGTAGGTGATCACATGATCATGGTACATTGGGCACCCGAGTTCGCTACTCTGTCAGAGTCATACTTGAGCAAAGCCTGCCCCCACCATAACATACATGAAACCTCACCTTTTAGATCTTCTTCTTTGTAGGAAGCCATCCCCACCAAAAAAAAAATTCACAATTCATGTGTCAGTCCCTAAATAGCGTAAGCTAAACAAACATAATAGAAAAAGCACTCCTAGGATCGCATTTTTCTTATTGTTTCTACTTGGCTTGCGTTTTGAGGTGAGAGATCACGTTCTTCACTTTTTGTTCATCCTTGCATGCTCCTCATCATAGCTGGTGTATTCCGGCTTCACCTGAGTGTGCCTAGGGCCATATCACCATCATTCTCAAAATTTTGGATCTGATTCCACACCATATTTTAATTCACAACCAATTTTCTTTCATCACTATTTCAATTTCACAGTAACCATCATCGGTTACCTCTGACCACCATCGGTTATACCCAACCGACGTCGGTTCTAGGTCCTTTTGCTAACCTACTCAAAAGGACATTTTATTCATTTTCTTCCACTTTTCACGCGCCTCTGTCACTACCATCATACCCATTGACGTTGTAAACATCATCGATTTGGCATACCTATCAAATTTCACCTTCTCGTCTTGTTTTTCATTCACTGTCCATTTTCTACGGTGACCGATAGTGGTTACCTTAGACTAACATCGATTTGCCTTAACCGGCATCGGTTAGCCTGTTTCACATTCTAGCCACCATTTGGTACCTAATCCACTTTTTTCCACCAGATTCACCTATTCTGCTATTCTCTATGTCATTTATGAGAAGCACCCTACTGATTAGTAATGTTTCATATTGTGCTAACACGAAGACAAGCAAGCACACTTGTGTTTCATGCCGATTGTCAACCACTCCCACCTCTTCCTTCACCACCTTCCATTTTATCACCAGTCATGGATCCCATCCATCCTATTACTATCACTACCAGAGATGAGGAATTTGCATGAATCTTTGACAAAAACCCCGTCGCTTTGCATTTTTACCTTTTCCATTCATCCACTCGATATGCCTCAAGTTAGTTGATATACGGCATGCCCGTATCTATCCCCCGACTCTCGCTCCCACTCCTACATCAGCCCCATCTGGCTCCATGCTACCCACATCTACCTTACCCCCATTCGTTTCACAGCTAGGTCCTATACCCACTATAACTACCATGTCTGCTACCTCCGTGGCACCCGCTACATCCACCATACCTGACAACTACCCCAAACACAACCTCATCTGCCCCTAATGTCTCACACATACCGTAGCTACATTACCACCTCTAGTGTCGTGACCCCTACCCCATTTCAGAATGTGGTCCTTTCCATTCCACAATCATTAGCCCCTATTTCCACTAGGGTTACCACGACCCTTCCACCCCCATATACATACTACCAACAACCTCCCATTTCATCCATTATACACACCGGATATGTACCCCATGTTTCACTGCCTTCTTCTCAATCAACCTACATGGCAGCCCCATACACTGGAGTGTCACCCCTGTTATATGCCCAAAACCAACCCTCTCACGCTATAGGAGGCACCCAATCATCGCAACCCACCAACGACCTAATTAAATTGATGTTGGACAAGATGCAAACATTAGAGGCATCGGTTTCTAGCTCTTGTAACACTCTCACCTATGATGAGATTTGCAATGAGCCCATTCACCCATCCATTCCTATCCACTCATACCCCGTGCATTGGGAAATGCCTAAATTCAATCATTTCAATAGCAAAGAAGACCTGCAAAAAAATTTTTGGTCATTCAAACAGGGGGTGTTATCTCGCTCGCTCATGATGATGCCTTGCTCTTGAGAACCTTTCCCATGTCCCTCACTAGACCTGGATTGGATTGGTATAGTTGGTTACCTAGAAACTCTATATTCTCATTCAATCGGTAGCATAAGCCCGCTTGGATCATTTCTCTATCAATATCATCAAGAAGGTTACCATGACCGATATATACTCCATGTGTCAATATGAGGATGAATATATCAAAGATTTTATTGCTCGCTTATAATGCCCATTTAAACAACCACTTGAGACCAAATAAACAACCTAGGGTTAGCTAGAAAATTATGGGATATATTTTTTTGATTTGAAGTGTCTACAACTAAGTTGCAAGAAATCATTTTTCACTAATAGCTTCTAGAACAAACCTATTTACTAATACATAGGTTTCCATTATTAACTTATATCAAGTTCACAGGGTTCCAAAATTAGGGTTATATGTTCTATTTAGATTCAGGGAATAATCTTACCCCATACCTACTCTCTAACAGGATCATAACTTCAACTAGATTTTTCTCATATTAAACACTGTCAAAATTTCTCTAAACCATTCCCAATGGATAGAAAATTTTCTCACCTTTCCGGTGATATAAAGAATTCCTCCTAACTCCTTGTAGAACTCAAGATATAAGTGGGCGGAGTCTTGGGGTCAAATTTTCCCAGAGGGACACGTGGCAAGAGGAGGAGGAGTGCACCTTGGGTGGGTTGGCGGGTCATAGGGTGGCATTGGGAAATTTTCCCAATGCATGGATCAAAGTCAAAAAACACTCCGCACCCCCATGGGTCCCTAGGGGACATGTGTCAAGTCCGTATTCGCAAGGAAAAAAAGGGGAAAGGAAAGGGCGGAGCGGTGGGTTGATTTGACACTTTGCGCGGTGAAGAGAAAAAAGGGAGAAGGAGGTATGCGGGTCCATGCACCCACCATATCCACAAGGGGACACATGTCACCCATGGAGACAAAGTCGAAGAAGACCGGGGAGGTTTGGGGCAGTGGAAAAATTTAGCACCTAGCACCCGAGGGGGAAAAAAAAGAAAGAAAGGACGTGTGGGTCCACACACCCACGGAAGAAGGGAATCGAGGGAGAAGGCGGAGTTGCGGGCCACGGGAGGAATTTTAGAATTTTTCCCAAAGGCCCAAAAATGAAATTTCTCCCGAACCTCCGCTACCACCCCAAGGTGCCACGTGGCACGCTTTCATTGGCCGCGGCCAACAAGGTCAACATGGGAATATTTCCCCAAAAATTTATAAAAGCTAAGAATTTTAAAAGAACTGCACCTCCACCGTAGCCACAAGGGGTCACGTGGCACCTTCTGATTGGTTACAGGCCACCGGAGGGAAGAGTGAAAATTTTCCAAATTTTTTAAAAAAAATTAAGGGGATAAAATTTATTCACGCCTTCGCCTTAGCCCCTAGAGGACACGTGGCAGCCTCTGATTGGCTGCGGGCCGGTGGAGGGAAAAGTGAATATTTTCCTAGTCCAAAATTTTGAAAATTTTCTAAGGGCAATTTTGATGGGAAATTTTTGGGTTGCGGGCCATTGGGAAAATTTTCCCAAATTTTCCCTCCAAGGCAAAAAAACTTCAAACTGTCATAACTTGAGCTAGAAATTTCATTTTTGGGAAAAAAGGACTTTTCGGAAAGCTCTCAAAGCCCTCATTGCACATGAAACATCAAATTTTCTTTTAGATGAATTTTTAAGTTTCAATTTTGTGAAAAAGATCTACAGGCCTTTATTTCACAAACTGGCAATTTCCAACTTATAATTTTGATAAAATTAGAACACCTCCTTTGGTTAACATGTCAAGAAGACATGACGGATCAATCTAGGGATGGTTTAGAGTGTTTTAGGGAAGTCAATTTATCCAATCTGTTCAAGGTTGCATTTTTCTCGACAATAGATGGAAAAATGACTGTGCAAGCTCCGAATTGAAATTCATTAAGTTTTGGAGATTCATTCTTGACTGTTATAGTGAATTTGAGTTCCTTAGGTAGTACTAAGTCTAATTTTCAATGTTTCACAACTTATTGTTTAGTGCAAGTATGAACTGTTCATTTTTATTAAAATGTGAGTTGTCAGGATGAAGTATACTACAGTGAACTGTTTCTTCAAATTGGAACCTCCATTTTGTCATTTAAATGTGCATATGATTCCTAACTTAGTCAAATACATTGCTTATTAAATCATCCATCCAATTCTAAATGAAACTACATTTCTGATTTCAGTTTTAATATACATTTTGCAAGGAAAATAACATTGACTTTCATTCCATATGCATTCTTCTTTCAACATTCCAAACAGAGGTTTCTCATTGCAAGTAAAACTTAGATTTCCAATGGAGAAGATAGCATATGAACAAGGTAAAACACTTTTGAGAAAGGAATGCAATCCTTCATTGATCATCAATACAATTTTTCTACTTTCCTTTCTATTTGATTTCAAGCTATAGTACATATAATAACAACACTATTTCTTATTCCTTTTCAAAACTAAGAACCCGCACCTCCACCGTAGCCACAAGGGGACACGTGGCACCCTTTGATTGGCTGCGGGCCGTGGAGGGAAAAGTGAAAATTTTCCAAAAACTTTCAAAAAGTGAGAGTCAGTTCATTTGCTAAGTTATACAACTTCCATGTTTACTAAAAACATACAAATTCTTGCTAAGTTGTTTTCTAGGTTTTAGTGTGCTAGGTTTAAGTTTTCATGTCTCAAGTTTTCTAGTGTGCCCAATGGTCCAAGCCTTTGAACCACTTCTTTGATACCAAACTGTAATGCCCATTTAAACAACCACTTGAGACCAAAGAAACAACCTAGGGTTAGCTAGAAAATTATGGGATAATTTTTTTTTGATTTGAAGTGTCTACAACTAAATTGCAAGACATCAATTTTCACTAATAGGTTCCAGAACAAACCTATTTACTAATACACAAGTTTCCTTTATTAACTTATATCAAGTTCACAGGGTTCCAAAATTAGGGTTATATGTTCTAGTTAGATTCAGGGAGTAATCTTACCCCATACCTACTCTCTAACAGGATCAGAACTTCAACTAGATTTTTCTCATATTCAATGCTATCAAAATTTCCCTAAACCATTCCCAATGGATAGGAAATTTTCTCACCTTTCCGGTGATATAAAGAAGTCCTAACTCCTTGTAGAACTCAAGATATAAGCGGGTGGAGTCTTGGGGTCAAATTTTCCTAGAGGGACATGTGGCAAGAGGAGGAGGAGTGCACCTTGGGTGGGTTGGCGGGTCACGGGGTGGCATTGGGAAATTTTCCCAATGCATGGCTCAAAGTCAAAAACAATCCGTGCCCCCACGGGTCCCTAGGGGACACGTGTCAGGTCCTGGCGCAAGGTAAAAAGGGGAAAGGAAAGGGCGGAGTGGCGGGTCGATTTGGTGCTTTGCACCAACGAAGGGAAAAAAAGGGAGAAGGAAGTGCGCGGGTCCACGCACCCATCGTAGCCACAAGGGGACACATGTCACCCATGGAGTTAAAGCTGAAGAAGACCGAGGGAGGGACGGGGTGGTGGAAAAATTTAGCATCTAGTGCTCAAGAGGAAAAAAAGGAAAGAAAGGATGAATGGGTCTCGTGCCTATGGCAAAAAGGAAATCCAAGGGAGAAGGTGGAGTTGTGGGTCGTGGGAGGAATTTTAGAATTTTTCCCAAAGGCCCAAAAAAAAATTCTCCCGAACCTCCACCGCCAACCCCAAGGTGCCACGTGGCACGCTTTCATTGGCCGCAGGCCGGCGGGGTCAACATGGGAAAATTTTCCCCAAAAATTATAAAATCTAAGGGTTTTAAAATAACTCGCACCTCCACCGTAGCCACAAGGGGACACATGGCACCCTCTGATTGGTTGTGGGCCAATGGAGGGAAAAGTGAAAATTTTCTAAAAATTTTCAAAAAGTTTAAGGGGTAAAATTTATTCGCGCCTTCACCTCAGCCCTTTAGAGGACACATAGTAGCCTCTCGATTGGTCATGGGCTAGCGGAGGGAAAAGTGAAAATTTTTCCAAGCCCAAAATTTCAAAAAAATTCTAAGGGCAATTTTGATGGGAAATTTTTGGGTTGCGGGCCCGCTAAGGAAAATTTTCCAAAATTTTCCTATTAAGGCACAAAAACGTCAAAGTGTCATAACTTGAGCTAGAAAGCCCGTTTTGGGAAAACGAGGACTTTTCAGAAATCTCTCGAAGCCCTCATTGCACAAGGAACATAAAATTTGATTTTAGATAAATTTTTAAGGGTCAATTTTGTAAAAATGATCTGCAGGCCTTTATTTGGCAAACTGGCAATTTCTAACTTATAATTTTGATAAAATTAGAACTCCTCCTTCGCTCAACATGTCAAAAAGACATGGAGGATCAGTCTAGGGAGGGTTTAGAGTGTTTTAGGAAGTCAATTTATCCAATTTGTTCAAGGTTGTATTTTTCCAGAAATAGATGGAAAAACGACTATGCAAGCTCCGAATTGAAATTCATTAAGTTTTGGAGATTCATTCTTGACTGTTATAGTGAATTTGAGTTCCTTAGGTAGTACTAAGTCTAATTTTCAATGTTTCACAACTTATTGTTTAGTGCAAGTATGAACTGTTCATTTTTATTAAAATGTGAGTTGTCAGGATGAGATATACTACAATCACAATCAACCTTTTCTTCAAATTGGAACCTCCATTTTGTCATTTAAATGTGCATATGATTCCTAACTTAGTCAAATACATTGCTTATTAAATCATCCATCCAATTCTAAATGAAACTACATTTCTGATTTCAGTTTTAATATACATTTTGCAAGGAAAATAACATTGACTTTCATTCCATATGCATTCTTCTTTCAACATTCCAAATAGAGGTTTCCATTGCAGGTAAAACTCAGATTTCCAATGGAGAAGATAACATATGAACAAGGTAAAACACTTTTGAGAAAGGAATGCAATCCTTCATTGATCATCAATACAATTTTTCTACTTTCCTTTCTATTTGATTTCAAGCTACAGTACATACAATAACAACACTATTTCTTATTCCTTTTCAAAACAAAGATATCATTCTTGGACAGCAAAACAATTCCAGTATACAATCCAATTTTGAAACTACTTCAATCTTTTATACATAATTCAATGACACTTTTACAACTTAACACTCTTTCGATTCGATTACAAAATACAAATTACAATGCTTATAATATCCTTTACATTTCTTTCCAAAAACATAAAACAAGTGTAATTCTTCTTTACATTCCTCAATACAACTACAACTTCCATTAACAATGCAATGCTTCACATTACAACATTTATACATTCATCCACTCGAAGTGGGAGAAGTTACATTGAATTACTCAAAGGGAAATGACTGTCATACTGTGAAATTCCTTCTCCAAACAACAACATGCTTGTTTCTTCTTCTTTCATCTTGATCACAACAAGGAAGGGGGAAAGGAAATGCTCTCCACCCAACCAAGACATCCAATGAGAAAGGAGAAGCCATCCTTTCCTCATTGGCCCCCGAGCCCCAACCATATTGAAATAAAGTATGAACATAAACACATGGCAACAAGGCTTCTTCCACAACAAACAAGTATTCTTCACATTGCATATAAACAATAAAATACAGTCCAACAAGACAACAGTTCCCAACTGCATTTGAAATCATACACACAACACATAGGCTTGATCAAACAAGCCAACAAGAGCAAGAACTATGGGAACTCCTTATGCCTCCCAATTTGGAATTGGGCATCCACTAAAATGCATACCGCCAATAAACATATCAACCCCATAAACCTTATATCTCCCAACCCCTCCTTATGCCCCCAAGTTTATCCCTTATGCCCCCCAAGAGTAAGAAATGCAAGAAGTTTATTTTCCAAGGTGAATCCAAAACCAAAACTCCCTCCTCAATAAAACATTGCCATTGGAAAACCCTTATGCCCCCTATATTAAATCCCCATAGCCTTCTCCTACACCATGCCCTAAGCATTCTACCCAACCAGCCAAGAATGCAAACACAAACACCCTTCAAACATGCATGCAAGAGAAGGAAAAGCAATTAAAACACAACTCAAGATCCTACCTCTCCATACTGGAGTTTTTTCCAAGCTCTCAAGCTTTCCAAGATGCCAAATAAAATCCAAAATCAGAAAGTTTCAATAAAGAAAAAAAGACTTGAAGCTCTTCCTCAAACAAGCTCTAAAAGAAAGAGCACCAAAATGTGCCCCCAAGAGGAAATGGACAAAGTTCCAACAACCATAAACAAGCAATGAGTTTCACTTTTATAGGAGAGGGAAGAGAAGAGGATGATGTGGATCCATGTGGGATGCCACATCATTCTTTCCTCAACCCCAAGAGGAAAGTCAACATCCTTCACCAAATCACAATAAATAAAAATGACAAAATCACTTACATACTCCAAAAATGCCCATACTCCAAAAGGACCAAATTTAAAACATGTAAGGGAAGTGCAATTAAAAATTACATATTGTCACTTCAAAATGCATTATAAATGCCTACATTTAACCTCCAAACCATAGGCATGGTTGGTGGATCATTTTAAGAGGTGTGGGACAAGTTTAACTTGTCCCACAAGCCTCCAAATTTGGCCTCCAAGGTCAAATTCGAATTTCATAAAAGATGGAGTGCTTGACCTTCCAAAATCTGCCTTACAAGACTCTTACATATTTCTTACACATTCTTACATGTTAACTTACACACTCTTCCAACATTATTATTTAAACTCAACAACTTTATTAATTACATTCCATGTCCCAATTAAATTTAAATAAAATTTAACTATATGATCTCTCACATTAATCTACCACATTTAAATTAATTAAAAGAAGGAACACATTACAAATAAAATACATACAACAATAATTCAAAAAGGAACACATAAATAAAACACTTATCCCATGGTCACATATAATGGAGATCCCCCCATGGGAAATCCTAACATAACTCAACACACAAATGAACAACACAGTTGCCATGGTGACCTTGTTGATTTCACCCTGGAATTTCAATATGGTTAGTCTCCAGTCCCCTGACATTGTTGTGATTTTTAACCTGCAAAATGCAAATACCTCCTTTAGCCTCGTGGCCATATCAAAACATCCTAAATGATATAAACAACATTCCAAGATCATCTAAACACATGAATCACAACAACATCAAGAATTCAACATCATCATTTTTAATTCATAAATCAACTATATCATCATCAAGAATCTACCATACTAGGTCTACTCCAAATATCAAGTGTCACAAGTCCAAGTCAATATCCATCAAATGTCCCTATCAAAACAGTATATCATCAACCACATATAGAAAATGTCTCTAGTAACCATCATGCATAATAACCAAATCTAGATCAATAATAATCCATGATCTAACATCTAACTCTCATACTAAAATAAAACATAATAGTGTCCATAATATGATCAATAGTATCAAAATCAGTATCTAAAAGTGTCAAAGGGAAGTGGGCACTACACTTGCTGGTGTAGCTTGATCAACCACTTACCTTCCAACTACCACAAATAGAACTCATCGAGCTCTTCACACGGGCTTGTTCTAGACATATCTCACCGACTTTGCAGGTCCAAAACTTCCAAAATTCGATGAAGCATTCACTATGGCATGAAAGTTAGATAAGCACCCTTTATTACATTTACCTCCCTTCCATGACCCCACTTTCGGTGTTGACCTTCACCCCATACCCGCATGGTATTGTAGAATTAAAATTAGGTCACACTTTTTTTTCCTCAATTAAGCACCCTTTAATTTACTACCTAGCATTATCCTTCACTATATATTATTATTTAAATATCTCACTATATTTATAATATCTACACATACAGTTCACTTAGACACCTCACCAAGCCAACTCAACCTAAGACCTATTCTTAGCAAGTTCCCATAACTAACTAAGACTTACCCAAACCCTAAAAATCAATGCCTACATTCCCTCTAACCACATTCCCGCATGCTCACAAGAAGCTCCAATCTAATCCATGGGATAATGACACGAGATCCAAGAAAATTAGGAGGATCTCCTAAGTTTAGTAAACCTAGGAAATCCCACCTTGACCGACGTCGGTTACCCCTAACCATCACCGGTTAAGCCGGACCACTGTCGGTTACCCCTTTTAACCCAAAACAACCTTATTCTCAAGGTTGGAAGTTAGAACTTGGAAGTTGGAAAAATTTGGGAGAAATTTGATGAGCAAGAACAAATCTCAGAGAGATAACACATCTTCAGAGAGCAAATTCTAGTGAAAACTCACATCCAAGGAAGGAGATTGAGCATCTTCTCCTGCACAACCATCCCAGCCACGATCTGATCTATCCAAGCAAAGAGGAGTGTGCATGCAGCCCATACAGAAGCTTTTCTTCAATTGGTGATCACTTGTAGCCTTCAAACCCATCATTAGCACCTCCATCCTTCACACACAGGCCTTCAGGAATGAAATCCAAGTAAGTACAACATCATACTTTCCTGTTATTTCATTTCATCATTATTTTATCACCCATTGTTTATCTTGCTCCCTATTGACCTTCTCCAACATTTTCACCTCCATAGACCCATTAAAACCTCACAAAAGCCTACTCCAGTCACCCAATACCTCATCTCGACCAACCAAAATCCTTTGTGTAATCACAAAGGAGACCAAAACCCTATTCTGTGACATTTCCAGATCTCACGATGAATCGGCACCGATTATATCTAACCACATCAGGTCACCCCACGACCGACACACGGTCTCTGTGTGTGCCCACACAACCTTAAATAGAGACCTACCCACCTAATTTTACCTCACCCTCATTCACTTGTGACTACCCAGAGACCTTTATCAGACCTGCAGAGACCCAGAACCAATCATTTGACCTTTGATTCTATTCTAGCTTAGCTTGTTAGATTAGATCTATTTTCTTATTGTGTTTTAAGTGAGATACCTAAATCATTTCAAAATAACAATAGGATTTACTTTGTTTACAACATTAATTTGTTTAAAATAGTGGACTGACAGCCATCTAGGAAGTATCATACTTCAGGATCTAGCATATGTTAGGCATTTCACTTTGCCCATATTGTTTAATTCCTTCCGGTGGTCTTGTTTTCATTACAGGTAGTTCCTCCTAGCCAAAGGAAGCTCTCATGATCAGCTGTGGATTCGAGAAGTCATACGCATGCAACAACCCATCAACTAACATTTGAATAGGTATTCCTCCTATGCCCATTACCTATCTGTTTCATCAACACTTCAAAGAAACAATCTAAGAAAAGGTGAAACATTTTGGCATGCCCGGTGGGACCCATCCGGGGTTCCTTGCATTTCATTCATTCCTAGGAAAAATTGTGTGTTTGTTTCCCTTCTAAAAAAGCATACACACTAATTTTCTTCCTAGTAATCCACTTCTTCTTTCTATTTTTCTCTAAAGGAAACTTTTCTTTTGGTGTAATTAAAAAGAATCATTTCTTCATGTTTTCTGCATTGTAGTGAAAGAGCATCCCTCTTCCTCTTCATCTTATTGTGTCATCCAATTTCACATTTTCGATTTGGGTTTAAAAACAATTGCATTCCATTCTGATTTATTGCATTAGCTCACATTAATTGAGGGCAACCTATATGTTGGAAGTCATGACCAGCTGATGGTTGACAAACGAATCATAGAAAAGCACTTCTATCCTTTTCTCTTTCTCTAAGTCTTACCAAACCACACAAAAATTCAAAATACATACATTCTTAAACAACATCCTACCTAGAAGAAGTTGTAGGTGATCACATGATCACGACACAGTGGGCACCCAACTCGCTTTGCTCTGTCGAGTCATACTTCAGAGAAAGCCCACCCCACCATAACATACCTAAAACCTCACCTTTTAGATCTCCTTCTTTGTAGGAAGCCATCCTCACCAAAAACTCTATTTCACAATTCATGTGTCAGTCCCTAAATAGCATAAGCTAAACAAACATAATAGAAAAGGCACTCCTAGGATCACATTTTCTTAGTGTTTCTGCTTGGCTTGCATTTTGAGGTGAAAGATCACGTTCATCACTTTTTTGTTCATCCTTGCATGCTCCTCATCATAGCTGGTGTATTCCGGCTTCACTTGAGTGTGCTGGGCCATATCATCATCATTCCTAGAATTATGGTCTGATTCTACATCAGATTTTAATTCACAACCACTTTCTTTCATCATTGTTTCAATTTCATAGTAACCATCGTCGGTTACCTCTGACCACCATCGGTTATACCCAACCGACATCGGTTCCAGGTCCTTTTGCTAACCTACTCAAAAGGACATTTCACTTCACTTTCTTCCACTTTCCATGGTCTCTGTCACTGTCATTATTCTCATTGATGTTTTAAACATCCTCATTTGGCATACCTGTCAGATTTTACCTTCTGCCTCATTGTTTACTCACTGTCCATTTTCTATAGGTGACCGAAGAGTGGTTACCCTGACCAAGATGTCGGTTTTCCCTAACCAGCATCGGTTATCCTTTTTTTCACATTCCAGCCACCATTTGTTACTTCATCCACTTTTCATCACCGATTCACTGTTCTCTTGTTCTTCTGTATCATTTACGAGAAGAAGCCCTACCTGATCAATATTGGTTCACATGGTGTTGACCCAAAGACAAGCAAGTGCCCTCGTATTCCATGCCAGTTTTCAACCACTCCCACCTAGTCCTTCACCACCTTCTATTTTATCACCAGCCATGGATCCCATCCAACCTACTACTATCGCTACTCGGAGATGAGGAGTTTGCATGACTCCTTGACCAGAACCTGCCGCCTTGCAGTTTTACCTCTCCCACTCGTCCACTCGAGATGCCTCGGGTCAGTTGATATACGACATGCCCATATCTATCTCCCCAACTCTCACACCCACTTCCACATCAGCCCCATCTAGGCTCCATGCTTTGCCACATCCACCTTACCCCGGTCATTTTCATGTAGTTAGGTTCTATACCCATTATATGATTGCCACGTCTTTACCTTTGTGGCACCTATCACATCCACCATACCCTCGAACGACTACCCCAAACACAACCTCATCTACCCCTCATGTCTCACACATACCTATAGCTACATTCCCACCTCTAGTTTGGTGACTCCTACCCCATTTCAGAACGTGTGGTTCTTTCCATTCCACAATCATTAGCCCCTATTTCCACTAGGGTTACCATGACCCTTCCACCCCCATATACATACTACCAACAACCACCTGTTTCATCTATTATTCATTCCGGTACGTACCCCCTATTTCACTACCTTCTTCTCCACCACCTTACATGGCAGCCCCATACACTGGAATGCCACCCCCATTATATACCCAAAACCAACCTCTTCATGCTATAGGAGGCATCCAATCATCACAACCCACCAATGACCTAATTAAATTGATGTTGGACAAGATGCAGACATTGGAGGCATCGGTTTCCAGCTCCCGCAACACTCTCACCTACGACCTATGAGAGATTTCAATGAGCCTATTCACCCATCCATTCCTATCCTTTCATACCACTGTGCATTGGGAAATGCCTAAATTCAAGTCTTGATAGTAAGGAAGACCCACAACAACATTTGTGCTCGTTCAAACATGGGTGTTATCTGATCACTCATGATGATGCCCTACTTTTGAGAACCTTTCCCATGTCCCTCACTGGAACTGCATTAGATTGGTATAGTGGGTTACCCAAACACTCTATATTCTCATTCAATCAGGTAGCCCAAGCTTTCTTGGATCATTTCTCTATCAATATCACCAAGAAGGTTACCATGACCGATCTATATTCCACATGTCAGTACGAGGATGAATCTATCACAGATTTTTGTCACTCATTGCACATAGCTATCAATCAACTTACCTTCCAACTGCCACAAACTAACTCATCGAGCTCTTCACACGAGCTTGTGCTAGACATATCTCCCCGACCTTGTAGGTCCAAACTTTCCAAACATTCGATGAGGCATTCACTATGGCACAAAAGTTAGAGATTCGGGCCATCGAAGAGAAGAAAATCCAATTATGAAATAAGAATTCAAATTCAAGTCAATGAAGAAACCTCTTCTTCTTCTAAACCACCAACCAATTATTCAAAGGCTAAGGGTACCACTAATGCGGTGTGGTACTCAAGGCCACGCCCACTCATCCATCCAATCAGGCTACACCCCTCATCTAATCTATCACTGTCTCAGGCTTTTTGATTCGAGACAAAAGTAATGAAAATATACCCCAATTGGGAACCTTACTCTTCTATTTTAGAAAAGCTTATCAAAGCTAGAGCCATCACCCTTCCACCCATAAAACCACACACCTGGTTTTGACCTACTCACCCCATGCCCATGGTATAAAGAGCATGATTTCGTAACTATCATCGAGTAAAGGGTCATAGTGATGAAAACTACATCACTTTCAGAATATTGTCCAAGAAATGCTCGAGAAAGGTGAGTTAACTATGGATAATCCCAATGCCACCCCCTAACCAAAATCTACAAATCTTCAAAAACCATTTCCCAACCATGCCCCTTCATCCAATCAAACCGGTGAGACATCCACTCACGATACCCATACCCGTGAGGTTCACACAATCTTTAACGAGGTACTTGTCACCTCTCAATTACCTCACATCCCTTCCATAGAGGAAATCCTAGCCCAAAATCCTCCTTCCACATTAGAACCAACCTCCACTGTTCCTTCACCAACAGAGGAACACCTTTC
Source organism: Taxus wallichiana var. yunnanensis (assembly GCA_018340775.1). NCBI lineage: Eukaryota > Viridiplantae > Streptophyta > Pinopsida > Cupressales > Taxaceae > Taxus > Taxus wallichiana. Next base: position 614,677,066 of record CM031244.1, read on the forward strand.
ATCTCCTTCATCACCAATGGAGGAGTCTTCCACTAACATCGAGCCCCTCTCACCCCTAGCTTCACCACTTAGAGAGCCTTTACCTACCGTACCTCCTCCACCCATAGAGGAGCTCCCATTACCTCCTCCACCCATAGAGGAGCACCCATACCTCCTCCACCCACAGAGGAGCACCTATCCATTCCTCCACTTATAGAGGAGCTCCCATCATCTCTTCCACCCATCATAGACCTAGTGGAGATACCTTTGCCTCTTGGCGAGCATTCTCCATTGGCTACCCAACATCCAATAGACCTACTTTCAGCTCTCTTACCCCGGAAGCTGAAGCTGGCCAATTCCCCATCTCTAAGATGCATTTTACAGGGAATTCCCATTAGGTCCTCACCACTCCACCCACAATGTGTCATTCTCACATTTGGCTGATCACTTAGATTATGTGGATAGGGCTTTACTATGGGGGCACCTCTTACTCCTGTCTCAACACAGATGTAGAGATCCCTCGATGACACCTCCACTATCTACCCAAACACATTTCCACCCATCAAACCAAATACACCACTTGTTGTCACACCCCTTCCACGATACCCATTAGCACTCACACACACCCTTACCCATAACCCGACCTATATATCTAAACCCAAACCCATACCCACAACATTTTCCTCCACTAAACCTATTACCACTTTAGGGGTCACCCTGACCACCAGCCTCACTCATCCACCTATTAAATTGGATTTAGCTACATCCTCCAATGTCAATACCACACCTACTCGACACCCAAACCAAAGAAACAAACTCATCGACCTCATACCCCAATTGCACCAATCACACCCACACTTGTCTTGTCTACCTTTAAGACCTCAGCTGCCCAACATGGTCAAGCACCCTTCACCCATCCATAAACCAATAACACAACAACCCATTCCTTCCTCACAAACCTCTAACCTACCCAGGCACACAACATGACTTATACCTACACCTGTAGTCTCTTTACCACCAATACCTCCAATACCTTCAGCTATTGCTTCACTACCCACTACACTTCAGTCATTATCCCTCACACCCCAAGTACGACCCACGTCATCTACCTTCATAGCACCCCATTATCCCCATGGGTAACTCACCCTCTTCCTCCATCTACTTTTCCTTCTAGACCTCATACACCCACATCACCTTTACCCAAGAAGGTGCGACCCAAAAACAAAACCCCACTACCCCACAACAAGGTAGTCAAAACAACCCCACACCCTCCTACCCATCCATCTACTATACCCCTACCCAAATGAACCCGACCGATACCTCAAACCACACCGACACCTAAACCCATAGCTCGACCCATTCCTACTCTTCCAAAAACAATTCCCTCGACAACCAACCACACCTACACCCAAACCCACATTCACTTCCCATTGTGATCCACTAGCGGGTCCTATGCCAAAATTTTAACCAACCTCCTCGAGACTTCTATTATCACATTACCGCCACTCTGACCTTATGACCCCCTCAAACCCAAGCCAAAAGGGTTTGATGATACTAAAATTTGCATACCATCATGTGCTAGGGCATGATGTGGAGAACTACAAGGCCTTGAAAACCATCCTTATCCAATTGTGTCCACTGAAAACCAACTTTGACAATGATGACCTTCTTGATGAGGATCCTGCTTCACCTACACCCATTCCCACACTACCCACTCAACAACCACAACCTCCACCCTCACACTCCTAGAGCCACCCTCAAAATTTGAAATTAACATGGTTCACATCAGAGAACTTGCCACACCACCACCCAAATGTCATTGTGCCCAACTGACCTCACAAGGCTTTTCTCCTCCAGTAGGTTTTTTCCTTCATGTCATTATACCACTCACCCTACACCTTCTCCATTTGCCAACTTCCCTCAAATCAACATGATACACATCACTACACATGCATAGAAGGGAAAAGAAAAGGTAATTGACCCACCAACCAATCCTATACCCAACATACCATCTACACCCATACCTAAAATCACTATCCATGCAGCCCCACATACCCCATTTCTAATGGCATCACACATCACACCATGCTCAAACAACTACACCAATCTCCCCTCAAAATGTCCTTATACGACCTCATCCAAACCTCGAAATCCCATCGTCAAGCTCTCATGGAGGTTCTTCAATCTATTGAGGTTTTACCCAATGACCCTACACTCGTAGCCTCCATTATCACACCCCATCATGTAGCCTCTCTCACCAAATTACCACCTTCATCCTCACCTCACCTTGTTCACCAAGTGGCCTCCTTAGCTTCTCAGAGGAGGAGATCATGCGCCACACCAAAATGATGACCCAGGATCCAGCCCTCTTCATCTCTGTCCACATTGATGACATATGGGTATGCCATGTGATGATTGATGGAGGTGCTAGCATTAACATCATTTCATCCCATGCATTTTCTCAAATGTGCATACCTGATAATTACATGCATAAACATCCGGTCATGTTGTGTTCATTCAATGATGCTATCACCTCCACACTAGGCACTTGTCATCCTTCACATTTGCGTGGGCCCCATACTATTCTAGAATTGTTTTATGTTTTGGAGGGGGAATTCCAATATAACTTGTTGCTTGGTAGACCTTGGATCCATGTCATGGGTTGTGTTCCTTCCACTTTGCATCATTGTGTAAAGTTTGAACATGAAGGACACACTTATACCATTCCAGCTGACCCATCACCTTTCAAAACATGCAACATGCTTTACTGACCCAATGATGTGCTCATACCTATCAAGCCATCTACTTCATGACCAATACCACTTCACCTACACCTCCACCTACTAGTACAGCCATTTTTTCACCACACATACCTCCTCCATTCCTACCACTTTATAACCTCCATGGCTGACCCATTAGCTTCCCAATCCATTAACTCCACCTCCGCATCAACCTCTGACACATCATCCATACCAGCTACCTACATACCAACCACTGATCCCTTGGAAGGTGTTTTCAATGCCTCACTCTGGGGGAGTACCACCTATATAGTGTCAACACATTCCTTACTCCGCACGAGTATGGAAGCCTTCACCAACACCCTCATTATGATCACCATATAGGAGAATGCCTCCTTTATGGTCCTCCTCATCTTCATACTAGTCTCACCTATGGGGACTTGATACTACCACTTACACACTTGAACCACCATCATAACCCCCCATTTTCCATTGACTTCCAATCACTTACCAATCACCATTTCACCCACACCTTCCTACACCGTTGTGCATGGAAGGGTTTTGGTTTTGGATTTTATGAGCAAGGCCACCATACCATTATTCCATGTACCACCCATAAACATAATGACCATAGTGGTATCGGCTTCCCAAACCTCCTACCAAATAGGCCCGCATTGAACTCATTGAGGACCCTAGCCCTTCTCCACCTTCATCACCACCCTCACCGATGGAGTCGATGGATCTGAATCTATCCCTCCTAACTTTTTTTTTTTCATAAACACCATTTCCTTGGGGCCTTTGACTTATCAACGTGAAGGCGAGGCCCCTTCCACTCTTCCATTCTATATCCTGAGATGATCGATGATGACACACCTACCATTAACATCATTTAATGTCAGGATGATGAATCCATACTCACCTACCTTGGTGTAGAAGACTCATATATTCATCGGTCATTACCCTCTAAGACACAAACCATGTTGAATGAATTGACTATCGAGATCAACATTCATACTTAGGATGACCCACACATCCTAAAGATCGGACAATCTTTAGATGCTGCTTGAACAGGAAGCCATCACTTCTTTTCTCCAAGATCATAACCACGCTTTCACTTGGTCTTACGTAGACATGCCCGATATTGACCCCACCATAGTGGTCCATAATATCATAACCATTCCCGATGCCAAACCTATCAAACAAAAGCTAAGGAAAATGCACCCTCGCATTGCTCTTCTCATCAAAGAAGAACTTCAATGCCTTCTTTCCATTTCCTTCATCTTACCCATTGATTATCCTCATTGGATTTCTAACATTGTCCCTATTACTAAAGCAACAGGGGGACTCTACATTTACATGGACTTCCATGACCTCAACCTCACCTACCCAAAGATGACTTTCCCTTGCCCGGTATTGATCAACTGGTTGACCTCACCATGCTGGTCACGAGATGCTCTCACTCATGGATGGCTTCTCGGCTATAACCAAATTTTTCTTGCCCCGAAAGATCAACACAAGACCGCATTCATTACCCCTTGGGAACCTTTTTCTATCGAGTCATGCCTTTTGGCCTTAAAAATGCTGGTGCTACATATCAGCGTGTTATGACTTACATCTTCCATGATATCATGCATCATATTGGAAGATTACGTGGATGATCTCTTGGCCAAATCTAAATGTCACCGAGCACCTCGCCATCCTCAAAACCATCTTTGATCACCTCATTAAATATTGCATCCACCTTCAACCTAAAAGTGTGTCTTCATGGTTCTCTCAGGAAAATTCGTGGGATTTATTGTTTCTCTCCGTGGTATAGAAGTTGACCCTACTAAAGTCAAGGCCATTCTAGGAAATGCCTCCACCCACTAACCTTAAACAACTCTGTAGCCTGCAAGGTAAATTACAGTCCATTCACCATTTCATTTCACAATTATCGATTGGTGTCAACCATTTCATCATCTGCTTAGGAAGGATGTCTCCTTTAAATGGGATGATGATTATCACAAAAAGCTTTTGAGGCCCTAAAACAATACCTTCTCCAACCACCCATACTCATTCCACCTAAAGATGATCAACCTTTTTACCTATACATATCAGCTACCAATCATTCCTTGGGAGCCATGCTCGCTCATCATGATGAACAACATAGGGAGTAGGCGGTTTATTATATAAGATACTCTTTTGGACTATGAAACCCGATACAACCATCCTGAAAAGATTTTCTTAGCCTTAGTTTTCATTGCCACCAAACTCCGCCATTACCTACTCAACCACAAAACCTATGTCGTGACCAACACCATCCTTTACACTTCATGTATGCCAAACCTTATCAAAATCAGCGTGCTGTGCGATGGCTTATGCTTTTAGCTGATCTTGACCTCGAATTCATTCATCAAAAGTCCATCAAGGGCCAAGATATCACTGACCAACTGGCTGACGCACCTATTTCGGGACCAACCTTCTAATTTTGACTTTCCCGATGAGTCAATTACTACTCTTTCCCTGGAAGAACCCCCTTACCAAATGACATTTGTTCTTGATGGTTCCAGTGTCGTGTGGGGGGGGGCTGGTGTTATCCTCATTCCTCTGGATGGAGAACCCATGCCTTTGTCTTTCAAATTAGACTTTGAATGCACCAATAATATTTCCAAGTATGAAGCACTCGTACTAGGTCTCTAGGCCACATATGCCCTAGATGTCAAATCAATCCACATCTTTGGTGATTCACAATTGGTCATAAACCAAGTCAATGGTATGTACCAATGTCATAACGAGATACTTCAAAAGTATAAACATCATGTAGACATACTTTTGACCACCTTTGATCGTTACACCCTTCAAACCATCCCATGTTCAACCAACAAATTTACAAGATACCATGGCCTGCTTAGCTTCCCAAATACCCACTTCCCTCTTGATTCCAAAATATTTGTCACCATACAACACCTCCATTCACCTTCTTATTTACCTCATGATGTTTACTCAATCGGAAATGACACCCCTGACCCGAGTGACCTTTGGTATAAACAATACTCCGACTACCTTTCCCTCTCCATCTTACCTCCTGATCTCACCCATAACGGACAATGCACCTTCCTTAAAAGGTCTCCCATTTTGTTATCTGGGGGGACTCCTCTATAAGCACAACTTTGATGGTATTCTCTTACGATGCCTCACAAGTTTTGAAATTCCTTATACCATTAAGGAGGTTCATGATGGCATATGTGGAGGTCACTTTAGTGGCCTTGTTGTTGCTAAGCGTATTCTTCACCTAGGCTACTACTGGCCGACCCTTAACCATGATTATTGTGACTATGTCAAATGTTGTGTGAAATGCCAACAACATTCCAACCTTCATCATACACCTAGTCATGCCTTACAGGTCACTCGTGACCTTTGGCCCTTCTCTCAATGGGGTTTGGATCTTGTCGGAGAAATCAATCCTCATTCTTCCCAATGCCATCAATGGATCATAACTACTACCGAATACTACAAAATGGGTGGAAGCCATACCACTCATCTCCATGAAAGCTGAGAAAATATGTGAGTTCATTAACCATCACATCATTTGTCACTTTGGTGTCCCTCATCGCCTCATCACTAACAATGGAAAACAATTCAAAAACAAAACACTGCAAAAAACTTTGTGATGCCTTTGACATTCAGCTTAGTTTCTCATCACCTTATTACCCACAAACCAATGGCCAAGCCAAATCCACTAACAAAACCCTCAAAAAATTCTCATGAAAGTGGTTGATGATACTGGGAAGGATTGGCATACGCACATTCCTTTTGCTCTATGGGCATACCGCACTAGTATTTGCACTTCCACTGCGGCCACACCCTTTTCTCTGGTCTATAGTACAAGAGGTTGTTCTGCCTCTCAAAGTCTAGATCCCCTCACTCCACATTTCTCTCCATGACATGTTGATGATGACTTTCATCAGGACCGATTAGCACAACTAGAGTTATTAGACAAATGTCATCTTAATGCTCTGGATCACCTTTAGGTTTACTAACAATGTATCAAATGTGCTTATGACAAATGTGTTCATGAATGCACCTTCCAAGTCGTGACCTTGTCTTGAAAGAAAATCAACACGTAACCAAAGTAGAAAAAAGTAAACGGGAAAATTCACTCCTAATTGGCTTGGACCATACATTGTAACTCATACCTATGGATCGGGTGCCTATCGTTTGTCCTCACTTGAGGGTAAACCCAAACCTGAGCCCCTTAACACATTGCATCTTTGACCATTCTATTGTTGACTCATTGTCCTACCTCACCCTTTGTCTCTTTACAGGCTCATCCCTTGAGTGTTATCCACTTCATACACCTCCCTAACGATTAAACAAGAATCATGTGAGTACCCGTCACTTGTTATCTTCTCTTGAATATGTGTACCATGACACTGCACATAGCATGATTCTCATGGATACTTTTCATCTACCTTTAGATGAGATCCCATGGTCGTTCCACCTTGCCTTTTGAACAAGAGTCCTATCCTTCACCTTGGTCTTGTCCATGATTTCAAAGACCTCCATGGGACCAAACTCCTTGAGTCAAACTTCTAATAAAAAATATGACTCCCTCAAAAGGACATCTTCCTCTCGACCAAATTACTACTATAAATAGACTTCTCCCTCGAAGGACAACTATGTGACACTTTCAAAAAAAAGGGGAAAAAAACGAGAGAAACCGAAGCTTCCCATTGATCAGCTTCACGAAGACCTCAAGGAGTACCATATTATTTATCCCATATAGACTTCCCACATCGATCAGTCTATCAAAACAAAAAAACCTTTTAGTCATGGACTTGCCCATTGTGACCTTGGACCTCTTGCCCAAAAGACCTATCACTCACAACATATACAATTAACTACCTTTCACCCACCTTACCATTTCCACTCTCATTTCCTAAATTACCTCAAGGGACATCTTGGAATTTCGACATTTGGTGATCCTGTGACTACTTTCACCATAGAACCGTTAATCATGTAATACCTTTCAGGTCTTGTGTTCATCACCCCCTCCACGGTATGATCTACTTGGTATGATCCTACCCAATCAGGTGGCTTTATTGCCCCCCTCTTATCTTTTAACCATCTTTGTTGACATTTTGATTACCTTATACAGGACTTGGTCCTCGACACTTACCTTTGGGGTAGCCCTCCCCTTTCACCATAATCACCTTCACCTACATCATTTTACCTATAATCTACCCACATCTATTACACCTAAACCAACTACATGCCCACAAACCTACCAACTCATTTTCATATTCTTCCCTAGCTCATGGGAGAACTACATCGGCTGAGGTCCCTTTTCACCGGGACTATGTAGGTAGCACTCCAAGGGCATGGGGCCCTTAGAGGTTAGCTTGGCCATTTTCTACCCTAAACAATTCCTCAACCATGCCTAACTCACCATTTACCCCACATTTCACTTAGTTCCCCTTTTCTAACAAAATTGGAAACTAAGCCACATACATAACAAGTTGTTTACCATTTTATACATTTATTACACCTACCATCCCTCTATCATCACTATGCATAGATTATACAACATTTCCCATATGACCCATAGTATCATTCATTGCAAACAAAATGAATCATAAACCAACCTAACTCAACCATGCCTATAACTTATGCCTATAACTAAACTTAACTCAACTCAATCCATGCCTATAACCTAACTTTGACTCGATCCATGCCTATAACTTTGACTCAATCCATGCCTATAACTTTGACTCCATGCCTATAACCATCACCATGCCTAACCTTGACTCGATCCATGCCTACACCAACCTAACTCTAGCATGCCTAACTCACCTAATTTTTTCCAAACCCATCATCAAAGTAACACATCCATATCTCATCTAACACAAGCCATAAACCAATATCTCATAAACACATTAACACATCACAAAATACCATGAATCTCATCATATAAATCAATAACTATGTATCTCAAAATACATGCTTGTCTCATCATGGCCATCATCTCAAAAATGTCAGCATGCGAGGCGATATACAATAAAAATGTCATCGGCACGCAAGCTAGTCTCATATATACAAAAAAGAATGAATGAATCAATACAAAAATCTTTGACACAGCCGATGCTGTGATAAAAAAATCACATACATCCTCACTATCTTTGGCACACGGGTAGGTATGTGATCAAATATATGGCTTCTTGGCATACATATATATCAAATAAACACTAATAATACATCAAAACTCAGGTGGCTACATATCAGACATCTTGTCGGATGTCCTCCATCTCTGTGTCACCTGCACCCTCGGCCTCATGTCCCTTTGTCTCATCACACATGCACATGACCTAGCTCTTTGGTGGCCTCACCTTAATTGGGCCTCGGAAAGCTTGCTTGACCTTCATGTGCTCTCACACTATGTGTGCGGGATCTCGTCCTCTCACTGGATGCTTGTTGTGCCCTGTACTCTCCATAAGAGAGGAAGTATATCCCAGCTGCCATGAGCTGGTCCTAATAGTACCTCACCTCACCTAGGGCATCCCATAACCTAGATATAGGCATGATTTGTGGTGGTCCCATAGGTCTCGGCCCGTGTATCTACCTTGCGCTAGCCTATGAACTGGGACCATCTCCCTGTGCCTGTGGTGGTGCCCCCCTTTGTGTGCTGTGGTGGTGGCCCATGTCCTTGTGCCTGCATCTGGGCCTGTAAGACCCCAATCTATGTGCTTGGGCTATGGCCAAATGGCCTGTAATCCTACCACTTGTGCCTGTAAGGCTGCCACCGACCCATCTCTCTCCATCTCCTCCATCTCCTCCACCCTCTCCTCTCGCCATCTGGGCCTCTGGTGACCAGATCGCCACTGTACTCGTGCTCTCTACCTCTGCCTCTCGACCCCTCTGGTATGTGTCCTGCGTAGTATACCTATCTGCGTGATCAGTGTCACTACCTGCCCTTGTAGGGCATCTCTCTGCACTGTCATGGTAGCTAAGTCTGGCTGCCCTGGTCTAGGTGGTATGGCTCGTAACTGAGCTGCCCACCACTACCTATACCTATCTATGCATCTGGCGTCATCAATCCATTGATCCACTTGGCTACTCCTCCTCTCCTGTAGGCATTGTAGGCTGTGGTAGAGGGATAGGCCTCTCCACGTCATCTCTCTGATACTGTGGGAAGGGCGGAGGAATATCTGTCTGATCCCCAATCGCCGCCGGACCTATCGATAGGATCATCTCATCCTCCCAGCGTGGCGATGCCTGTATCCACCTCTCTATATGGAGGTTAGCTAGCTCCTCATGCATGTGCCTATATGAGGGGAATCCCACATATGGTCTCTAGATAATGTCCACTCCGGACAACCCCTCCAACAATTGCCGAAAATGGGCCACACCATATGTCGGCCTATCCGACCTCTATGCGCTCTCCTGCAACCGGCACCCATCTCCTATATCCCAACCATGCACATGTCGGTGAGAATGCATCTACTCGGGGCATCCTATAGGTTGAATACAGATTATGTGCTCATAGGCCTAGTAGTGCAAGTATAAATTTGCAGCACAAGGCCTGAACTTGGTGCAATCGCCCATATGCCCACAACTCTCTATAAAGCTGCACCAAGATTGCTGGTGCCCAGTGAAGTGTGTCTCATGCACCATCATATCATGGAGCATCCCCATCAGTGATCGGGGAAAGCATCCACTCTCTGCATTAGGCAATGTATAGCAGCACACTGCCTTCATCAACAAAACTACTAGCCTTGTCTCATTCGGATGGGCTAAGTACATCTCGTCATAGCTCAAACTAGCACTATGGAAGCTCAACTCTGCCACCCCCTCACCAAATATTGTCTTGATCAGCTCCTCTGAGGCCTCGGAGGAGATAGAGTACACCTAGGCCCCCAATATGGGTAACCTCAAAATCTGAACATGTCCTCCAGGGTGATAGTCATCTCACCCGTCGGAAGGTGGAACGTGTTGGTCACGGAGTCCCATCTATCGATGAGTGTGACCATCAAACTAGGCTACCAATAGTGTGTGGTATAGCACGAATACCACTCAATCCCACTGCCTCCACGTGTTGTAACTCTAAAGGGCTCGTTATGCCACACAATGTCACCAATAGCGGTGGAACCCTATCCCACATGTGTAACTAAGATTGACCCTTGATCCAATCCAAATAACAACATTAATCTACCTTTAACATGACCATATTCATCACTTATCATTACCTACCACACTATTTTTACCTTACCCATCTCAACCACCTAACCTACATCATTTTTTGGACCCTCTTTACCTAAAATTCCGACCGGTGCCGATTCATCCTAACCGACTCTAGTCACCCTTAAACCGGCATCGGTCACCTATTTGGTGACCGATACCGGTTCAACTATACCGACCATGGTTACCACTTAACTGGCATTGGTCACCTATTTGGTGACCGATCCTAGTTCTACCCGACCGATGTCGGCCAAAGCTTAACGACGTGGGTCACTGTCAAAAATATGTGACTTCCCAAACCCCCTTTTTTCTAAACCCTCCCACCTGTCCCTTTTACCCCACCTATAATGACCTACACTACCCCAAAACCCCTACCCACCCCACCTATCCAATTTCCTACCCCTCCTCTTTTTTTCCCATTTTTCCCCATACCCGATTTAACTTTTTCCCACCCACAAGACCCTACAAATACCAATTATTACACCATCTACTCTATTTGATTAACATTAAAGAGTTGGGTGCTTACCTCTTCACATTGCCGCCATCACAAGCTGGTCATGTGGCATCTGCTGCTATACTTGGTGGTCCGCCCGATCCCTCTCCCACCTCTGCCATCACCAACTATCTACCCGCACCTCCGACCAATCAACTCTCTCGCCCTGATCTCATGGACCCGCTACTCACCAACCCAACCACCATCAAATCACACTGCCAGCTCACTGTCCCATTTCCTCTAGACACTTTTCTCACTTTTCTCTCTTTTTTGTCCTTTCTTCACTTTGTAATTCACAAATGAATAATAAAAACATGGATTTTTTGTTTTTATACCAAACCCGACCTAACCGACATTGGTTCCCCTAGACCGGCATTGGTCTCGTGCCCTACCTCACCAATACAAAGTTATACATGACCACCATCGGTCACCCTTACCTACACATTGCCCTTACTTTGCCATTTTACCCCACCCTTTACCTTGTTATTTACCCCATACCTTTACCCAACCCATTAGCTTACCTTTCCTGACCTCATCACTTCCTACCTCCATTTGTCCTCCTTTGGGGACTCATTATTTTACCCTTACCTCGACCTTACCCATGCCGTGACCTAGATATTTGGACCTAGACCATCGCTAGTGACCTTTGACCTCATGTGTTCGCTATAACTTATGGCACTGTTACTTGTGTTGATTGACCTGATGACCTTACCTAGCCTATTGTCGTGACCATTTATCCTGACCCTACTTTTGGTGTACCAGAACATACCTAAACATTCCTGCACCTAACCTACGTTGTGTTTCTGACCTTATCCTATACCTTGGATACTAGATTCACTTCAACCTTGTTTGGATAAACCTATCAACCTTAGACAATGTAGAGTTTTCCTCTTCTTCAACCCGGTAGCGTGTTATAGTTTATACGTGTGCGTGTGTTTGATTGTTGCTACCTATGACCCTGACCCATTACCTAGATTTCCCGAGTAGACCTTTCACCCCTTTTTCCCTGTACCCACTTTCCTTTTTCCTCACATTTACATTTTATCAAACCACTCACCACTTCACTGCTTTGCATCGTCAATTCCTGGTTTGAGGAGGATCACCTTCACCCACACATGGGGCAACCACATCTTATTTTTGTTAGCATCACTTACCAATAAAAGCTATGCAACAAAAAGGGGCAAAATGTAGACACTAAAATTAGGTCACACTCCCCTTTTGTCCCTCGACATATAAGCACCCTTTATTACATTTACCTAGCCATGACCCCCTTCACCCCACTAATATTAATTAAATTAAATTAATGCATTATCCTCACTATATTTATTATTTAAATATCTTATTTAAATAATATCTACACATATAGTTCACTTAGACACCTCACCAAGCCAACTCAACCTAAGACCTATTCTTAGCAAGTTGCCATAACTAACTAAGACTTACCCAAACCCTAAAAATCAATGCCTACATTCCCTCTAACCACATTCCCGCATGCTCACAAGAAGCTCCCAGTCTAATCCATAGGATAACGACATGAGATCCAAGAAAATCAGGAGGATCTCCCTAAGTTTAGTAAACCTAGAAAATCTTGACTTGACCGACGTCGGTTACCCTAGCCGTCAGGTTAATCCGAACCGCCGTCGGTTACCCCTTTTAACCCAAAACAACCTTATTCTCAAGGTTAGAAGTTGGAACTTGGAAGTTGGCAAACTTTGGGAGAAATTTGATGAGTAAGAACAAATCTCAGAGAGATAACACATCTTCGAGAGCAAATTCCAGGTGAAAACTCACATCCAGGAAGGAGATTGAGTATCTTCTCTTGCACCCATCCCAAATGCCATGATCTCATCTATCCAAGAAAGAGGAGTGTGCATGCAGCCCATGTAAAAGTTTTTTCATTTGGTGATCACTTGTAGCCTTCAAACCCATCATCAACACCTCCGTCCTTCACACACAGGCCTTCAAGAATGAAATCCAAGTAAGTATAACATCATACTTTTCTGTTATTTCATTTCACCATTACTTTATCACCCATTGTTTATCTTGCTCCCTATTGACCTTCTCCAACATTTTCACCTCCATAGACCCATTAAAACCTCACAAAATCCTACTCTAGTCACCCAATACCTCATCCCGACCAACCAAAATCCTTTTTGTAATCACAAAGGAGACCAAAACCCTATTCTGTGACATTTCCAGATCTCATAGTAACTGGCACCGGTTATATCTAACCGTCGTTGGTCACCCCTAACCGACACCGGTCTCTGTGTGTGCCCACACAGCCTTAAACAGAGACCTACCCACCTAATTTTACCTCACCCTCATTCACATGTGACCTACTCGAGACCTTTATCAGACCTGCAGAGACCCAGAACCAATCATTTGACCTTTGATTCTATTCTAGCTTAGCCTGTTAGATTAGATCTATTTTCTTATTGTGTTTTAAGTGAGATACCTAAATCATTTCAAAATAAAAATAGGATTTACTTTGTTTACAACATTAATTTGTTTAAAATAGTGGACTGAAAGCCATCTAGGAAGTACCATACTTCATGGATCTAGCATATGCTAGGTAGTTCACTACCCATATTGTTTGATTCCTTTTGTGGTCTTGTTTTCATTATAGGTAGTTCCTCCTAGCCAAAAGAAAGATCTCACGATCAAATTGTGGATTCGGGAGTCATACGCACAAAACAACCCATTAACCAACATTTGAATAGGTATTCCTCATATGCCCGTTACCCTATCTCGATTTTTCAACACTTCAAAGAAACAATCTAAGAAAGAGGTGAAACAAGTATAAAGAACATGACTTCAGTAACTATCATCGAGTTAAGGGTCATAGTGATGGCAATCGCATCACTTTCAAAATATTGTCAAAGAAATGCTTGAGAAAGGTGAGTTAACCATGGATAATCCTAATGCACCTACTAACCAAAACAGACATCTTTAAGAAATCATTTTCCAACCATGCCCCTTCGTCTAATCAAACTAGTGAGACCTCAACTCACGATACCCATACCTACGAGGTTCACGCTATCTTTAATGACATACATGTCACCTCCCAATTACCCCATATTCCTTCCATAGAGGAGATCCTAGCCCAAAATCCTCCTTCCATGTCGAACCAACCTCCCTGTTTGTTCACTAATAGAGGAACACCTTTCATCTCCTTCATCACCTACGGAGGAGTCTTCCGCTAACATTGAGACCATCTCACCCCTGGCTTCACCACTTAGAGAACCTTTACCCATAGTACCTCCTCCACCCATAGAGGAGCACCCATTACCTCCTCCACCCATAGAGGAGCACCTATCCATTCCTCCACTTATAGAGGAGCTCCCATCATCTCCTTCATCCATCATAGACACAGTTGAGATGCCTTTGCCTCTTGTCGAGCATTTTCCATCAACTACCCAAAATCCTACAGACCTAATTTTGGCTCTCTTACCCATGGAAGCTGAAGCTAACCAATTCCCCATCTCTAAGACACATTTTACGAGAATTTCCATTAGTTCCTCACTAACTCCACCTACAGATGTGTCATTCTCACATTTTTCTGATCACTTAGATTATGTGGATAGAGCCTTAATATGGGGGCGTCTTTTTCTTCTGTCTCAACACAGATGCAGAGGTCCCTTGCCGATACCTCCACTATCTACCCAAATATATTTCGACCAATCAAACCAAACCCAACCACCTCTATCACAACTCCTTCCACGACACCTGTTATAGCTCAAACCACACCCTTACCCATAACTCAACCTACACCTAAACCCAAACCCATACCTACAACATTTGCCTCGACTAAACCCATTACCACTTTAGGGGTCACCCCAACTACCAGCCTTACTCATCCACCTATCAAACTAGATTTAGCTACATCCTCTAAAGTAAACACCACACCTACTCTGACTCCCAAACAAAGCACCAAACCCATAGAATTCATACCTTGGCCGCACCAATTGCACTGCGCACTCTATCTCATTTGTATTAGGATCTCGCTTCCCTACATGGTCAAGAAACCTCCACCCATCAATAAACCAAAAACACAATAGCCCATTCCTTCCTCACAAACCTCTAACCTACCCAGATGCCTAACCCAACTTACACCTACACCTACAGCCTCTTTACCACCCATACCTCTAATACCCTTGGCTATTTCTTAACTACCCCCTACACTTCAATCACTATCCCTCACACACCAAGCACGACCCACATCATCTACCTTCACAACACCTCCATTATCCCCGTGAGTGACTCGCCTCTTCCTCCATCTCGCCTTTCCTTCTAGACCTCATACACCCTTGTCCCCTTTATCCAAGAAGGTGCAACCCAAAAACACAACTCCGCTTTACCCCACAATAAGGTAGTCAAAATAACTACACACCCTCCTACGTGTCCATCTACTATACCCTACCTAAACAAACACGACCGATACCTAAAACTACACCAACACCTCAACCTCTTCCAAAAACAGTTCCTCGACAATCAACCACACCTACACCCAAACCCACATTCACTTCTCATCATGATCCACTAACAGGGTCGTACGCCAAAATTTTAACCAACCTCCTTGAGACTTCTATCTTCACATTACCACCACTCGACCTTATGACCCCCTCAAACCCAAACCAAAATGGTTTGACGATACTAAAATTTTCACATACCATCGTGTGTCGGGGCACGATGTGGAAAACTCGCAAGGCCTTGAAAACTATCCTTATCTAATTTTTTCCACCGTAAACCAACTTTGACGATGATGACCTTCTTGATGAGGATCCCGCTTCACCGACACCCATTCCCACACCGCCCACTCAACAACCACAACCTCCACCCTCACCACTCCTAAAGCCACCCCAAAATTCCAAATTAACATGGTTCACATTAGAGAGCTTGCCACGCCACCACCCAAATGTCGTTACACCCAATTAGCCTCACACTGGTTTTCTCCTCCGATAGGTTTTTTCCCATCGTGTCATTATACCACTCACCCTACACCTTCTCCATTTTCCAACTTCCCTCAAATAAACATGATACACATCACTACATGTGCGAAGGGTAAAGAAAAGGCAACTAACCCACCAACCAATCCTATACCCAACATACCATCTGCACCCATACCTAAAATCACTATCCGCGGCCCCATGTACCCCATTTCTAATGGTGTCACACATCGCACCATGCTCAAAAAATTACACCAATCTCCCCTCAAAATGTCCCTATATGACCTCATTAAAACTCGGAATCCCATCATCAAGCTCTCATGGAGGTTCTTCAATCTATTAAATTTTTACCCAATGACCCTACACCCGTAGCCTCCATTATCACACCCCATCATGTAGCCTCTCTCACCAAATTACCACCTTCATTTTCACCTCTCCTATTCACCAAGTGGCCTCCCTTAACTTCTCGGAGGAAGAGATCATGCCACACCAAAAGATGACCCGAGCTAGCACTCTTCATCTCTGTCCACATCAATGATATATAGGTACGTCATGTGATGATTAATGGGGGCACTAGTATTAACATCATTTCATCCCATGCATTCACTCAAATGCGCATACCGATGATTGCATGCATAAACATCTGATCATGTTGCGTTCATTTAATGATGTTATCACCTCTACACTAGGCACTGTCATCCTCCATGTCCGCGTGGGTCCCCACACTATTTCATAATTGTTTTACATTTTGGAGGGATAATTCCAATATAACTTGTTGCTTGGTAGACCTTGGATCCGTGTCATGGGTTGTGTTCCTTCCACTTTACATCATTGTGTAAAGTTTGAACATGAAGGACACACTTATACCATTCTAGTTGACCCATCACCTTTCAAAACATGCAACATGCTTTACCGACCCAATGATGTGCTCATACCTATCAAGCCGTCTACCTCCGTGACCACTACCGCTTCACCTACACCTCCACCTACTAGTACAACCACTGCTTCTACCACACATACCTCCTCCATTCCTACCACTGCCATAACCTCCACAACCAACCCATCAACTTCCCAATCTATTAAATCCACCTCCGCATCGACCTCCGACACATTATCCATACCAGCTACCTACATACCAACCACTGATCCCTTGGAAGGTTTTTTTCAATGCCTCACTCTAGGGGAGTACCACCTATATAATGTCCACACATTCCTTACTCAAGAGTATGAAAGTTTTCCCCAACACCCTCGCTATGATCACTTTGTATAGGATAATGCCTCCTTTATGGTCCTCCTCATCTTAGTACTAGTCTCACCTATGGGGACTTGATACTACCACTTACACACATGAACTACCATCACAAACCCACCCATTCTCCGCTAACCTCCAATCACTTACCAATCACTATTTCACCCACACCTTCCCGCACCGATGTGCATGGAAGGGTTTTGGTTTTGGTTATTATGAGCAAGACTATCATACCATTATTCCATGTACCACCCACAAACATAATGAATGTAGTGGTATCAGATTTCTTGAACCGCCTACCAAACAGGCCGCATTGAACTCATTAAGGACACTAGCCCTTATCCACCTTCACCAACGGAGTTGATGGATCTTGAATCTATCCCTCCTAACTTTTTATTTTCATAAACACCATTTCCTTTGGGCCTCGACTTATCAATGCAAGGAGAGGCCCTTCCACTCTACCCTTAATGTATCCTGAAATGATAGATGATGACACACCTACAATTAACATCATTCAATGTCGGTATGATGAATCCATACTCACCGCCATGGTGAAAAAGACTCATATATTAATCGGTTGTTACCATATGAGATGCAAACCATGTTGAATTAATTGACTATCGAAATAAACATTCATACTTAGGATAACCCGCACATCCTAAATATCGACAATATTTAGATGTTTGCTAAATAGGAAGCCATCACTTCTTTTCTCGTAGATCATAACCATGCTTTCACTTGGTCTTACACAGACATGCCCAAAGATTGACCCCACCATAGTGGTCTACAATATTATAAACGCCTCGATGCTAAACGTATCAAACAAAACCTCGAGGAAAATGCACCCTCGCATTTCTCTTCTTGTCAAAGAAGAACTTAAGCACCTTTTTCCATTTCCTTCATCTTACCCATTGATTATCCTCATTATATTTCTAACATTTTCCCTATCACTAAAGTGACAGGGGGACTCCACATTTACACGAACTTCCGTGACCTCAACCTAACCTAGCCCAAAAGATGAATTTCCCTTACCCGGTATTGATCAATTGGTTGACCTCACCGCTGGTCACGAGATGCTATCACTCATGGATGGATTCTTGGGTTATAACCAAAACCTTTTTTCCCAAGAGGATCAACAAAAACCTCATTCATCACCCCTTGGGGGACCTTCTACTATTGAGTCATGCCTTTTGGCCTTAAAAACACTGGTGCCACATATCAGCGGGCTATGACTTACATCTTCCATGACATCATGCATCACATATTAGAAGATTACATGGATGATCTCTTGGATAAATATAAATGTCACTCGAGCACCTTATCGTACTTAAAACCATCTTTGACCGCCATTAAATATTGTGTCCACCTTCATCCTAAGAAGTGCGTCTTCACGCTTTTAGAAAGCTCCTAGGATTTGTCGTTTCTCTCCATGGTATAGAAGTTGACCCTGCTAAAGTCAATGCCATTCTCGAAATGCCTCTACCCACTAACCTTCGACAACTCCGTATCCTGTAAGGTAAGTTGTATTCCATTCACCATTTCATTTCACAATTATCTGATCGGTGTCAACCATTTCATCATCTGCTCAAGAAGGATGTCTCCTTTAAATGGGATGATGACTGTCACAAAGCTTTTGAGGCCTTAAATTAATACCTTCTTTAAACACCCATACTCATCCCACCTAAATATGATCAAACTTTCTACCTATACACATCTGTTACTAATCATTCCTTGGGAGCCATGCTCACTCATCGTGATGAACAACACAGGGAGCAGGCAATTTATTACATAATTCGTACGCTTTTGGACTATGAAACCTGATATAACCATCCTGAAAAAAATTTCTCAGCCTTAGTTTTCATTGCCACCAAACTCCATCATTACCTACTCAACTAAAACACCTATAGTTTTCATTGCCACCAAACTCCATCATTACCTACTCAACTAAAACACCTATGTTGTGACCAACACCGACCCCTTACACTTCATGTACACCAAACCTTATCAAAATCAATGTGTTGCATGATGGATTATGCTTTTAGCTGATCTTGACCTCGAATTCATTCATCAAAATTCCATTAAGGGCAAAGCTATCACCGACCAATTATCTGACGCACCTATTTCCAGGGATCAACCCTCTAATTTTGACTTTCTAGATGAGTCAATTACTACCCTTTCCCTGGACGAACCCCCTTATCAAATGACACTCTTTTTTGAAAGTTCTAAGTGTCAGTGTGGGGGAAGAGTTGGTATTATCCTCATTCCTCTTGATGGAGAACCCATGCCTTTGTCTTTCAAACTAGACTTTGAAAGCACCAACAATATTTCTAAATACGAAGCTCTTGTACTAGGTCTCTAAGCCACCTATGCCCTAGATGTCAAATCAATCAAAATATTTGGTGATTCTCAATTGGTCATGAACCAAGTCAATGGTATGTACCAATTTAAGTAGCGAGATACTTCAAAAGTATAAACATTATGTAGACATACTTTTGACCACCTTTGATCATTACACCCTTCAAACCATCCCACATTCAACCAACAAAGCTACAGATACCATGGCTTGCTTAGCTTCCCAAATACCCGCTTCACTTTCCGATTCTAAAATCTTTGTCACCGTACAAAACCTCCAAACACCTCCTTATTTACCTCATGATGTTTACTCAATTGGGCTACCCCCGACTGAGTGACCTTTGGTATAAACAATACTCTGACTACCTTTCTCTCTCCATCTTACCTCCTGATCTCACCTGTAATGGAAAACGTGCCTTCCTTAAAAAGGTCTCTTGTTACGTCATTTTAGGAGGACTCCTCTATAAGCACGGATTTGATGGTATTCTCTTACGATGCCTCACGATTTCTGAAATTCCTTATACCATTAAGGAGGTTCACGATGGCATATGTGGAGGTCACTTTAGTGGCCTTATTATTGCTAAGCGTATTCTTCACCTAGGCTATTACTGGCCAACCCTTAACCATGATTGTTGTGACTATGTCAAATGTTGTGTAAAATGCCAACAACATTCCAATCTTCATCATACACTAGTAATGCCTTATAGGTCGCTCATGACCTTTGGCCCTTCTCTCAATGGGGTTTGGATCTTGTTGGAGAAATCAATCCTCATTCTTCCCAACACCATCAATGGATCATCACTACTACCAAATACTATACAAAATGGGTGGAAGCCATACCATTCATCTCCACGAAAGCCAAGAAAATATGTCATTTCATTAATCACCACATCATTTTTCGCTTTGTGTTCCTCATCACCTCATCAACGACAATGGAAAACAATTCAAAAACAAAACATTGCAAAACTTTCGATGCCTTTGCATTCAACCTAGTTTCTCATCACCTTATTACCAACAAACCAATGGCCAATATGAATCCACTAACAAAATTCTCAAAGAAAAATTCTCATGAAAGTGGTTGACGATCTTGGGTAGGATTGGCATACACACATTCCTTTTGCCTGTGTGGGTATACCATACTAGTATTCCCACTTCCACAATGGCCACACCATTTTCTCTCGGCCTATGGTATAGAGGTTGTTCTATCTCTCGAAGTCTAGATCCCCTCACTCCACATTTCTCTCCATGACATGCTCACCGATGATGACTTTCCTCGGGACCATTTAGCGCGCTTAGATTTACTAGACAAATGTTGTCTTAATGCTCGATCACCTTCAATTTTACCAAATATCTATCAAACGTGCTATGAAAATGTGTCCATGAATCTGAACTTCCAAGTCGATGACCTTGTCCTGAAACAAAATCAACATGTAACCAAAGCAAAAAAAAGTAAACAGGTAAATTTTCTCGTAATTGGATTGGACCATACATCGTGGCTCATACCTATGGATCGGGTGCTTATCGCTTATCTTCTCTTAAGGGTAAACCCGAACCGGAGCCCCTTAATGCCTTGCATCTTCAACCATTCTATTGTTGAATTTTATTCCTACCTCAACTTTTTTCTCTTTCCATGCTCATCCCTTGAGCACCATTCACTCCATACACCTCACCAACAATTAAAAAGAATCATGTGAGAACCCGTCACTAGTCATATTCTCTTAACTATGTGTACCACAGTAACTACACATAACATGATTCTCATGGATACTTTTCATCTCCCCTAGATGAGATCTCATGGTCATTTCACCTTTCCTTTGAACAAGAGTCCTATTTTTCACCTTGGTCTTGTCCATGACCGCAAAGACCTCATAATGGGACTAAACTCCTTGAGTCAAAATTCTAATAACCAAATGAGTCCCTCAAAAGGACATCTTACTCTTGACCAATGGTTGCTATAAATATATTTCTTCCTCGAAGGAAAACTATGTAAAGCTTTAAAAAAAAGCGAGAGAAACCGAATCTTCCCGCATCGATCATCTTCTTCACGAAAACCTCAAGGAGTTCAATTATATTTATCCCATATAGACTTCCCGCATCGATCAGTCTATCAAAACAAAAAAAAAATTAGTCATGGAATTACCCATTGTGACCTAGGACCTCTTTCCCGATGGGCCTGTTACTTATACAATATAAAATTACCTACTCTTCACCCTTTGAACCATGCCCACTCTTATTTCCTCACTGCCTCAAGGGACTTCTTGGAACCTAGACATTTGTGATCATATGACTACTTTTCACTATAGAACAGTCAATCATGTAAATTATTTAGGGTCTTACATTCATCACCTCCTCTAAGGTATTATCTACTTAGTATGATCCCACCCAATCAGGTGGCTTTATTGCTCGCTCTTATCTTTTAACCATCTTTGTTTACATTTTAATTATCTTATACAAGACTTGTTCATCGACACTTAATTTTGAGGTAATCTCCTTATTTCACCACAATCACCCCCACCTACATCATTTTACCTATAATCTACCCACACCTAGCAGATCTAAACCCACAACATGCCCAAAACCTAACAACTCATTTTCATACCTCCTTATTTTCTTCCCTAGCTTATGGGAGAACTACATCAGCCTAAGGTCCCTTTTTCGCCGGACTATGTAGGTAGCACTCCGAGGGCATGGGGCCCTTGGAGGTTAGCTCGGCCATCCTCTACCCTAAACAATTCATCTTCCATGTTCCCCACCATTTACACCACATCTCACTTAGTTTCCCTTTTATATACAAAATTAGAAATTAAGCCACATACATAACAAGTTGCTTCATATTTTATACATTTATTACACCTACCATTTCTCTATCATCACTATGCATAGATTATACCACATCTCACATATGACCCATATTATCATTCATTGCATAAAATAATGAATCGCAACTTCACCTACTTTTAACTCAACCATGCCTAACAAACATAACTCAACCATGCCTAACTAACCTAACTCATCCATGCCTATAACCTGACTTCAACCATGCCTAGCCAAACCTAACTCAACCATGCCTAACAAACCTAACTCAACCATGCCTAGCTAACCTAACTCATCCATGCCTATAACTTGACTCAACCATGCCTAGCCAAACCTAACTCAACCATGCCTAACCACACCTGACTCAACCATGCCTAATCGACCTAACTCAACCATGCCTAGCCAAACCTAACTCAACCATGCCTAACCAACCTGACTCGATCCATGCCTAAACTGACCTGACTCCATCATGCCTAACTCACCTAATTTCCATCCATATCAAAACAAAAAACCCATATCTCATCTAATACAAACAAAAATCCATATCTCATCTACCACAAGCCATAAACCAATATCTCATAAACACATCAACAAATCACAAAATACCATGTATCTCATCATATAAATCAATAAATGTGTATCTCAATATACATGCCTATCTCATCATGTCCATCATCTCAAAATGTCAGCACGTAGGCCGATATACAATACAAAATGTCATTGGCATGTAGGCTGGTCTCATATATACAAAAAAGAATGAATCAATACAAAATCTCTTCGGCACACAGCCAGTATATGCTCAAAATATACAAATCACTCATACATCCTCACTATCTTCGGCATGCATCCCGGTATGTGATAAAAAATACAACTATCTTCAGCACACAGGCCGGTATATATATCTCAAACAATAACTAGTATACATAAAAACCAAGTGACCACATATCAGAAATCTCATCAGATGTCCTCCATCTCTGTGTCACCTGTAACCTCGGCCTTCTATGTCCCTACTGCCACCTCACCTAGAGCTGGTCACCATGTGCTGGTGGCCTCTCCCTGATCGGGCCTCAGAGCTTACTCGACCTCCCTGTTCTTTCACACTATGAGTGCGGGATCTTATCCTCTCACTAGACACCTGCTAAGCCCTGTACTCGACATAGGATATGAAATCTATCCCGGCCTCCATAAGTTGGTCTTGATAATATCTCACCTCACCTAGGGCATCTCGTAACCTAGATATAGGCACAATCTATTGTCGTCCCATAGGCCTCGGCCATTGTACCTACTCCTGCACTTTCCTATGAACTGGGACCTACTCCCGGTGCTTGTGGTGGTGCCCCTACCTCTGTGCTCGTATCTAGGCTTGTAAAGCCCCACTCTATGCCTGGGTTTTGGCCAATTGGCCCTATAAACCTACCACTTGAGCCTATAAGGCTGCCACCTGACCATCTCCATCTCCTCCATCCACCATCTGGGCCTGCAGACTAGCCACCTATACGTGTAGCTCTGCTACCTCTACCTCTGAACCCTCTAGCTATGTCTGTAGTATACCTAACTAGGTAATCGTGTAGCTACCTCCCTATAGGGCATCTCTCTAAACTATATGGCTGCCCTAGTCTAGGTGGTATGGCTCATAACTGATCCACCCACCACTACCTGTACCTATCTGTACATTCGGTGTCATCTATCTACCGATCCATTGGCTACTCCTCCTCCTTGTGGGCACTGTAGGCTATGGTAGAGGTAAGGGCCTCTCCACATCATCTCTCTCGATATTGTGGGAAGGGCGGAGGAATGTCCTATAAGATCCCAAATCTATCCGGTGATTTGTGTCTGCCAGATCATCTCATCCTCCCCGGCACGGCGACCCTGTATCCACCTCTCTAGCTGGAGCTCAACTAGCTCCTCATGCATATGCCTATATGAGGGGAATCCCACATATGGCCTCCATATAATGTCCACTCCAAACAATCCCTCTAGTAACTACCAAAAATGGGCCACATCATGTGTCGGCCTATCCGATCTCTGCTCTCCTATCACTAGAACCCATCTCCTGTATCCCACCCACACAAATCTAGGTGGGAATGCATCTAGCTTGGGGCATCCTCTTGTTTACATGCACACTATGTGCTCATATGCCCAACAATGTAGTATAAATGTACAACATAGGCTAAACTTCTGCAACCACCCATATGCCCACAACTCTCTGTATAGCTACACCAAGAATGTTGGTTCCCAGGAAAAGCATGTCTCATGCACCATCATATCATGGAGTACCCCCATCAGTGATCAGGGAAATCATCCACCCTCTACATCTGGCAATGCATAGCAGCACATTGCCTCCATCAACAGAACCACTAGCCTCGTCTCATCCGGACGGGCTAGGTACATCTTTCCATAGCTCAAACTAGTGCTATGGAATCTCAGATCAACCGCCCTCACCTAAAACTATCCCAATTAGCTTCTCTGAGGCCTTAGAGGAGATAGAGTAAACCTGGGTACCCAATATGGGTAACCGTAAAATCTAAAACACATCCTCTAGGGTGATAGTCATCTCACCTGTCGGTAGGTGGAACGTGTTGGTCACGGGATCCCATCTATTGATGAGCATGACCATCAAGTTGGGCTATCAAACAACATGTCTGTAGTGATAAACCCCACTCAAGCCCACTACCTCCACATGTTACGCCCAACAGGTTGCTGCACTGTGCACTATCACCGTAGTGGTAGAACCCTGTCTCACATATATAACTGCGCTCTCCCTACATCCAATCTAAGCATGACATTAATCCACATTTACCATGACCATATTCACCAATTATCATTACCCTCCACCCTATTTTCACCCTACCCATCTCAACTACCTAGCCCACATCACTTTTGCATCATTGTACCTAAAAGCTCGACTAGTATCTATTCATTCTAACCGACTCCGGTCACCCTTAAACCGGCATTGGTCACCTACTTAGTGACCGGTACCGGTTCACCCTTACCGACCATGGTTACCCCTTAATCGGCATCACCCTGTTTGGTGATCGATGCTAATTCCACCTAATCGACGCCGGCCACACTTGATCATGATGCGGTCACTATCATGGAAAAACCCGTATCTTCCCAAAACCCCCTTTTTCTAAAACCCTCCCCTTGCCCCTTTTACCCCACGGCTGCATAATGACCTAATCTACCCCTGGACCTCTACCCACCCAACCTATACAATTTACTACCCTCCCCTTCCTCTCTTTACCCGTTATTCCCCCATACCTAGATTTAACTTTTACTCACCCACAAAGACCTACAAAATAACACTAATCTACTCCACTAATCTATCAAATCCACAATGTAGAGTAGGGAACTTACCTCATCATGCTACCACAATCTCGGTGGCACATCTTTCCATTGTACCGGGTGGCCTATCGATCCATCTCCACCTCTGCCATCACCGAATAAGTACTCGTAACCTCCACCCAATCAAATCTCTCACCCCGATTCCATGGACCCGCAAGTAACCAACAAAACACTCGTTAAATCACACTACTAGCTCACTGTCCCATTTTGTCTGACACTTTTCTCTCTTTTCTCCTTTTTTCGTCATTTTCTCACTTTGCAAATAACAAGTGAATAACAAAAATGTAGATTTTTTTTTAACCAACCCAACCTAACTAAGGTTGGTTACTATTGACCGGCATTGGTCGCATGCCCTACCAAAAACTATCGCCGATTTCCTTATACCGACGCTTCTATTATCCTTGACCGCATCACCACCCTCACTTGCACATTGCCTTCACTTTTTCCCTTTTACCCCACCTGTCACCCTAATCCTTTACCCAACCCCACCTTTACCCAACCCATTGACCTTACCTTTCTTGACCTCATCTTTTCCTACCTCCCTTTGTCCTCCTTTGGGGACTCATTATTTTACCCCTACCTTGGCCTTACCAATACCATGACCTAGCTATTTAGACCTAGATCATCACTAGTGACCTTTGAACTCATGTGTTCGCTATACTTGGCGGCACTGTTACCTGTGTTGATTGACCTGATGACCTTACCTAGCCTATTGCTGTGACCTTTTATCTTGACCCTACCTTTGGTGTACTGGAACATACCTAAATGTTCCTGTACCTAACCTACATTGTGTTTCCTGACCATATCCTATACCTTGGATACCGGAATCACTTCAACCTTGTTTGGATAAACCTATCGACCTTAGATGATGTAGAGTTTTCCTACTCTTCAACCCGGTAGCATGATGTAGTTTATACGTGTGTGTTCGTTTGACTGTTGCTACCTTTGACCTAGACCATTTACCTGGAATTTCCCGAGTAGACCTTTCAACCTTTTTTCCCCCATGCCCACCTGCCTTTTCCTCACATTCACCTTTTTATCAAACCACTCACCACCCCGCCTTCGGCCTCATCGCCTTGGTTTGAGGGGGATCACCTTCACCCCCACATGGGGTAACCACATCTTATTTTTGTTAGCTTCGCTTACCAATACAAGCTATGCAACAAAAAGGGGCAAAATGTAGACACTAAAATTTGGTCACACTCCCTTTGGTCCCTCGACGAATAAACACCCTTCATTGCATTCACTTAGCCATGACCCCCTTCACCCCACTAATATTAATTTAATTAATTAAATTAAATTAATGCATTATCCTCACTATATCTATTATTTAAATATCTTATTTTAAATAATATCCACATACAATTCACTTAGACACCTCACCAAGCCAACTCAACCTAAGACCTATTCTTAGCAAGTTTCCATAACTAACTAAGACTTACCCAAACCCTAAAAATCAATGCCTACATTCCCTCTAACCACATTCTCGCATGCTCACCAAAAGCTCCCAGTCCTAATCCGTGGGTTAACGACAAGAAATGCGAGGAAATCGGAGAGGATCCCCTAGTTTAATAAACCAAGGAAATCCCACCTTTACCGACACTGGTTACCCTTAACCGCCGCCGGTTAAGCTTGTAACCACCGCTCGCTTCCCCTTTTAACCCTAAAACAACCTTATTCTCAAGGTTTGAAGTTGGAAGTTGGAAGTTGAAAAGTAGAAGGTTGGCGAAAACACATCTCATAGAGATAACACATCTTTAGAGAGTGAATTCCAGTGAGAATCTACATGCAAGGAAACAGATCAAGCATCTTTTCTTGCATAACCATCCTAGCCATTATCTGATCTAACCAAGCAAAGAGGAATGTACATGCAGCCCATACAAAGCTTTCCTTCAGTTGGTGATCACTTACACCTTCAAACCCTCATCAGCACCTCCATCCCTCACTCATAGGCATTCAGGACCGAAATCCAAGTAAGTATAACATCATACATTTTTGGTTTATTTCATTTCATCATCATTTTATCATCTATTGTTTACCTAGCCACCTATTGACCTTATCCAACATTTCCACCTCCATATACCCATTAAAACCTCGCTAAAGCCTACCCCAATCACCCAATACCTCATCCCGACCAACCAAAGTCCTTTGTACAATCACAAAGGAGACCCAAAGCTTGTTCTATGGAATTTCCAGATTTCCACAAGATTCAAAGACACCCGATTACACTGACCACCATCGGTTACCCTTAACCGACATCGGTCTCTGTATTTTCCCATACATCCTAGAACAAAGACCTACCCACCAAATTTCATCTCACCCTCATCCACCTGTGATCTACCTGAGACCTCTGTCAAACCTACAAAACCTAGAACCAATCATTTGACCTTTGGATTCTATTCTAGCTTAGCATGTTAGATTAGATCTATTTCTTATTGTGTTTTAAGTGAGATACCTAAATCATTTCAAATTACAATAGGATTTACTTTGTTTATAACATTAAATTGTTTAAAATAGTGGACTGACAGCCATCTAGGAAGTATCACATTTGTCAAATCTAGCATATGCTAGGAAGTTCACTACCCATATTGTTTAATTCCATCTTGTGGTTTTGATTTTCATTACAGGTAGTTCCTCCTAGCCAAAAGGAATCTCTCATGATCGGTGGATTCCAAAGTCATATGTGTGTAACAATCCATCAACCAATTTGAACAGTATTCCTCCTATGCTCGTTACCCTATTTGTTTCATCAACAATTCAAAGAAATGATGTAAGAATCAGGTGAAACACTAACAGCATTATGAAGATTAAATATACCGATAAGGATGTGGGATAGATGTGGTGATAAAAGGTGAATAAGGAGGTGGTTGCTTAAATTATATTGTAGAGGTAGCGGAAGATGGTGTTTGTTGTGGGATGTTATGAATAGGATAGATTTTTGTATGGAAATTAATTGTTGTGATGGTTATGGAATATGTTATTTGATAAGGGGTACATAGTATTGGATGAAACAGGGATGAGTGGTGGTGATCACACTAGTATTGATTAAGGGAATGGATGAAGGAATATATATATTGTTGTTTTGAATGGTAGTTCTAATCAAGGTTGAGATACAATAGTAGAAATGGTAACAAAACTTATTGGATGTGTCTAGGTAACTGAGGATGTTAGAGGGATAGATAATGAAACACTGATATTGTTTTGAGGAGGTGTTGAACAAGTGGAAGGTTTGGGTGAAGATGCAAGTTGTTGGGAAATTGTGTCTTGAGAATAAATCATATGGAGACTAAGAACAGGAATAGAACAAACACCACTAAATTTTTTTGAGTTGACTGATAGGAATGGAAGACTCAACATTTGATATTTCAGATTGAATAATAGGAATGGAAGATTCGAATTTGACATTTCAATGACTTATGGGTTGATATGAATATATTTGTTGGATAATGGGTTGTTGGTTTGAATAAAAGAGTTTTGCAATAGTAGACGAAGGGTGAGGAATGTGTGGTTTGGATACAAATGGTTGGATTTGAAACCCCTAGGCTGTAAGATAAGCATTAATAGAAATGGATTTGAATCTAACATCTCTTCAAAAATAGGGTTTCCTCTATCAAAGAAAGGAGGTTCAGATGATTCTGATTGAGAGCTGGGAGAATATGGTTGTTCGATTTATTTTTGCTCGGACATATGGAAGATTTGACTATGAAATTGACGTGCAGAATGTAAGAGATGTTGTCACATTTCTTGATTATATTATTCCTCTATTTAATTTGAGGCTTGTTGATGTTTAGATAGGGGATTAGATGTGGTTGGTTGATAAAATGGGTTATAATGTTGTACTGGTGTAGATAAGAAAGTCGATAATAGTGTAGGAAATGAAATAGACAATGGGATATGTTGTTGTAATGGTGTTGGTAATTATGTAGACATATTTTCTAAAGTTTGATAATGGGATTTCTATCTGTAAGTACCATAGTAAACGAACACACAATCACCTATAAATGTAAAATAAATAAATGGGTTGATTACAAACAACATGAAAAGAAAGAAAAACATGTTTACAAATTATCTTGATTTAATTAAGAAAAGTGAAATGTGTAAAATGGATGATGGGTCCTAGGAAATGGAAAGCTATGGTTGGTTTCAGGTATGTTTATGGGAAATATCCTCGATATACCCGAAGGTACATGAGGCTCAACTATGTATCTTTGTTGCCAATACGGGCTTAGTATTGGGGCCTACCCCCTCACTTCGCAGTCCCACAATGATAAGGGAGTTCATTTATTTTCCACTATACCAACAAACAAGTGTTTATACTCGACCAGAGCACCAAGTTGGTTTACCTATTGGGTGATGAAATCCCAATAGTTGTCATCTGGTGGGAAATTTTTTAATGCATTTTTATGTTTTAAGTGATTTGGTTGTGTGTGGGGAAAATAAAGTGAATGTAACTGATTAATTTTCCCTAATTAAAACTATGTGAACAAGAAGGATGCAATGGTTCATTTTAAGACCCAAAACAAAATGTTATTTTTGATGAGAAAAAACAAGAAAATAATGCAATATTGAAAGAAAAATAAGGTTTTAAGCTCACCATGACAAATGCTTCCTTTTTTTTTAAATGTAAATTTTAATTTAATAATAAGCAATCCAACAAAAAAAGCCTATAAAAACAAAAACTTGTAAAACCAAGTTAGCAAAAATAATAGAAAATAATAGAAAAATATTGATTTGAAAGTAGACTGCAAAGTAATCAAAAGAATTCAAAGAAATCGTCGATGATTAACTAAATCACTGATGATTCACCTAATTGTCGGTGAATGACCAAATCACTAGTGATTACTATGTAGAAAACCAAAAATAGAAATAATGATATTTTGATGAAATGAAATAATAAAATAATGTAATAAGGGACTTAGGGTGTCCCACTGGGCATGCTAAGATGTTCAAAAATATTCCTACCTCTTCAACTTGAATTAACAAAGCAATAAAATAGAAATATACTAACCTTAGAGGACGTGGGGTTTAATGATACATGTATATGTTGATTGACGATGATCGATGTTGTGCTCCATGAAAGATATGTACAAGCTCCTTTAATGTAAGAAGACTTGCGATCAAAAACACTACACAAGATATGATTAATAAGATAGATAAGCGAGCTGCTCGACAAAGGCCGATTCCAAGAATCCAAAGGGCTTCCTCGAAGGATGTCAGCTTTCTGTTTAAACAATCAAGTGGATTTAAACAGATAAACAATACATGATATATTATAAGTGTTCGACCAATGATAAGATGATAAAAATACGGATGGAAGATATATAATAAAATGATAAGAGATGGATCAAAAATAGACTATGGCTCAAGTCAATTTCAAAAGTTAAGTCTTGTTCTACCTCGTATGCAGCTCAAACAAGTTTAGCTTCGATAAGTCTCGTAGTCAAATTATGCTCTCCAAAGTAGTCTTCTATTTCTTGATAGAGTTCATGAGTGAATTCAAAAATGTTTTACAATTCTAATAAAGGAGCACATTAAATAGCACAACATGTCGATCATGTGAGATATCATACTTTGCTCCCAAAGTAGAATGAATGTTGGATTATTGGAAAAGAATGAATGATGGTAATTTCATGAGAGGGGACACCAATTTTCATCTAAAAGTAATCCATGCTAAATAATATTTTATAAGAAACTAATTTGATATGATAGATAAAATATACTCGGTGAGAAATAGATGAAATTGTAGAAAGATAAAAGTGATAGGAATCACTGGCGATTGGGGCAATCACTAACATTCTCGTGCTTTGTAATAAACTAACAAATTCAAACATATGATGATTAAAACTTGATTTTACAGAATGTAAAATGTTCAAATATGATTTAAAAGAGATGGATAAACAATTAATAGGTACCTAAAGGTTGATGTGTACCTATAATAAGCCACAAACCTAGTCAAGAATGATATGTGATGGCCGATGAAATATTCGAGACTAAGTGGTGAAGAGCTGATTACGGGTGATCCAAAATTTATCTCGATGTTAAATTAAGATAGATGGTATTGTTTTATGTTTATTTTATTACCCAAATGTTGAATGATGATGTCCAAGAAGCTATGGAGCCAAATTGAAAGTGAGAATTCATGAACTGAAGTTGAGAATCATGGAGAGAGACTAGAAAACTAGCTTAAATAATCGTTGGTGATAACTCAATCACCAGTGATTTTGGTCTATTTGAGTTTTATAAGGAAAATGGGTGGAACAATTTTCTAAATAAAGGCCTTTGGTTTAGATTTTTAGGGGTGGATTTGTTATACTATTGGAGGATGTGTTACTTTTTGTTTTGGAGGGTGACTAAATAAATTGAATTATACTAGTTTAGGTGTGTGTGTATGTGTAGATGATTTTTCTAGGTGAATAAATGATAATGATAGGTTTGTTGAGATAAGGGGATTAAAGGTGGTCCTAGATGGATTTTAGGGAATAAATAGATTTAGGTGGATTTGGGTGGTTTAGACTTAGGATAAATGATTTTGATAAATTTGATTAAATGGTATGTATGATGAAATATTCATACATTTAATTGATTGATTAAATAATGAGGGGGTGATGAAGGGCATAAGTATGGGATGTTGATATATTTAATTAATTAATAAATTGTAAAAAAATGAATGGTGTATATTTTCGAGTGTCTACACCATTAACGATCTTTTCATATCCCAACATGAACACGCTGCCCATGACTCCTCCGCTTTACTCAAACCCATCAATCCACTTAGTTTTTGGTTCCCATTCCACCCAATCTACCCCACATCAACACTATCCCCACATCTTCTATTCCCATCCCATCCTTATCTACTCTTGTTATCAACACCCCTATCCAACATCCTCAAGAATCCAACTTGCTTCCTCCATCATCCGAGGATCCTGTTTAAAACTCAAGTGCCCATACTCACCTCTCAAGTCCACACCGATGTCATTACTTTGCAGCCCCGCCCTTTAGATTCAATTAAAACCTACCAACCCCACTCCATAGCACCTTCCAACACATGTTCTCTAATCAATCTATCGAAATGTGCTAAGCACCCCATCCTACACATCCCCAATCTAATCCTCCCATCATCCAACAATAACCTCCTCAATCTTGCCCACCTATCTACATCCCTTCTCAACATCCCATCTCACAACCCATTCAATCATCTTCCTCCTTATCAATCATCCTTGTAAAATCCTACATACCCTCAATAGTATCAATCCTATCCACAATCCAATCCATCTACTTATTACAATCCACAACCCCATCCATCAGGTTCTCATCCCCATACCTCCAACGACTCCATGCAAGCCTTGGTAAATAGGTTGACCAACTTGGAAGCCGCTACTTTGGGTATTGAAAGCTCTTTCACTTATGAATAAATTTGAAATGATCCTATCAATCCATCTATCCCCATAAAACCATATCATCCACACGGAAACTCCTAATGTTTCTAAATTCA
This sequence comes from Taxus wallichiana var. yunnanensis, assembly GCA_018340775.1. Lineage (NCBI taxonomy): Eukaryota > Viridiplantae > Streptophyta > Pinopsida > Cupressales > Taxaceae > Taxus > Taxus wallichiana. The sequence continues at coordinate 614,710,688 of CM031244.1, forward strand.
ACGATAAGGAGGACCGTCAAAAACACCTTTATTCCTCTAGAAATCCATGTTATCTTATCAAACATGAGCAATATATTATGCTTTGAAATTTCCCCATGTCATCTATCTGCCCGATTTAGACCGGTATAATGGAATTCCTTAACATTCTCTCTTCTCTTTCACCCAACTTTCACAACTCTTCTTAGAATACTTTCCCATAAGTATTGTGTGCAAGATCACCATTACCAACCTCTATGCCATTAAACAGGTTTGAAGATGAATCAATAAAAAAGCTCACTAGGTGGCGTGGAATCATAAATCAATTATCCTCGTCTCTTCCCCAAACCGAACACATTGAACTTTTATCTCAATCATTTGTTAAACACATATCTTCCACTCTTGAAATCCAATCTTTTTAGAGCTTTGAGAAATCCTTTAGCATGGCTCATAAAATGGAATTATGTTCCCTTGAATAAATTCATGTAAAACTCCACTCCAATAAGCCTTAAACCGATCTCAGCAATTCACCCTTCTCTCACAATGACAAATCCAAAAATTCACCAAGCTCCATTGTCGTAAAATATTATTCCTCATCCACATCCCATGTTGAGTCATTGCTGAAAGGGATCCTAAAATAAATCCTAACTATAATCCTCTCAACGATTCATATAGTTCCATCTTTGATAAACTCATGGCTTCCAACCTTATTCAACTTCTCCTATCTAACCCGTTAATGAATCACGTACCAAACCCACATGGTATCACGAGGACCACTATTACAATAATAATAGAGTTTGTCGTCATGATATTTAAAAATTTCATACCTTTAAAAACCTCGTATAATGACATATTGATAGAGGGGACATTCAAGTGAATAATCATAATGCCTCTCCTATCCAACCATTAGGAATCTTCAAGAAACCCTTCCCTAATCACCCACAAAATAATCAATTTACCTCTCCTAAATCCTAAGAACCTAATGCCCACACAATAAATAATTTTTTGAATCAAGATTCCAAACCTTAACCCTCATCTACTACATCTACAACATCCACATCTATCACTCTCACTACATCCACATCTACTACATATGCATATATTGCATCCATATCTACTACCCTTGTTTCTATTAATCCTACATCTACCTTGCCCATACCCACCTCCACATATATCTCAAAATTTTCTCCTACTTCTACACCCATATCTTCATCTACTAAACCCACATCTATCACATCTACCTCTATCTCAACATCTACCCCACCCCATACCTACATCTACAATTCCATCTATACCTATACCTACATCCAAATATACTCCATCTCTCATCTCTACCAAACATACATCATCCATCAACCCTATCACAAGTGGTGCCCCCATCTCATCTTCATCTTCAAAAAATTTAAAAATATCTACACCAACACCTGTTGGAAATTTGGACACTAAGAGGGGGTGAATTATTGTCTTATTAAACTTTCAATATATTTCTACTCCATAGACTAGTTAAGAAAGACATGAGAAATTATGCACAAGAAATTGAAAGATAGATAATACATATTTGTTTAGGTGGGAAACCCAAGAAGGGATAAAACCCACAAAATCAAATAAATAGATTTGGAAAATATGTCCTATGTGTTACAATGATTTCAAGTTGAGCTGTAACTCAAATTTTTGAGGCTACAACCCCAAAATAAAATCAAGCAACTACTTGATGTTGGAAGAAACAACTCCCAAAGTGATTTAGTCAGCAACCACTGACCTTCTGCAAGCTACTACCTGCAGGGAAGAAATAAATACCTAATTATACTTTGAGCTATAACTTAGTGTGAATAAACATTTTGATCACTCTTTAACTAGTTACAAAATCACCTGGATTGTGACCCTAAATTAACAATCTATCTTTTCTCATCTCACCTGCAATTTCATTAATATCATAATCCTCTATCCACTTGCTATCTGATTCCTTGAAGCACTCACTTACCATTCTTGGAATCCAAGTTCAAATTCCCATGAATTCTTCAAGATTCAACATTCCAAAGATGCTCGTGGTTATCACTATCAAAAACACAAGTATTCAAGGTCCTAGAAAACATTTGTCTCATTTTGAAAATTTATATCTCACAATTTTTTTGAATTAATCATGTCATGCTTCCACCTATGTTTCTTCAACACACAACATGCATCATTGTTTTTGATATGTCCAAGTTATCTCTTATAATATTTTCTTCTTCACACTGTCTTTTGGTATGTCTCATTAGTTCATCTTGCATTCTATACCCTTCAACTCATCAGATACTCCTTCCTCATTAAAGTTTGCATTTCATACTTGAAAATTACTGCACCTGCATTTTCCTCAAGCTCTCACTATATATCTAGATGTTGTTCCATTGTGTTATGTATCTATCACACCAATTTCATATTTTCACACATGAATACCTCTTCATGTTCTTAATTTTTCATCTTTGTCTCTATCCTTACAGTCTTCTCTTATATATCCAAAGATATTTGGTCATGTCATTTCTATAAATAATATTTAGCTCCGCATCTCCCATCTTCATCTTCATACATCTTTTATTTCATTAAAATTTTCAGTCCACTTCCTTTTTCTACTCACTTATAACTTTTTACCTCCTTCCAAAACATACTCAACCCATACTTGACTCTTCAAATTCAATCACACAAACATATTTCTTAAATCAACTTCAACTAAAATCTTACACAAAGTGTCTCTTCATATTCTTCTTCGAGATAAGAAAGGAACTCAAGAGGTTACAACTATTTTGTGTCTCTTGAGCTTCACTTTAGATTCCATTACATTAAAAAAATTCTTGATACTTTTCAACTTCACAAAAAGGTGAGACACTTAGTAACTTGGATAAATCTATGTGTTTAGAATATTGCATGATTGTTCAAGCCTTTAAATCGATAATACGTATACTTTAATGTTTCTTAAACCATATTTGACCTTTTAAGCACTTTTCGGAGATTATTAAACATATTTTATAAAGATACTTTCATTGAACCAGGGGCACGTAACTCGCTGCACAACGTTTGTAATTTGAATCCTAGACCACTATCATGTAGTTATTGTATTTTAAATGAAATAAAATCATGTGTCTATGTTAATAGACCTCATCCATACTACTTAGGAATTTTCATGAGGGATTATAATGTTTTAGAGAAGAACTTCATCACTCACATGGTTCATGCTCTAAATAGGGTCTACACAATCTTCATAAAAAACTTTCAACAATATATCTTCAAAACCATGAAGACAACACAACATTATTTTTCACAACATTTGTATTCTCTAGGAAGATATTTTTCTAAGTGTTTAAGGATTTTTATTCGATAAAACACAAGATTCAAAAAAATATTCTTCACAAACCCTAGAACTATGTTTTTATGAATGGCCACACCCGAGACACTCAAAAATCAAATTCTTGCTCAATTTGTAATGGTTTTCAAAAAAATTACTTGTTGTGGTTAATTTTATCCATTTTCTATCTCTTTCAATCATCCAACAGATTGAAACACTTCAATTTACTTCCAACTTCAAAGGAAAACAATGCACAATGTAGTGTAAGTTCTACTAGTGATGTTCATAGCGGGATAACATGCCATTTGTGACTAGAGGAAAATTTTAACTTATTTTGTACAAGTTTTAAACATTTTTAACTCTTCCTTAGTGCTCATAGCACATCACTTCTTCAACCTTTCATCATGTCAATTCATTTTTGTACCAATAAACTGAATTTTAGATTGCATTATGTCCATAAATGGACTCTACAACTCTTAAGGTAGACTTCTACACAACTCAACCATATTGAGACCACTTCTAGAAAAGTGTAGATTACCTGAAAAATTTCAAAACTTCAAACAATCACCAATATATGAGTAACACTCACCTTTTTCCACTTGGTAAGTGAATTCCATGAGCTTTGCATAGAAGACATAGAAAAACAAGAAGGGAAGATTTTATCCACACTTTGTCCATTCAACACAAAATGATAATTTATTAGGAACTTGTGAATAGATGAGATAAACAACTCCTTTTTTCAAGTTAATAACATGATTCAATTACAACTTCTAGACTGATCCATCTCAATCACACTTGTAGACATATGTCTTACACACTCAGAGAGACTTTGTCTTGACGATTCAATCTACCTTGAATACTTTAAAACACAAGAAGAATGGAGACACCATTAATAGATCATGAAATTTTTTAAAGAAGCTCATCCAAGTGATTTGAGGATAAACACACAACTTTTTTCATTTCCAACTCGGAAGGAGCTTGAGAGTTAAAGGAACAAGGCTAGAAAAACAATCATAACTTTTTGTATACTTGTCCAATTCACTGAAATGTTTTTGTAGTATCTCGATCTTAGAATCCTATACAAAAATTACTTATATGATTTATCTGAAGGAGGATATATTTTTCTTGAGTGTTAAGAATCTAGAAACCTTCTTGTTAATCATTTTCTAAAAAATTATGTTTTATAAAAATTATCATAACATTCACATACCTTCTCATAACTTGATGAAAGTTGGCATAAAGCACCAAAACTCACCCTTATACATGATCTATGAGTTAATTTTCCATATATATGATTGTAATATTCTATCCTATCTCATTTGCATTAGACTACACTCAGTTCTCAAAGTCAATTTCTATGAAATTTTGAATTTTACCTCCAGGATCTAAAATAGGCCTTATTATTGCTTACATGCCCTAGACAATGTTACAAGACTTTTCCCATGCTTATATGACCTTTCCATGACCTGTACCAACTTCTCACACCTCATTAGGATCCAAAAATAGGCCTAAATGGGCCAATTTCAACTACAACTTCCACCAAATGACTTGATACACTCGTGAGAGATCTTGCCCATGCTTACAATAAAATTACTAACCTATAGACCATATGAAACCAGAAATCCAACCTATATTATACCTTTAGTGATCAACCACATCACTATTTGATCTTGTAGCACCATGAAACCAATCTGAACCCATCTTAAATGTTCAATACACCACTAATAAGGCACTACCAATCAACCTTCATGCCTCTAACTGATCTTCACTTCACCACTCACTACTTTTCCATTAATGCCACTTGACATCAATGAAAACACCAATGAACAAGGTTTAACAACACCTCCAATCACCAAACCATCTGCAATATATTCACATCCTATCAATCATGATATCTAAAAATAATATTCATCTCCAAACCTTACAATGCCATCCATATCCAAATAACATAAAACTACCTCTAAGGATGACTCTATGGTTGAAATCATTGTCATCCCCGAAAGGGTAAAACCTTGAAACAAAAATGAATAAAATTAGTGATTCCATCTAAAATTATCTCACTCATCCACATAATAAATTGGAACTCCCTCGCTTGAAGCCCCATCATTCCAAACCATCCGACATAAAAAATCTGTCTTAGGGCATCCACCATCTATTTTGGGATCATGCTCTCTATACAAAGCACCCATCACTACCTAATCTCAATCAAAAGCATATGTCCCTCCTTAATCTGAATCCAAATCATTTATTCATCCTTCCAAATCATCCATCCATCCTTCTATGTATGAATAATAAACAACCAAATAAAAATATGAATCCATGGCCTTTACAAAGCCTCACAAGAATAAGGCACATTTTTTCCTTCATCCACTTATTCTAAACATAATCATGAAAATTATATAATACTTCACCTTCACAGACACCCATTGAATATTATACTAAAATCCTTTGAAGTCTCATCCAAGCATCCACAGCATACCCTTCCACCCATCAAGCCCTTGACAACCGTGGTGGGTGAAGCCCACGTGGTTTTTTTCCAAAACATATGTTCCTACCATTGTGTCCATGCACATGACATAGATCACTTTGTAGGGCCCTCTGAATCCTAATCAATGACCTTATAGAATAATATGATCTTATCATTGAATAATACCACCCTCTTCTATATACTATCTCATCCACATCCAATCCCAATCCTCCAATAAAGTCTATAACTTTCAATACCTCTAAATATGGTTCCTCATCCTTATCTTCCATCACTATCCCACCACCAACTTCTACCTCTCTTAAGGATGGTTCCTCTCTCTATATAGATGTTGTATGTATTGTCACTCATTCTCACCCTCAAGAGACCCAACCATCTACCCAAGGTCATCATCACTACTCCTTCTAACGAGACCACTTCATCTTCTTCTTCATACAAGGCTAAGGTATCCATCTTAGTTTTCCCACAAAATCAAAATCCTACCATGATTGAATAAAGTAATGTAGAACACCTCCATTGGGATCCTGGTAAGATGTCTCTCTATGAGATCATCCAAAGCTCTCCCAATCATCGATAGGCTAACATCCAAGTATTGCGAGTATCACAAGGTATTATCTAATGAGTCCCAAAATTTCATGGCCCTTGTTGGAGCCCTTGGGACTTGCACCACCATCTCATTTGACGATTTTGAGATTCCTTACATCCTACCTGAAGATCGTGATCTTCCTCTTTTCATCACTGTCTGCATCAATGAAATCTTCATCCGATGATGGATGGTTGACAATGGTTCTAGCATCAATATCATCTCATCTTATACTTCCAGCCAAGTTAAGCTTCTCGACACCATTGTCACCCAATCACATGTGGTCCTCTAAGCCTTTAATGACATTTTTACCCCTACCTTGGGAACACTTATCCTCCCTATAAGTGTTGGTGAAAATATCCTCAATGAAATATTCTACATTGTTGAAGGGGATTTTTAATACAACGTCATGCTTGGATGCCCATGGATTCACACCATGCATTGCATCCCATCCACTCTTCATCATGTACCAACTATGGGTAGTAGGGGAAGATCCATACACTCCCCATAAATCTTCCCTGATTAAAAGTATGTCACATGACCTATTAGCCAAATGACCTACCCATCCCTAAGTAAGACCCATCCTCCACAACATCCACTAGTTCTTCCATACTTGAATCTCGGTTATCTCAAGATGACTCTCTTGATAATGTTATGTAGTGTCTCTCACTAGGGAGTATCAACTCCTCTCTCTTAGTTCTCTTCCCATGCTAAATCGACTTGGTAGACTGATAAAGCTCTCATGTACCAACCTAATGTCAAGGATATATTTTCCTTTAGCCCACCTCACCTAAAAACCAATATTTTATATGGTGGAATTGATCACCCCTCTTCTCACACTCGATAATAAACCTCACACAAAGTCATACACCAATTGCTTCGAATTCCTCTATAATAAATGCCTCACCTATACCTACCTCCAATCCTATGCGTGGAATGTATTTTTTCTTAGATGGTATGAGCAATGCATACATCATCTTGTCTTCGACCAATCCCAAAAACACCATGAGAATTTTGGATTGTGTAGTCACAAAATCATGCACTTTAGACATTATTTAGTCTTGGTCTTATACTACTACTCATATGGTTTTTTGAGTGAAGAAATTACTAATTAACCCCTGTCACTTGGTCTTTTTTATCTACTTTTTGTCATAATTCATGACATTCACCGCATACGTGACCAATTAGATTTTGTTACTTTACATCATTTTAGCCTTGATTGGGATGCCCAGCTAGTACTAGGAGCCCATCGATGCCCCAGTCCCGATTAAAGCGTCTTGATCCTTTTACACTTTTTCCACTTTTTGGTAACTTTCTAGCCATTTGAAAATTTTAGATTTTTTATGGTCAACCTCTTCGGGGTTAATTACGAAATTAGAACAAGAGAACCATATAAATATAAAGTTATGAGACCATATTCAGGGACCAAGCACTAGGCACTACTATCATCATCTAAGGTTACATCCATATAGAGCTCATTTGCATCCATCTAGCTCCATCACAAGGGACAAGGATGGTTCATCTACATCACATTGCATAGGAGGGAAGTTTATTCTATTCCATCCACCATTCTATTACATTATACACACATATTTATTGCTCACTACTTTCACAAAGTGTGAGTGGTATAAGAGAAACCTAGGGCATGATCATACACACAAACACACATAGAACTACATTGTTTTTGAGATGTAGTTCAATGCTTAATTAGTAAGTCCACCATTTTGGTTGTTGAGGAAATTCTAACCCCTTCATTTGCATTTTTCTTTTTTATGGTTTGAAGCTTATTTTGGGGTTTTACAAGTCTTTCGTTCATCATTAATCATTCATGACATTTGGTAAAGAGGAGAGAATTATATGCAACACACAACGTAGGATTCGAGATCATCATATGACCCTCAAAATCTAGTTTTTAGACCTCCTGCATAGACCAAGCTACCTAGAACTCAAACTAGGGTGCCCAAAGGTGCCCTGATCCTCTCCCAAGAACACTATGCATCTGCCTACCATGGCTTCTAATGATTTTCTCATCTTTTCTACCATGGCTTCTAATGTCTATCAAGTATCTTTTCTTCGATTGATTCAAATCCACCCATCTTGTAAATACTCTCTTCAAAAACCTTAGAGACTATGCATCCGCCTTTCAACATGTTACCTACCAAACTCAATACTATTTTTTGGTCATATTTTTGAGGACTCCTTCATTCCAAATACAATCAATCTATTTTTAAATCCATTCAAGCTCTTCATTCTTTATTTCAATATAAATTTCATTCTATGGGATCCACGATTACATCTATCAAATTGTAGACACCAAATTTGTGTCTTACGACCCCCTGTGCCCCGTATCTCATTTCGTAACCTAACCTCATCACCTAAACCTTACACAATTATTTATTAATTACCTTATAATTAATAAATCCACATCGCCATACCTGCCACCTCATTTTGCCACCTCATCATGACCTAGTCCTAACCCTAAACTAACCTAATTAAGACCTATAACTTGGTCTACATCCACACCCATGACTAATGACTCCTTACTCGCACCCAAAACCGACCTCGTAATAACTTGACCAAGCCCGCAACTAATCCCTTGGGAGAAAAGGAGGGAAAGTTGGCTATTTTACTAAAAATAGCCCACTTTGACTGAACCGATACCGGTTTCTACTCGACCGCCGTCGGTTACGTAACCGCCATCGGTTCCCTGTAAATGACCTCCTCCAACCAGAAACAAAGGTCGGGATTTTTGATTAATCGGGATCATCAGAAGTCATTGAAAGGATCCGGATTTTACTTGGCCGAGCAGAGACAAGTGAAGAAACAAGAAGAGTTTGCAGAGAAGGACATCAAGCCCAAGATCGCAAATCGAGTAACCGAGCCAGCCGTGACACTCATCTGATCATCGGGAGGGAAGATATCTCATCTTCTGATTGTCAGGTCATCCTACCTGAGTTCTGCCTTTGTCATCACAGTTCTTGGACCTGCATCCTCATCAATAACCAGTAAGTAGTATCTTGTATGTCTTTTTAATAACATTTCTTGAACTTCTGAATCACAGCCATCATAAGTCTATTCCTAGATCTACTACCCAGCAACACACTACATCTAACTGTCATTCCTCTACCCTTACGTTACCCCAAGAACACCCTCCCCATACTCTCTGAGTCCCTCTCATCACCCCGTTACCTAACCCCACTCATTTACCAGCCTTATAAACAACACAACCACCCTACAACCAACCCTCACCAAAAGTCCCTAAAACATTGCCCCTACCGATATCGGTTAATAGCAACCGGTACCGGTCACTATGATTCCAAACCAAAACCATCCTTTCCTCTACTTGTTTCAACAAGGCAATTAAATTGTGATTTTACAATCATTTGTGTTAATTCATATTAGCAGGGGAACTGACCACCTTCGAAAGGAAGTTTTATATTTCCTGGGCCCAAGGCAGTTCCCTCATTTATTGTCTAATTAAAATCTGGTGGTCTTGTATTCTTACTTGCAGGTAGTCCTTCCAAGACAAAAAGGAGTTCTTCGCAGTCGATCTGATCTCTCTCTACGGTACGCGCACACCCTCTCGACATTCAACAAGTATTCCTCCTAGCCCTAACCCTTATCTGTTTCTCAAAGGAATGAAAGGATAGAAGTAACTCTATTCCCAAAGAGCTGAAACATTCTGTGCAAAAAAATTTGCACGCCTGGGGACCCATTTTGGGTTTCTTTCTTTCTTGCTTGCTTTCATATAGGGAGCATACTTGCTGTTTTTCTTCTTCTTAAGATATTCACAAGGTATTTTGTTATTTTGGTAAAAGAAATTGCTTTTCTTTTACACCTTTGCATTAGTGAAAGTCATCTCTTTTGCTTCATCGAATATCATTTTCGATTTGGGTTTAAAACACGTGCATCACATTCTTGCTTGCTGTTTTCAATTCTAGTGAACATAGATTAAGTAACAGGTCGTACACGTGGGGGTGATTTCCATGGTATTGACAAGAAATTAATCTTACTTTTCTTGCACGACACATACCGAATCACTTCACAATTAACACAACAGCTCAAAACATCCCCCCTTTTTCCGCGGTATTCCTCCGCCCGATTGAGGTAACCTTATAAGCCAAAACAAACTTGACATTTCCCCTAAGTCTTTTGTTTAGGATTCTGACATCATTCTGTGTCTAAGGGCATAAGCTCAAATTGATAAACATTAATCCTAGGGTTAGTCTGTTAATTTGCTTGTGTATCTTGCTTGTTTTCGCTTGTTTCTCTCATACATACATCAAGCTTTTACTGTGATCACTTCACAACAATTTGGTGGGCATACTAAACACTGTTAACCCCAAATCAGCAGCTTCTTACAGTTTCTTATACCATTCCTATTATACCGACATCGGTTAAGTGACCGACGCTGCTATAGGTAACCGACATCGATTAGCGGGATCGATATATCGGTTACGCTTCTTTACAGCCCTTGACAAACCAAAGAACCTACCAATTTCACCATTCTCGAGGCTGTTTCTGCCTCGATAGATTGAAGCCCTACTGTGTATTCTTGTCCATGTTTGTTATCACTCGGAAGCAAGCCGCCGCCATGGTTTCACATGCCTGCTCTGTGCCTTTGCCTGAATCACCCCCTTCACATTCTACAGGGAATCCTACGGACACCAAAGTGAGATCCCCAAAATTCCTGTAGGAGATAAAGAATTTGCAAAATTTTTGGACGCTAATCGTAGCGTTGTACAATACTATTTGTCTCATGCCCCTGACCGTACACCCAATGGTCAACTCCTTGTTGGCATGCCTATTAGTATAGCTGCTCATTTAGCTCCTTCTCCACTTGATAACTCCGCTTTTGCTTTCCGCATCCTTAGCCCCGCCTCTCCCAATCTAAGCGGCTTCAGGGGTTCATACGGCATAGATTGGATTTCCTTTGGTTAATATTGGGCCCCACATATCATTACCGCCGACTGCTCCTACCTCGTCTCTCTTACAAACTGCTCTGTTCATGACTTGCTCTCTACCACCTATCCACACGAGCTTTCCTTCTCAAGCTCCACCCACCTTTTCATTTCCACACACGTATCCAGTGACCTCAACATCTTATATAGGACATCCCTATTCGGTCACCTCAACATATTCGTCCTCAATACCTTATCAACATTTAACCCCACCATTATCTAGTGGAGGCCCTTGGACCAATCCTCCACCTTTTACCGCAACCGCACCATCATCTCATCCAACCACTGATTTCATCAAACAAATGATGGACAAAATGCAAAATCTGGAGGCTTCTGTTTCAGGAAGTCGTAGCGCCTTGACATATGAGCAAGTTTTTCGGGAGCCTATCCACCCTTCTGTCCCCCTTCATTCATATCCTCCTCAATGGGAATTACCAAAATTTACTCGTTTTAATAGTAAGGAGGATCCTCAACAACACTTGCGATCATTTAGACATGCCTGCTATCTAATTGCTCATGACGATGCCTTACTACTCCGCACCTTTCCCATGTCCTTATCAGACCGCCTTGAGTGGTACAAAAGGTTTTAACCCAAAGACTCAATCTTCTCTTTTAACCAACTAGCCCAATATTTCTTGGATCATTTCTCCATTAACATTGCCAAGAAAGTATCTATCACCGACCTCTATGCCATCCGACAATTTGAAGACGAATCTATCGCAGATTTTGTTGGACGATGGCGGGCCTTATCAACCAACTTACATATGCCTTGCCTCAGGCCGAACTTATCAAAATTTTTACGCGGCCTGTGCTAAGCACATCTCTCCTACCCTCCAAATTCAAACTTTCTGCACATTTGACAAGGCCTTTACTATGGCTCAAAACTAGAGATTCGAGCCTTAGAAGAAGAGAAATTGCGGTTGCGCAACAAAAACCCCAATTTTCAAACTCAAGATTCCACCAATAAACCTAACACCACCACTCCTCACACATCCACTTCTTCAAAATCAAAAGGAGCTGTCCACGCGGTGATGGTCAAATCTCAAGCACCGTCTAATACCCCACCAAAAACCGCCTATAAGTATAAAGCCGAGCCCATCAATTACACTCCCTTGGGAGAAACTTATGGTGTCATCTTGGAAAAATTGCTCAAAGCCGGAGCTATCACCTTGCCTCCTGTTAAACCTCACTCCGGGTTTGACTCCACCCGCGCTATACCTTCCTGGTACAAAGAAAATGACTTCTGTAACTTTCACCGCGTAAAGGGACACAGTCACGAAAACTACAAGATGTTGAAAAACATAGTGCAGGAAATGGTTGATGCAGGGGATATAACCCTCGATAATCCTAATGCCCCTACTAACAGAAATTTGAAAATATTTAACAAACCATTCCCAAACCACTCATCTAACAGTAATGTAAACCAAGATATCTTAGCCGAGGAGAGTGTTCATGAAATCCATGTAGTTTTCGACTCTCAACCAAAAGCCTCTATTGAGAAAATTCTGAATCAAACCTCTACACTAACGCAGGAACCTGAATCCCCTTCACCACCATCAAGACAAGACAATAGCCTTACCATTCCCTTACCCATAAAGGAATTAACCACCCAGAGTTCTCTTCTTACAGACGAGCCTTCTTACACCACATCCCTGCAAGACTATGAGCGGATGTTATCTAACTTATCTATTTCCCAAACGAGGAGGGCTCGCCACTCTCCTTAGATGAGAAACCTCTTGCACCGACATCACCAAATTCTTTAATCATGACGGATCCTCTCAAACATGCCCTCCTACCTATTAGTTCTTCATCGCCTAAATCTTTTCAGCGACCGGTTGACCTCTTAACACCCATTGATATAGTGCCTCATCTACCCCCTGTATCACACCCACAGTGGACCGGAATCACAACCCACCTTTCTTCCATACAAAAGTTCCAATTCACACCTGAAGACTGTCATTCCCCAGAAGATAGACGAGTCCTATGGGAACGTTTGAGTACCCCCTATTCTACTCAAATGCAGATGACCGATCCAGACGCCTCTACCATATACCCGAAGTGTTTACAGAAGCTTAAAATGCCTATGTCCTCATCTTCACCCCCCTCATCTCTACCAAGTATCTCATCCACCTCTATTAGCCTAACCAAATCTTCCCCTACACTTGGGACCTCACCAATACCCAGTCTAACACACCCACCTAAGCGGCTAGATTTACCCAAAAATAAAGCCGTCCATCCACTTAGGAGACAAACTCAATCTCCTCAACCTATGCCTCTATCACAACTAAAACCATTATCGTCACACCTACCTTCCATATTGGGACCTCATCCCTCCACCTTGCATCAATATATCATACCTCCTGCGTTTTCTCTAAAATGACCTACGCCTTCTGCACCCATACAGAGATCCAAGGGTATATCAACATCGTCACCCCACGTATCCTGTCCACCCATCAACCCTAAACAAATTTCATCATCAAAGGATTTGTTTGCTGTCACTCCTCTTTTTCCGTCATTGTTTCCTGATACCACATCATCTGGAGCCTCACCATCTAATCAGCTAAACATGACTTCTGCGCCAAGAAGCCACGTTTAGTTAAAACCACGTATCAATACCCCTTGGCTAAACCACCACCCGTACGAACCAACCATACCCAAACATTACCAAAACCCACCCAATCAATACCCTCATCTTCCTCTGAATTTGACCCGCTCAAAGGGTCTTACGCCAAAATCCTTGCTATGTTGGTGGAGAATGCGACCATTTCCCTACCCCCACTTAGACCTTATGACCCATCTAAACCTCAACCTATAGGTTATGATGAGTCTAAAATATGTGCTTACCACCGCACACCAGGACATGATGTAGAGGGATGCAAAGCTTTGAAAGCCATCCTTCGTCAGTCACCTCTCTCAGATAGAAAGGTTAAGAAAGACAACTTACAAAGGGAGAGACCTTTAGCTTCAATTCCCTCTCCTATACCACCTATCCCCGCCTCACCAAGATCTATCATTATTACAACCCCACCTCTCGAAGACCATGATTTATCCCGACCATCTTCCTCCTCTCATGTTCACGAGATCAACATGATTAGTGTTGCTACTCGAGGGTAGAAAAACAACGAGAAAGCGAAAGAAAGCACACCTGCGGCCTCTCTTTCTCCGTCCACCATCCCGATCGCACCACCACCTAAAGTGGTTATTCATGGACCCACCTACCCCGTCTCTAATGGAGTTGCCCACCGAACCATGATCAAACAGCTTCACCAATCACCTGTAAAAATGACACTGTATGATCTCATTCAGACTTTTGAATCTCATCGACAAGCTCTCATTGAAATCCTTCAAGGGATAGAGGTCTTACCTAATGAAACCTTGCCTGTTACCTCCATTTTAACACCCAATCACGTCGCTTCCCTCACCAAACAATCTACCGCCCCAACCACTTCTGTCTCTGTACCACAAGCCGCTGCTGTCAGTTTCTCCGAAGACGAAATTGTTGACTTTGGTGCGAAGATCTCCACTCGCTCTTTTCATCTCGACCTACGTCCGAGACATCCGGGGTACGTCTATGTTATGATTGACGGGGTGATAGCCTAAACATCATCTCTTCAAAAGCCTTCCAACAAATGAATATCCCTTCTAGTTGCATGTGTGCCAACCCCATCATGTTGCGGTCATTCAATGATACTATTACTTCTACCTTAGACACCATGATCCTTAACATTCGTGTAGGGCCACGTACTTTACCCAAAATCTTCTATGTCCTTGAGGGAGAGTTCCAATATAATATGTTGTTAGGCCGCCTCTTGGATCTGGGCTATGGGATGCGTCCCCTCCACATTACATAGATGCATAAAATTTGAGTACGAGGGGAAGTCCTACACCATAAAAGCTGATCCTCCCCCCTTCAAAACCTGCAATATGTTATATCGCCCTAATGATGTGCTTGTACTAGTCAAGACACCCATTCATCCAACCCAACCATCCACTTCAACCACACCTCTACCATCCACTCCAACCACACGTCTACCATCCACTTCAACAATACCTACACCTTCAACCAATGAAACCGCCATTACAAATACCACTTCCTTTCCCGCAGCTAACATCCCAACCTCGGACCCTTAGTAGATGTTTTTTAATGTCTTACGCTAGGGAGTATTGTCTATATAACGTTAGTTCTTTCCATACCCCACAGGAGTACGGACAGTTATATGCGCATCCTACCTACGACCGTCGCGTGGGGGAGGTAATCTCTTATGGACCACCTAATTTCCGTACCAACCTAACGTATGGGGGTGTCGACGCATCCTCCGTTACCCCTGAACCTCCTCTTGGTGTGTTTCCCTTCCAATCCAATTTTCAATACTTGACAAATCATCGTTTCGCCCTCACCTTCTTGACTCGCTGTGCTTGGAAAGGCTTTGGTTTTGGTCTTTATGAACAAGGCCGACATACAATCATTCCCGTGACTACACGCAAACACAATGATCGTAGTGGTCTCGGATTTCCTGAAACACTTACACCAAAGGAACCTCATGTCAGTTGTCTCCTAGAAGATGATGACATCACCCCTACCAAACCATCATCACCCATTTTGCCATCGTCACCCACAGAGTCGATAGATCCTGAATCTATCCCTCCTAACTTTTTTTTTTCATAAATGCTATCTTCCTAGGTCCTCTCACTTATCAACGCGATAATGAGGACCCATCTTCTCTGCCCCTTCTATATCCAGAAATGATCGAAGAAGACCTACCTTTAATTAATGTTGTTGAGTGCCAGGATGATGACTCCATCCTCACTTACCTTGGTGCGGATGACTCCTATATTCAACACGCCTTACCATCTGAAACTCAAACCATGTTGAATGAGTCTACTATAGAAATCAACATCCACATAGAGGAGGATCCTCACATTGTGAAGATCGGACAATCCCTTAACACATCAGAACAAGTCACCTTTACTACCTTTCTCCGTACCCACAACCAAGCTTTCGCTTGGTCCTACGCTGACATGCCAGGAATTGATCCTGACATTGCTGTCCATAACATCACCCTAAAACCTGATTCCAAACTAGTCAAACAGAAACTAAGAAAAATGCATCCACGCATTGCCCTCTTGGTCAAAGAAGAGCTTCAACGACTCCTTTCTGTTTCCTTCATCCTGCCTATTGACTATCCTCAATGGATTTCTAACATCGTACCTGTCACTAAAGTGACGGGGGACTTCGGATATGCACAGATTTCTGAGACCTTAACCTCGCTTGCCCCAAGGATGACTTCCCCCTCCCAGTATTGATCAACTTTTTGATCTCACTTTGTAGGCCATGAGATTCTCTCTCTCATGGATGGCTTTTCGGGATACAACCAAATTTTGGTTGCCCGCCGATCAACATAAAAATGCCTTCATAACTCCTTGGGAACCTTCTATTATTATGTCATGTTGTTTGGCATTAAGAATGCTGGTGCGACCTATCAGCGGGCTATGACTACATTTTTCATGACATTATGCACACTATCCTTGAGGATTACGTCGATGATCTTCTTGGCAAATCTAAACATCGCAGTGAACATCTCGATGTTTTAACCATTATTTTTGATCGCCTGTTACAATATTCTAGTCCGTCTTCAACCAAAGAAATGTGTCTTTAGTGTCCTTTTGGGAAAAATTCTTGGTTTTATCATCTCTTTACGTGGCATTGAGGTCGATCCATCTAAATTCAAAGCTATCCTAGAAATTCCCCCACCTACTAACCTCAAACAATTGCGTAGTTTGCAAGGTAAACTCCAATCTATCCGGCGTTTCATCTCCCAACTCTCGGATCGATGTCAACCTTTCCATCACCTCCTTAAAAAGGATATTGCCTTTCAATGGAGCGAAGAGTGCCACCAAGCCTTTGAGGCTCTCAAAGCTTATCTCTTGCAGCCACCCGTGCTTATCCCACCTCAGGACAATCGCCCTTTCTACCTTTACCTTTCCGCCACCGACCACGCTGTAGGGGCCATGCTCACACATCGTGACTATGAGTATCGAGAACAAGCTGTTTATTATATAAGTCGTACTGGGTGGAGTATGAGACTAGATATACACATGTCGAAAATTTGTGCCTAGCCCTATCATTTGTGGCCACCAAACTCTGACACTACCTCCTGAATCACAAAACTTTTGTCATCACCAACACGGACCCCATCCATTATATGTATGCCAAACCTCATCTAAACCAACGCATCACCCGATGGCTTATGCTCCTTGCTGACCTCGACCTTGAATTTATACACCAGAAGTCAATCAAAGGACAAACCATTTCCGACCAACTCGCGGAAGCCCCTTTACCTGGGGCACAATTTACCAATTTTAATTTCCCCGACGAACTCATCGCCACTCTTTCACTCAGGGAGGAGTCATATCCAATGACCCTCTTCTTCGATGGATCCAAATGCTAGCGCGGCGGAGGGGCCGGCGTTGTTCTCATTCCTCTTGACGCTGAGCCTATGCCTCTTTCATTCCGACTTGATTTCCCCTGCACTAATAATATAGCGAGAATACGAGGCCCTTGTTTTGGGTCTCCAGGTTGCGTTACACTTAGGTGTCAAATCTATCAATATTTTCGTGACTCTCAATTGGTAGTCAATCAAGTTATGGGCATCTACCAATGTAAAAATGAGGAACTTCAAAAGTACAAACACTACGTGGATTCACTTTTGACCTTATTTACTCATTACTCTATCCAAACCATTCCCCGCTCCACTAACAAATTTATGGATACTATGGCTTGCTTAGCCTCGCAAATTCCTGCTTCATCAACTGACTCTGACATTTTCGTCTTGGTCCAACAACTTTTTGCCCCATATTCCTCAAATTTCGGTTGTTTGTATGATAAATAATGTGTCTCGCTAATTCGCAGGATACCCGTATCACCAATTTCACGACTACCTTACCACCTCTGTTCTCCCACCCGACCTTACCAGTATCGGAAAACTTTCTTTTCTTAAACGTGTTTCTCATTATGTTGTCATGGGGGACTCCTTTATAAACGTGGCTTTGATTGCCTCCTCCTTCGATGTCTAACCGGCGCGGAGGTCACCTATACCATCTAACAGGTCCATGACGGTATTTGTGGTGGACATTTTAGCGGCCTTGCCATGGCCAAATGAATCCTTCGCCTAGGTTATTATTGGCCTACTCTTAATAACGACTGCTACGAATATGTTAAGCGTTGTTTCATGTGTCAACAACATTCCAACCTTCAACATACTCCTAACCATCCGCTACAGGTCGCACGAGATCTTTGGCCTTTCTCACAATGGGGTTTAGACCTTATTGGTGAGATTCATCCGCCCTCTTCGCAACGTCATCGATGGATAATCACGGCAACCGAATATTACACAAAATGGGTGGAGGCCATCCCACTCATTTCAACCAAAAAGGAAAAAATTGTAGAGTTCATTAACCATCACATTATCTGTCGTTTTGGTGTTCCTCATCGCCTGATAACAGATAATGGAAAATCTTTCAAAAATAAGTTGTTATAAGACCTTTGTAACAACTTCGGTATCAAACTTAGCTTCTCGTCACCGTACTATCCATAGGCCAATGGTCAGGCTGAATCTTCTAATAAAGCCCTAACCAAAATCCTCATGAAAGTTGTTAATGAGTCCGGAAGAAATTGGCATGATCACATCCCCTTTTCCCTTTGGGCTTATCATACTAGCATTCGTACCTCCACTAATGCCACACCTTTTTCTTTGGTATATGGTACCGAGGCTGTCTTGCCTCTTGAAATACAAATACCCTCCCTTAGAATATCTCTTCAGGATATTCTCACCAACGATGATTTCCGCCAAGAGTGGTTAGCCCAATTAGAGCTTCTTGAGGAGCGTCGTCTTATGGCTCTTGACCACCTTCAAATATATCAAAAATGCATCAAGCGTGCTTATGATAAGCGACTTCATGAGCGTACTTTTAAGGTTGGTGATCTTGTCCTCAAAGAGAATCAACATGTCACCAAACTAGAAAAGAGCAAACGTGGAAAATTTTCTCCTAATTGGATTGGGCCTTACATTATCACTCACACTTATGGATCAAGCACTTATCGTTTAGCTTCGCTTAATGGTAAACCTGAGCCTGAACCCCTTAATGCCTTGCATCTTCGACCATTCTATTGTTGAATTTAGTGTTACATCACTTCTTATCTACCTTGGCTCATCCCTTGAGCTCATTTACCACCGCATACACTTTGTTTCCTACATCTCAAAATCAAATCAAGCTCACATGGTTTGATTATCAACTCCCCTTAAAGATGCCTTCCCCTTTTTAGTCTAGTCCATGACTTCAAAGCATTACAATGACACATTCTTAATTAAACACTTATGGGATTTTCTTGAGTCAAACTTCCTACAAAACTAGATGCTTTATGCCAAACAGACATCTAGATCTCTAAATTATACATAGACTGCTCCCTCGAAGGACAGCTATATGCCAAACTACTGCTGCTATTATATATATAGACTGCTCCCCCGAAGGACAGCTATACACAAACGCCGCATCTGCTACTATAAATAGACTGCTCCCTTGAAGGACAGCTATACACAGTCAGCCTTTATCAGAAGCTTCTCGCATTGATCAGCTTCGTGAAGACCTCAAGAGTAATAAAATACATATCCCTTGTAGACTTCCCACATCGATCAGTCTATATTCAGCAAAATAAAAGCCGCATTCAAAAGAACTTTTGAGTCATGGACTTGTCTATTTAGGTTAGGTTCTCTTTTGTCAGAATACTCACTTTATAACAAGTTCTCGTACGTCTCAGCTATACCATCCACCTCACCTCACCATTTGTTTACACAACCAAACTCAAGGGACATGACGTATACCCAATATATTGTGATTATACAACTCTTTTCACCTATCGACTTCTCGTCTATGCACGGTACCTAGGGTTTCAAGCTCATTCTACGTTATTCTGTGGTTTGTTTAGCTCTTTTCACCTACGGAGCACTTTTTCCTCTTTGACTCGAATCTAGGATTATGTGTTGACCTTAATCAGGACACGGTTCCCTACCACTTGGGTAGGCTAACTTTCGCTTCACCTATACCTATTCCAACATCGCCAATTCCTTACCAACACCAACAACATTACCCTACCAAAATTAATACTTTTACCCACCAACAAATTGCCTAAACATACCTAAATTGCCTGAATTCACCTCTCCCTAGTCCTAAGGGAGAACTACATCGGTCTGAGGCCCCTCCTTGCTTTGTGCAATGGGCTATGTAGGTAGCACTTAGGAGACATGGTGTCTCCCAAGGTTAGCTCGACCATCCCCTACCATAACTTAGCATGTGTTGTAAATATACATATTTTTGTGTATTTCTTTTCGCCAACATTCATCTTTATCATTTTTCAAAACAAACATTCAAAACACGACCCTTCTCATTATTATAACTCAAATCAACATACATATTCAGTTTTATTTAGATGTTCAACAAATACATCTTCTCTATCATCGACGCACAGGTCGGCATCCTTATTTATTCTTATACCTCTATAACATTCACTTAGACCCTCGCGCCTCATCCCAAACCAGGTGATGATCGTGATCATCGACACCTCTCGCCGGGCCTCTCCGTCCTCAAAGGCACCACGGCTATTGGTATCGCCCACTGATCTACCAATCTCTCCTGTAACATATGAATACGCTCTCTCCCATGGAGGAATATCGCATCTATTCTCTCCGCTCGTGACTCCGCAACCGCTAACAATCCTCTTGTCTCATTCACCTACATTTGGAGCTGATGAACTAAACTCTGCAGACGATCTCTCTCCTCTGTAATCACAGCTATGTCAGGACGATCACGTACACCTCGCAGCTCTGCTACCCACCATAATCTATAAGCCTCTGCTGTCTTCGCATCCATTACCTGCGATCGGGTGCTATCTCTTCTCGGTCCTTCGGAGGTGTCGGCCGGGAGGTGAGAATGATGCCTCCGCATCGATCCTCATATATGGTCTATAAGCCGGGGTATATCCTGCACAAATCCAAATTGTCGCCGCACGCGATCTAGAGGAATCCTCTCATACTCACTGGCTCGTGCCCCGTGATCCACCTTAATCGCTCTACTCCCCTCAACTCCTCGGCTATGTTCTCTATTACCATATAATTCCCATAAGGCCTCCAATGAGATATCTCTGCAATTGTCACCATCTCCCATACCTACCTATAATACTCGGTGTCACTGTCACGGCTGGGATCTTGCCTCTTGTTGCATCGGACCCATCGCCGAATCCCAACCTCTCGCACTCCTGTCTCTCCCCGATTTGGATGGGTCGGCCTATTGGTCGCACACAAACAATGTGCTTATAGGCCCAACAATGTAATAAAAATGAACAATCCGATTAAGTGTCGTCATGTGATTTCACCTACAAGCCCATAAACCCCTGTATAGCTCCGCCAAATATGTAGGTGCCCATGCAAAAGTCACGTTCCTTTCTATCATTTCCCAAATAACACACATCAATTCTTTTGGAAATCTTCCCCCATCTGCCCTCGATAACGCATAATATCCTACCGCTATCATTAATACCACTGCCAACCTTGTTGCTTGGGTGCTGCTTACATACATTATACCATACGTGAATGTCAAACCTCATTTGTGTCAAATCTCGTGCGTATGGACCAAATACTCTTTGTTATTATCGCTCCCGCGCCGCGCTAGGCAATGTCTCGATATCTTGGTCTTCCTGTAATTGGGAGTCTCAAAATACGAAACACATCTTCCAATGTCACTTTGTCATCTCCTTGTTGGCAGATAAAAGGTATTCTTTTCTGGATTCCATCTCTCAATCAACACCTGCAACATAGCATGGTTACGTGTGATTCGTGAATAATAGTGGATTCCACTTAACCCCAAACGATTTATCAATGCCCATTCAGCTGGTGTTACATTCACTCGGATCTCGTGTACAACAAACGCCGCACAATATCGTTCATCCTTAACCCTACTTCTACCTGCACACATCAAAATGACACACAGCCATTCAATAAATCACATCCCCAAGGGTTTTTCTCACATTCGAAATTCGATGCAAGAATCGTATTGGTTATAGATAACCGGTAGCGGTTCAATAACCGATACCGGTTATCTTTAGCCGATATCGGTCACTGTCAATTTTATACACCTGCCTAAACACACCACCTACGACAAAAATTTGATCATTTACACCTCTCTGTACATACAAACATACCCAAAACCCCTGATTACCTATCCCATAACATCCACGTCATCCATAACCCTTGCTATCACGTTTTCTTTCTCACATCTACCCACTTACACTTCTCTCATCCTATTCACAAAACATGCAAGAATCAAATTACAACCAAAACGTTTACCTCTTGGGATGCAGCAGCTTGAGGTGGAACTTGTCTTCCCTCTTGTCCCTGCCTGCTAGATGCTTCTCCTTGTTCAGCCATGTTCACCACCCTCTTCAAATATAACTTACCATTTTTCCTTCTGAATCTCATCCCACATTCACTTCCCTGTCTCTTTCCTCGTTATCACTCAATTCTCTCATGCAATTACGTCTCAGTCATCAAACAGCGTCGCATTCGTATTTAACTTCTTGCATGGCTCTCAAAATAAGAACTTAAGTTGCCACCCAAGCTTTTCTATTTTTAGAAAAGCTCATTTTGGAATAACCGGTATCGGTTACCTAACCGATATCGGTCTATCGTCTACCGACATCGGTTATCTAACCGATATCGGTCACATGCCTACCTTTTCTTAAACATAGTCCTTTTCTTTATTTTCTACCCAATTTTTGTAGCGCCCGCCTCTTTTTCCTGCATAACAACACCATTATCAATATTTGTCATCCAAATCACATATATATATCCTCACAAGGAAGCAACATCATCTATCTACATTATAACAACCATCGACAACATACATACGACATCATATATATATACATCAAAATCAGCATACACAACATGTAAATTAAACTCATCATCTATATATACATACATTCCATTTCAAAAGCCATCAACAAAAGACATCAACACCATAAACCATGTGGATCAAACTCATCATACATTAAATATCAAAACCATCGACAAAACACTTAAAACATTTTAAACACGGCATGTGGGTCAAAATCATCATATATATATCTCAATGGTTTCAAATATACAAGCGGCCTGCATAGGGGCCTCGTGATCTCATAATAATACAACGCCGACGCACGCAGCACTATATAATCGCTGTCATAATATTGACTCGGCTCGTAGGCGGTATATACAATAAATGAATAAATGAATGAATAAATAATATGTGGGCACGCGAGACCGGTGCACTATCTCCCAATGTACAAACAAAAACATCTATCTCTGACCCGGGGATGTCTCAACTCTCCCCACCGCCCTCAGCACCTCTCCCTGCGGGTCCTGGCCCTGGCTCCCACCTCCTCCCTGTCACGGATCCACCGGCTGTGGCTGCACCCCCTGGGATCTCTGGCTACGAGAGGTCTCGGCTCTGTGTGCCGCATATGGCTGATAGTCAGCCCCGGTACCATCAAGAACATCCTGATAATACCGGCCTCCGCTCTCACCTCCATATAGCGGCCCGTGCCACCATCGCTTTCTTTGGGGCTAGTCCACGACTCCTAATAATAGTGGCCTTTGTGTGTGCTGTGCTCTGCTGCAGTGCGGTGGTGGTGCTCGTGGTGGGGCTGTGGGTTGTACTATGGCTACGCTTTATACTGCGTGCTGGGCTAGCATGCCCTGTAGGACACCAATCGTGCTGTGCGTGCAAGCAGTAGCCCTCGTAACAAGCTGTACTGTCCTCGAGCTGGTCCCTCTCTGCTATAACAGCCGCTAAATCTGGCTGTGCGGGTTATGCTCTCCTCGCTGCTCTCTCCCCTGCCCACCATACCAAAAATGACCTGTGCGGCTGCGTCGTCTCTTGTATCATCTGCTGGCCTCTGCTTTCCCAATGTGGGTCCACGGGCGTGGTGCGGGTAGTCGGGCCTCTACATCATCCCTCCTGGTGCGAGGGAAGGGAGGTGGCTCATCCTGTCGTAACCCCATCTGCCGTCGTACCCTCTCCAGGGGTATCCGCTCATGCTCTCTCGGCCTCCGTCCCCGCTATCCGGAATATATCTGGATCCAACGCAACTATGATTGGGCTCCTCATGGGGGTGATGACCTCTGTAAGGCCTCCATACAATATCCAATGCGGTCACGCCCTCTAGTAAATGATGGTAGTACGCTACATCCCGTCCGGCGAGCACTGCTCGTGGCTGGCCCACGACCCCCAACCACCTCTGAAAGCCATATCTATATATCACCTGTGGCCCTGGCTGCTGGGGCAGCCCTACTAGTCGAATGCATATGATATGCTCATATGCCCAGCAATGTAACAAAAATGTGGAACAAATCCCGAATCGCCTCATCCGGCGATAGCCCCACAGCTCTCTGTATAACTGCACCAGGTATACTGGTGCCCAAGCATAACATGTATGCTCCTCCACCATCTCATGTAGTACCCCCATCGCACCCGTGGAAAGTGGCCTCCCTCTGAGTCCGAGAGGGCGAAGCATGTGATGCCTATCATCATCAACACGGAAAGCCGTGTCTCATGTCTGTGGGCACGATACATGTCCCCATAGGCAATGCTCGCGATGTGATAAGTCAATAGCGCGGTTGCATCCCCGAATACCTATAAAATGTTGTCCATGGCTGTCTCTGCATCTACCTGGAATATTGCCTCTCCCTTGATCGGCAGTCTAAGGATGTGATACACATCCTCCAGTGTAATCATCATCTCTCCAGTCGGGAGATGGAACACATTGGTCGCCGGATCCCATCTCTCGATGAGGGCAACCATAAGACTGTGATCCCTATCTATAGCCCTATAACGCTGGACTCCGCCGAGTCCCACCTCACGCATGATGGCCCACTGCGCTGCGGACACGTGTGGCCGCATCCATCTCAACGTGGGAGCATCCTATCCCCACATCGTCATTTCTTAACGTGCTGCGCAAACCAACCCACTTTGCGTATTAGCCCTACTCTTTACAATAACAACTACTTTAACCTTCTATACCCCCTTTTACCCACCCGACCACACAACCGCCCCATTTTCCTAAACACCAATCACCCTTCCTCTCAACCTCTACCCCTTCCCTCTTCACCCCCAAAAACACAAAGCCCAACAATAAACACAAAACCCAAACCACTAATACCAACACACCCAAACAACAACCCAAACAATACCAAAACACCCAAACAACAACCCAAACAATACCAAAACACCCAAACAACAACCACAAATTCAACACAACAACAAAACCCAACCAACCAAATAAATAATCCTAACTACGGACCGGTACCGGTCACCCATGACCGCCACCGGTCCTCCCTCCACAATGTCTCCACCGACGCCGGTCGCCATACGACCGACACCGGTCAACCACAAACCAACCTTGCCCCAAAACTTCGTGACCGATGCCGGTCGCTTAGTGACCGGCATCGGTCACTGTAAAATCATGGAGCCGAACCCGACGCGGCCCCCCAAACCCTTTTTTGACCTATTACTCCCATTTTACCCATTAAAAAATCCTAAAAACCTACCCACCCTACCATTTTAGCCTAACTACCCTACCTACCCTCTCCCTTTTCCAAACCACTTCCATTTATTAATTCTTTTATTAAAAACATGGATTCCTACCCCAAACCCAAATATAGCTTAACAACATCAAATTCACACAATGAAGGGTTTCGAACCTACCGGTATGACGACACGTCGTCGTGGTGGGATAGGTGGTGGTGGTCCAGTTGGTCCAGCACCTCCTGCTCCTCCTGGCTGTGCCATGGCTCTAACTCTCCTCTGCTGGGTCCTCCACCAATCAACTGCTGCCTCCTACTCACTAGGGCCTACCAACCACTCACTTCTCCACTCAAATAGTGCCACCTCAGCTGAAAAATGCACCAATCTCAACAATACACCTCAGACAACTCAAATTGGTTTTCAAATTGACAATGTGACAATGACAGGCCGTATTTTTCTTTTTATAGGTTTTTGACCTATAACCGATATCGGTTATATTGTGCCCTAAGGAACCGGTATCGGTCACCTAACCGATACCGGTCATATCTAGCCGATATCAGTTTAATACCTAACTTCACCCAACTTTTTCCCTTATTCACCAATCTCCCTTTCTCACCACGTTGCCTATTCACCACATCGCCTGTACCCTCCATTGCTATTTAGCCATTTTTGACTTCATTGGCCCGACCCAAGGCCACACCCAACCACTTGGCCCGACCCATGGCCGCAACCAACCATTTGGCCTAACCCAAGGCCGCAACCCAACCACTTGGCCCGACCCACGGCCGCAACCAACCATTTGGCCCGACCCACGGCCGCAACCAACCATTTGGCCCAACCCAAGGCCACAACCAACCATTTGGCCCGACCCAAGGCGCACCCAACCACTTGCCTGACCCACGGCCGCAACCAACCATTTGGCCCAACCCAAGGCCGCACCAACCATTTGGCTGACCCAGGCCGCAAACCAACCACTTGGCCCGACCCACGGCCACAACCAACCATTTAGCTTGACCCAAGGCCGCTCGGCCCATCGGGCCCGACCCAAGGCCCTCACTAATCAATCGGCCCGACCCAAGGCCGCACCACTTAAATACCTCACCCCAAACCAACACATTACAATTTTACCCACCCATCCTGTCGCTTTTTGTTCAATCGAGCTCACCTGTTCGTGTTTTAGCATGATTAGGGTACTTGACTTGATCAGTCGACCAACTTTGCCTAGACCTAGACCGTGACGTTTATCTCAACCAAACCAACCATTTGGTATTGCCGAACATACCTAAACATTCTTGTACCTTACCAATTATATCCCCTAGAGCTACTTCCTATGCCTTGGATACCAGGATTATATCACCCTTGTTTGGATAAACTATCGACCTTTGCCTATGAATTGCTTGTTTGCTCTTCAAATCATGTACCCTGGTCGCACTACTACATTTCAACGTGCGTCTGCTTCTTTGGACCTACCCCACCATCTCACCATTATTTCAACACCATTTACCCTTTATCAACTCTATCCCTAATTTCATCTTTGCCTCAATCGTGATAGATTTGAGGGGGATTACCTATACCCTTAACAGAGTAACCACTTCATATTATTGTCAGTGCGACTTTACAAAACAAGCTACATGACAATAAGGGGCTAATGTAGACACCAAATTTGTGTCTTACGACCCCCTGTGCCCCGCATGTCATTTCGCAACCTAACCTCATCACCTAAACCTTACACAATTATTTATTAATTACCTTATAATTAATAAATCCACATCGCCATATCTGCCACCTAATTTTGCCACCTCATCATGACCTAGTCCTAACCCTAAACTAACCTAATTAATACCTATAACTTGGTCTACATCCACACCCATGACTAATGACTCCTTACTCGCACCCAAAACCGACCTCGTAATAACTTGACCAAGCCCGCAACTAATCCCTCGGGAGAAAAGGAGGGAAAGTTGGCTATTTTACTAAAAATAGCCCACTTTGACTGAACCGATACCGGTTTCTACTCGACCGCCATCGGTTCCCTGTAAATGACCTCCTCCAACCAGAAACAAAGGTTGGGATTTTGATTAATCGGGATCATCAGAAGTCATTGAAAGGATCCGGATTTTACTTGGCCGAGTAGAGACAAGTGAAGAAACAAGAAGAGTTTGCAGAGAAGGACATCAAGCCCAAGACTGCAACTGAGTAACCAGAGCCTTGTGACACTCATCTGATCATCGGGAGGGAAGATATCTCATCTCCTGATTGTCAGGTCATCCTACCTGAGTTCTACCTTTGTCATCACAGTCCTTGAACCTGCATCCTCATCAATAACCAGTAGGTAGTATCTTGTATGTCTTTTTAATAACATTTCTTGAACTTCTGAATCACAGCCATCATAAATCTATTCCTAGATCTACTACCCAGCAACACACTACATCTAACTGTCATTCCTCTACCCTTACGTTACCCCAAGAACACCCTCCCCGTACTCTCTGAGTCCCTCTCATCACCCAGTTACCTAACCCCACTCATTTACCAAATTTTATAAACAGCACAACCACCCTACAACCAACCCTCACCAAAAGTCCTAAAACATTGCCCCTCTACCGAGTATCGGTTAATAGTAGAATCTGGTCCGCCACTTTGTGATTCAAAACCAAAACCAGCCTTTCCTCTACTTGTTTCAACGAGGCAATTAAATTGTGATTTTACAATCATTTGTGTTAATTCATATTAGCAGGGGAACTGACCACCTTCGAAAGGAAGTTTTATATTTCCTGGGCCCAAGGCAGTTCCCTCATTTATTGTCTAATTAAAATCTGGTGGTCTTGTATTCTTACTTGCAGGTAGTCCTTCCAAGACAAAAAGGAGTTCTTCGCAGTCGATCTGATCTCTCTCTATGGTACGCACACACCCTCTCGACATTCAACAGGTATTCCTCCTAGCCCTAACCCTTATCTGTTTCTCAAAGGAATGAAAGGATAGAAGTAACTCTATTCCCAAAGAGCTGAAACATTCTATGCGAAACACAAATCTAAAATCCAACATCTTAAGGACATTTCTCATGATCATGTGTGTTCTCCTTATACATCACATCTTTAGTATATGTCTTCTACATGTGATTATTTTATTGAGTCTCAAGTTATACCATTACCAGCGCTATCTTCTTTGACCGCAATACTAACCAACATGTCCTTATTACTTAACTACTTAATTGTCAATTGATCATTGTACCACCTACTCATTACTATCTTCTTTATCGACTAGAAAAATATCACGGTCATCCATATTGGACTTAACATCGACTTAATGGGCATAATGACAATGATTTCTATGATTTATAATGAAAAATTAAATATCTTGAGCATCAGGGATTTATCTCATTCATTGCAAAACATTATGTTGCATGCCCATCTACAAATGCTACATCTCAATGGGTTCTTAAATCTAATTCATCTATGTCTAATTAGCATCACACCATCACTTCTAGTCTTAAATTTACATCATCCATCAAGCACTACCTATGTAATCTACTCAAGTTGAGCAACCACATCTCAAAATAAATCCAACTTCTTCTCCTATAAAAGTCTTTTGTAGTGTCATCAATCCCACACAAGCTCCAACCAATCACTTTTGTCAAAGAAACTACTCCTACTTTGATGGCCAAGACACATTTCAAATTTTGCCACCATCGCATGGTCCTATTGTTGTTTCACCTACCATTGTGTTGGCCCTCACTCTTATCATAACATAGACAATGCTCTCCCACAATGGCATGGCACCTCTCATGTTGTTGCATAGATCTCCATCATCATAGTAAACTCACGGTGTATCACACTTATTCCCCCCTCTAGTATTCACACACGTCTTATATTCACATCACTTCACACCTATATCTTTACACACAACATACACTAGCAACATCATTAACTAATGACACACTCTTATGATTTGGTTCACACTTGATTGTTGAGGGAATACCACACATGAATCCCACACACTTTGCACTATAGGTACTACACACTTTGTATATTCATACATATTTCATCATACATCATACATCATACATCATACATACTATATTTAATCTACATAATTTAAGCCTTTGCGCATCTATAAATCTTGCATTTAGACTACATCATTTTGATTTTTACAAATTTTCATATCATACATACACATCATACTAGTCTTCATCATACATATACAACACTTTCATGGTCTACGACTCTAGAATTTTACATACTACATCACACGCATCTTACACTCATTAGTATACATCATACATTACATCATACATTTCATCTCGCATTACATCTTATACATCATACATTACACATTATACTCATCACATGGTCGTCTATTATCATCACACATATTATATTGTCTTTTACGCATTGCATTCACTACCTTATGACACACTTTATATCCTCAGTCCATACTTAAATATTGAGGGTTTAAAAATTGAATGGACCTTATCATACGTACACGCTCATCTTTTGATCTTTCATCATGTGAAATTCCTAAGCGTAGTGATAATATGCTCTAGGGTATTGAAGGTCACTAATTCTATCATCTTTTAGTGGTATATGATTTAGGATACATCACCACTTCCTTTCATTCATCTTATCATGATATACTGATTCGGCTATAAGGTTTATGCACACATCATTTCTAGGTCACATTTAATCAATACACATACACAATCATCTTGGTGCATTAGACATAATACACACACTTTGACCATTTCCCGATGATGCACTCTCGTTTATGGTTCATTCTTGACTGTTGAGGGGGAAAACCAAATGAATATAATTGCATGTGTTTTCATTCACTCGGGAGGCATGCAGCTCCTATCATCCCTCTTTCATTAAATTCTAGCCATCCACAATATATTGTATATCTTGGTTACTTTTACTCTTGCTTACATTTGCTTGTATATGGTCACTTTATTACACATGCTAGTTAGATCTCTTATATGTCATTTATTTATACCATACACACATGTGCATTCACACCTTTGTTTAGTTGGGATAATAGATATAGACCCTTTACACAAAACACAAATGTTCACCTTTGACCCTTCCTACACCGGTCATTGGGGAATCCACATTCATCTCTCATAGGTTTTATTGTTTCATTTTTTACTTAGAACTTTACACTACTTGGTTATACACACTTTTAACATACTATTTATCTTTCTAACATGCTAATGGGTGCTTCATGTGTAGTATTTATTATGCATGGATATTTTCTTCCATACTTGTTTGTTACATTGTCTATTATTTCTTGTTTTTGTATGTGGCCCTTGCCATATGTTTGGTATGCACATTGTTTTTTGTATGTGGCCACTATGGCCTTAACTATCTTGTGAAATCGTGAGTGATGTCCCATGTTTACAACTAGCTTTGGCAGTCTACTTTGTCTTCTTGTGTGTTTACATTACTATATATCTTGGTATCTTACACATTGCTTTCTACATGCATGCTTGTTTGTACTAACACTTATTTGGCTAGTCTTCTTATTTATGCACTCCTTGGTTTGAACCAAGTACATTCCCTTCCCCCATAGGATAGAGTTATAGAGTTCATACGGTTGGTCCTCTTTTTGGGTTGCCTTTTCCTATCAGCGACGTCACATGCGCCCCAAAGATGGGGGGCATAATTTGGTTTTACATTATACATAACACTTCTACACTGGCTGATTTATGTTCGCTTTCCACCCTTGGAATTCTCGGGTTATACATCAAGTTGTTTTGCACAGGTTTACAAATCCCATACATAGCGGATTTTACAAGACATGGTTATCCTTATCATTATGGGGAGTAGTTATAGGTTAGAGGATACAGTGGATTTAATCTCTACACTACTTCAACTAGTGATGTTGAATCACCCAAAAAACAAGGAAGTACAAATATTTAGGGAATCGATTCATGAGGTTTGAGGATACAAGTGGAATTCCTCCATACACTTCTTTGTCCTATGGCTTCGGATTTCCCAAAACCCCATGACATGATATCCTATTTTTAAACCCTTTTTCTCATCATGGATTAGGTGCACATGTTCCTTTTACACTTTTCATACTTTCATTTCAGTTTTTTCATTACATATACATGTGTTTTTACATATATACATGTGTATTTGACTACTTCATCATATTCTCCTTACAGTCCGATCGTATGAGAAAAAACACTCAACTACAACAAAAATGATGTCAATAATAATGCTTTTGGGTAACACACACCATACTAACCATGCAAGTACACTACACACATCGACATCTACATATGCATTTTTTCCTAGGTTCATTCTCATAACATGTTTTTACAGGTTTTACATCTTTAGTTTCCATATTCCATCATCTTTTTTTCACTCCATGTTTTTTCTAGTCCTTCGGCACACTTTCTACATCTCTCTACATGTACATTAAGTATGCATCTCTATTTAGTTTATTATATTGAGATTTCCGCTCACCAACATAAAGTGGGGAAAACATAGACACAAAATCATGCACTTTAGACATTATTTAGTCCTAGTCTTATACTACTATTCATATGGTTTTGAGTGAAGAAAGTACTAATTAACCCCCATCTCTTGGTCATTTTTATTTACTTTTTGTCATAATTCCTTACCTTCACCACATACGTGCCCAGTCAATTTTCATTACATTGCATAATTTTAGCCTTGACCAGGGTTCCCAGATCGAACCCCGATCCTTTTTACACTTTTCTTCCACTTTTTGGGAATTTTCTAGCCATTTGAACATCCTATCTTTTTGGTGGTCGGACTCTTTAGGGTTAATTATGAAATTAGAATAAGAGAACCATATAAATATAAAGTTATGAGACCATAATGAGGGACTAAGCACCAGGCACTACTATCATCATCTAAGGTTACATCCATCTAGAGCTCATTTACATCCATCTAGCTCCATCACAAGGCATAAGGTTGGTTCATCTACATCACACTGCATAGGAGGGAAGTTTATTCTATTCCATCCACCATTCTATTACATTTTCTACACATAGTTATTGCTCACTACTTTCACAAAGTGTGACTAACACAAGAGCAACCTAGGGCATGATCACACACACACACATAGAACTACATCAGGTTTGAGATGTAGTGCAACACTTAGTTAGTAAGTCCACCATTGTGGTTGTTAAGGACAATCTCGACCCCTTCATTTGAATTTTTATTTTTTAGGGTTTGATGCTTGTTTTGGGGTCTTGCAAGTATTTATTTCATCATTGATCATTCGTGGCATCGGGCATAGAGGAGCGAGTTATATGCGACACATAATGAAGGATTTAGATCATCATCTAACCCTCAAAATTTGGTTTTTGGACCTCTTGCACATACTGGGGCACCCAAAACACAGACTAGGGTGCCCACATGTTCCCAAGTCCAACAAAACAACTCAAATCTATCCTTTGTGGGACCTCTACATAGTCGTTCCTACTTCATGAATATTTGGTTTATTTTACGACACAGTCTAGATCAACCTACGAACCAACTAAGCTCCTTCCAACCCTACTTGTCAATTAGGGTTTCACATTTTCATTAGTTTAGTTGCTTGGGTCATTTTTATATTTATTAATTACATTTATTTACTTGTTGTTCCTAGTTAGACTAACTACCATTTTACCACATTTTTTGTTAATCATATTAGAATTCAAATAAAATCCCACCGACTCTCCCATGCGTGCTTCATCGAGTCTCCCATTGACATCGAACCATCGTCCCCTTCTACATTTGACCATCCCATGGATGCGGATGACACCATACATCTTCCCCTTGATTTTTTTAATGTCAATGATCACTCTAGGACCAGTCATATATTAGGATGAAGGTGAGACTCGGTCCTTTCCTCTGAAATTCCTTGAGATGAGAGAGGATGATTCTCATACCATTGGCATTCTTCAATAAATGATGATGAATGCATTACTTCCTCCATGGGGATAGAATATTATTATCTTTATAAGGACATATCTCCTAAAACATCCACCCTTCTCAATGAATCCACTATCAACATAAACATAGGAACTTCACAAGATCCTCACATTCTTAAATTTTTCTAATTTAACTTGATCCACAAGATCTTGAAGCCTTCACCTCTTTCCTATACAAGAAGAAATAGACGCGTTCGCATGGTCATACATTGACATGCCAAGATTTGATCCTTCCATCCTCATCCATAACATCGTCATCATCCCCCATGCCAATTCGGTTAAGAAAATCTACATCACATGCATCCCGCATTGCCCTCCTTTTCAAAGAAGAATTACAAAGACTTCTTTTTGTAAACTACATCCAACCCATCGACTATCTATAATGGGTTTCAAATGTCATACCCATTGCTAAATCCTCTAGAAATCTCCACATATGCACCGACTTTAAAAATTTGAATCTCTCCTACCCTAAAGATGACTTTCCCCTCCTAACATCGATCAAATAGTCAACTTAATAGACAAACATGAAATTTCTTCTCTTATTGATTTTTTTCTAGTTAGAATCGGATACTCATCACACTAGAAGACTAACATAACAAATACTTTAGCACCCTTTGAGGAACCTTCTGCTATCACGTCATGTCCTTTGGTTTGAAAAATTTAGGGGCCACCCATCAATGTGTTATGACCTACATATTCCATGATCTTATCCACAAAATTGTATAGGATTATGTCGACGACCTCTTCGGTAAATCCAAGCGTTAACATGACCATCTTTCCATCCTTGAGATCCTCTTGACACATCTTATCCATTTCGTCCATCATCTTAAACCCACTAAGTGTGTGTTTGGAGTTTTAACTAGAAATCTCTTTGGTTTCATCATCTCTAATAGGGGTATTGAAGTTTACCCCTCCAAAATCAAAGCCATACTTGAGATGCCTCCTCCTTTTGATATAAAGAAACTTCATAGTCTCCAAACCTTACTTCAATTAGTCTTCCACTTCATCTCGTAACTCTCTAATTTTTTCCAACTCTTTCATCACCTCCTTCGTAAAGACACCCATTTTAAATGGCATTTTAATTTCGAGAAGTCCTTTGATGATCTCAAGAAATATTTTTTATCTCCACTTGTGCTCACACCTCCATGCAAGGGGGAACCTTTCTATCTTTGAATCACTTTGCCTTTGATCATGCTCTAGGTGCCATGTTGGTACACCATTATGAGAAAGGAATGGAGAAAGTCATCTATTATATTAATCATACCCTTTATGATTGTGAAACCTACTACATTGATGCTAAAAAGACGTGTTGCACTATTTTATTCACCTTTTCTAATCTTCATCATTATCTTCCCAATCAAAAAATACATTGTCACTAGCTTCATCTCCTAAAACCATGCATTCCAAGCCTTATTACAAAAATCACATCACTTGATGGCTCATTCTCATTAATTAGTTTAACCTAGAGTTCATATCTCAAAATCAATCAAGGACTAGGCTATCGTAGATCAACTCACTAAAGCCCATCTTCCCGACAATCAACTCTCTCATGAAAAAAATTTCCTACGAATCTATC
Organism: Taxus wallichiana var. yunnanensis; assembly: GCA_018340775.1. Taxonomy (NCBI): domain Eukaryota; kingdom Viridiplantae; phylum Streptophyta; class Pinopsida; order Cupressales; family Taxaceae; genus Taxus; species Taxus wallichiana. Next base: position 614,746,143 of record CM031244.1, read on the forward strand.
CTCACCATCGATCATGTGTATTCTCCCTCATTATGTTTTTGGAGCCTATTTTCATGTTAGAGTGTGGTACACCTTCTATGTGTTACACTTGGGTATTTTTACGGTGGTCCCGCTCGCCGATGAGCGGGTCAGGGGGGTTCGGGGGCAAAGCCCTCAAAGAAAATTTTCATGGGTGGTTTATTAACCCATGGGTAATGGGTAACCGTTATCGGCTATTTTTGGGCCCATGGTTTTTTCGGTACCCATTTTTTTGTAAAGACGCCTCTTTGGCTACTCATAGGTTTATGGGACGGTTTTGTTTTTTCCCATTGTTTGATACCCATGGTTTTGTAAAACTGCTTAAGTAGTTTTCTATTTATATGGTCTTATGCATATGATAGAAATACAAGCAAATGTGTTGCGGATGTGTTTTGAATTCAGGTGTGAATTCTGTAGAGTTTGTTGAGCATAGCTCCAAACGGATCTGGGTATTGTATTGAGAGAGTGGAGGCTTGTAATAAAATCTGAGCAAGTGATTCTTGGTGGATGTAGCCCAAATTGGGTGAACCACATTAAATCTTGTCTCTCTATGTTGTGTTATTTATTCTACACTTTTATTTGAGATCTGTAATATTTTCTACATATTAGTTTCTACTATTGCGATTCTGTAAGGGATTATTCCGCATATTTTATCTCTTATTTCCTAATAATTGGTATCGAGCCTTGGTTTGGTTTGCTGAACTGTTGAATCATAGGGAAATTTTTATCTTGAGTGGGAGCTATGGTAGATGATGGAAGATCTATATTTGATAAATTCAATGGGCAAAATTTCAGTATTTGGAAGAAGCATATGGAAGATTACCTTTATCAGAAGGATCTTTATACTCTGTTGTTTGAGAAGGTGAACAAAACCTCGAGTATGACAGATGTGGAATGGGATTTGTTGGATCGGAAGGCACTTGGAATGATCCGGCTGTGTCTTGCATCTTTGGTATTATTTAATGTTTCAGAGGAAAAGACTACAAAAGATCTAATGGATGCATTAGGGAAGTTGTATGAAAAACTCTCTGCCTCTAACAAGATATTTTTAATGAAAAAGTTGTTTAATATGAAGATGTCTAAGAATAGTTCAGTAGTAGATCATTTAAATGATTTCAATATGGTTGTGAATATGCTAGCTTCGGTTATAATAGAATTTGATGAAGAAGTTAGGGATTTATTAATTCTATGTGCTCTTTACCTGAAAGTTGGAATAGCCTAGTAATGGCGGTAAGCAACTCGGTTCTAGCTAACTCAAAGTTGAAGTTTGAGGATGTTGTAGGGGTGATTCTAAGTGAGGAAATGTGAAGAAAAATCTCTGGGAATCTTCTACTTCAGGAATGCTTTAACAATGGAAACTAGAGGGAGACAAAAGAATAGAGGAAAATGTGGAAAATCAAAAGATCGGGCAAGGTCAAAATCTAAGAGCAAGATTGTATGTTGGCACTGTGGAAAGTTTGGGCATGCAAAGAAGGATTGTTGGGAGCTTCGGGACAAGAAGAAACAACAGGAAGAAAACAAGGAGGAAAATGTGGCATCGGGTAATGTATGTCAGGATGCTTTGATTCTTTCTTTGCATAATATTATTGAATCTTGGGTTTTAGATTCGGGGGCTTCTTTTCATGCTACTCCACATAGGCATTATTTTGTTGATTATGTTCAAGGGATTTTGGGCATGTTTTCTTGGTGATGATGAGCCTTGCGGTATAGTTGGAAAAGGTTACATTCGAGGTTGAGATGCGAAATGAGAATACATGGCTATTGAAGGATGTCAGACATGTGCCTACATTAAGGAGAAATTTGATATCGGCGGGGCAATTAGGAAGTGATGGTTGTACTGTGATATTTACATCTAACTCTTGGAAGGTTACCAAGGGTGCTCTTGTGGTGGCAAGAGGTAAGAAGGTTGGAACCTTGTATTTAACCTTTGATAGTACTAATGATTGTAATCTTATGGCTTTAGATGTAGATACAACATTATGCCACTATAGGCTCGGTCATATGAGCCATAAGGGCATGAACATCATAAAGAAGAATTTGCCTAGATATACAAAAATAGGTTTGGATTTCTGTGAGAACTGCATATATGGGAAATAGAAGCGAGTAAGGTTTCTCAAGGTTGGACCTATGAAGAAAGAGAGTAAGTTAGAGTTGGTACATTCTGATGTGTGGGGCCGGCTCAGGTATCATCTCTTGGGGGTTCAAGTTATTATGTTAATTTTATTGATGATGAAACAAGGAAAGTTTGGGTTTATTGTATTAGAAACAAATATGATGTATTTGACACTTTTGTTAAATGGAAAGCCTTGGTAGAGAATGAAACAGGTCTTAAGCTAAAATTTCTTAGGTCAAATAATGGAGGGGAGTATTACAACAATGAATTTAATGATTAATATTCTAAGAATGGAATCCATGCAGGCAAAAGACGGTTCTAGGAACTCTACAGCAGAATGGGGTATCAGAAAGGATGAATAGAACAATAATGGAATGTGCTAGGAGCATGAGGTTACATGCAGGAATGTCTCTTTCTTTTTGGGTAGAAGCGGTGAGCACAACTGTGTACTTGATAAACAGAGGACCCTCAAGTGCCTTGGATGGAGGCATACCTGAGGAGGCATGGTATGGTAAGAAAGTTGATTATTCATTTCTTAGAGTCTTTGGATGTGAGGTGTTTGTTCATATAGACAAGGATGATAGGACCAAGCTAGAGGCTAAATCAGAAAAATGTAATTTCATTGGTTATGGTGGTGATGACTTTGGGTTTAAATGTTGGAGTATTAAGGACAAGAAAATCATTTGGTCTAGGGATGTGGTCTTTAATGAGAAAGTCATGTATAAGCAATAGTTGCAGGAAAACAGGAAGAATCCAAGAAAGAATATGTAGTGGTAGAGGATATTCCGGATGGGAAAGTGACCCATGAATCAGTTCAGAACCTAATCAAGAGAACCCCAAACTCCTACAGTGAGGAGGTCTTCTAGGGTAAGAAAAGAACTTGAACATTTTTCTCCTTCTCTTTATTATTTATTACTCACTGATAGTGGAGAGCTAGAGAGCTTTGATGAAGCAATGCAGGTAGATTCCAGTAAGAAGTGGGAGCAAGCCATGGATGAGGAGCATAAGTCTCTCATGGAGAACTAGACTTGGGATTTGGTGAAGCTATCGGAAGGCAAAAGAGCATTGCAGAACAAGTGGGTGTACAGAGTTAAATATCAAGGAGGAAAGAAAAGATATAAGGCCTGGTTGGTGGTCAAGGGGTTTGCACAGAAACAAGGTATAGATTTTGATGAGATATTTTCTCCTGTAGTAAAAATGAATTCTATTAGAACTGTTCTTGGAATAGTTGTAGCAGAAGACTTGCACTTAGAATAGCTAGATGTAAAGACTACATTTCTCCATGGTGATTTAGAGGAGGAACTATATATGCAACAACCAGAGGGCTATGAGGTCAAAGGTAGAGAGGAGATGGTGTGTAAATGCGAAGAAGAGCTTGTATGGCTTGAAACAAGCTCCACGTCAATGGTATAAGAAGTTTGATAGCTTCATGATGGAGCAAGGTTATATTAGATGTCATTCTGACCATTACGTGTATACAAAGAAATTTGAGGATGGAAGTTATATTATCATGTGTTTGTATGTTGATGACATGTTGGTTGTAGGTAAAAACATGCAGGAAATAAAAGTACTCAAGAAATAGCTAAGTGAATCCTTTAATATGAAGGATTTGGGGGCAGCTTGAAAAATCCTTAGTATGAGGATAACTCAGGATAGGAAGGAATAGAAGCTGAATTTATCTCAGGAAGAGTACATTAAGAAGGTATTGGATAGGTTTAACATGCAGGATGATAAATCGGTTGGGACTCCTTTGGCAGGCCATTTTAAGTTATCAAAGGAGAAGTGTCCCAAGACAGAGCAGGAAAGAAACCGATGTCCAAGGTACCTTACTCATCAGCAATTGGCGCTTTGATGTATGCTTTATGGTGTGCACTAGGCTTGATATTGCCCATGCGGTAAGAGTTTGTGAGTAGATTTATGAGTGATCCGGGTAAAGATCATTGGAAAGTAGTAAAGTGGATCCTTTGGTATTTGAGAGGAACCATGGGGACAATTTTGTGCTATAGTGGATCGAGACACCACTTTACGTGGTTATTTAGATTTAGACATGGTGGAGATGTAGATAGCGGGGAGGAGCATGACAGTTATATTTATACTTTGTGGTGGGGACAGGGTGAGTGGATTTCACGACTACGAAGGTGGTGGCTTTTTCAACCACGAGGCTAAGTATGTTGCTGCCATGTAGAGGCAAGAAAAGAGATGATTTGGTTACAACAATTTCTTGAGGAGTTGGGGCATAAGCAGGAGGAATGTAAGTTGTATAGTGATAGTCAGAGTGTTATACACCTAGCTAAGAACTTTGCTTTCCACTCTAGGATGAAGCATATATAGTTGAGATATCACTTCATCAGGACAGCTTTGGAGGAAGATAAGTTGAAGTTGGAGAAGATTCATACCAATCATAATCCTGCAGACATGATGACCAAGGTGGTCACAAGGGATAAACTAAAGCTATGTTCAGCTTTGGTTGGCCTTCATGGATGATAGTGAAGGGTTGAGAAGCTTGCTCAGTGGAAATCAATCTCCAAGTGGGAGATTGTTATGTTTGTGGAGCCTATTTTCATGTTAGAGTGTGGTACACCTTCTATGTGTTACACTTGGGTATTTTTATAGTGGTCCCACTCGCCGGTGAGTGGGTCGGGGGTTCGGGGAAAAGCCCCCGAAGTAAATTTTCATGGATGGTTTATTAACCCATGGGTAATGGGTAACTTTGTTATGGGCTTTTTTGGGCCCATGGTTTTTTCGGTACCCATTGTTTTGTAAAGATGCCTCTTGACTACTCATAGGTTTATGGGACGGTTTTGTTTTTGCCCATTGTTTGATACCCATGGTTTTGTAAAACTACTTAAGTAGTTGTCTATTTATATGGTCTTATGCATATGATAGAAATACAAGCAAATGTATTGCAGATGTGTTTTGAATTCGGGTGTGAATTCTGTAGAGTTTGTTGAGCATAGCTCCAATGGATCTGGGTATTGTATTGAGAGAGTGGAGGCTTGTAATAAAATCTGAGCAAGTGATTCTTGGTGGATGTAGCCCAAATTGGGTGAACCATGTTAAATCTTGTCTCTCTGTGTTGTGTTATTTATTCTGCACTTTTATTTGAGATCTGTAATATTTTCTGCATATTAGTTTCTATTGTTGCGATTCTGTAAGGGATTATTCCACATATTTTATCTCTTATTTCCTAACACCCTCAAACTAATTTTTTTGTTTAATGGATCTAAGTGTCGACAAGGGGGAGGTGATGGCATCATCATCATTACTACTTGCAAACTCATATTTTGTTGCCTATAATCTTAACTTTGAGTGCACTAATAATATGGCTGAGTAAGAGGCCCTTATCTTGGGTCTCCAAACATATATCATGCCTAGCATGTAAATTCTTGATATCGATGGTGATTCCCGGTTTATCATTAATCAAACTAAGGGATTATATCAATGTAAAAATGAATTCCTTTAGAAATATAAGGAAATTTTTGAATTTATCCTCGAGGCCTTTGATCGATCTGACTTTCAAACCGTCCCTGTTTATCCAATTATATTTCAAACACTACAACATCCCTCACATCTCTCATCCTTTAGAAAACAAAATAATCTAGACTCTTTGTTTGTTGTTCAACGTATCAATCAACCATCTCAAACTAGTGAGCTCCCCAGTGTCAATATTGTCGATTCCAATCAATCTAATCTCTGGGTACACTAAGTTCTTTGACTATCTTTCCCAATCCAAAATCCCCTCCAACTGGTCTAAAACTGGTAGGAGTTCATTCCTTCAACACGCTAACCACTATGTTATCCTTCACAACATCCTTTATAAGCGTGGATTTGATGGTATTCTTCTACAATGCCTTAAATCCCATAATTTACCCATGTTATCTAAGAAGTCCATGATGGAATTTGTGGTGGATACTTTAGCATCTTTTTATTGCTAAGCATGTTCTTTAGATGACCTACTATTGGCTCACCCTCAACCAAGATTGCTGTGAGTATGTTAAAAAGTGCACCTAGTGTCGGTAGCATTCCAATATCATCTACATCTTTAGCCGGCCTTATAGCCGACTCAAGATATTTGTCCTTTCTTTCAATCAGGACTCAACCTCATTAGCCTCATCAATATGTTCTCTTCTCATCACTATCATTCAATTCTCACAGCTACGACATACTTCACTAACTGGTTGGAATCCATTCCACGCGTGTATACCAAAGCTAACAAAACTATAGCTTTTTCTATCAACATATCATCTACCACTTCAAAACTCCTCATAAAATCATCACAAATAATGGAAATTTGTGAATATTTAAATATTAAGATTATATTATCGTTGGCTTATTATCATTAAGCTAACGGCCAAGATGAATCAATTAACAAGACTCTTTGTAACATTCTATCAAAAATTATCGATATGGTAGGTTAATTGGTATCTTCATATCCCCTTCATTATTTTAGCTTATCATACTAGCATCCTCACCCATAAGGGTGCTACTCCTTTCTCTCTTATCTATGGATCTAAATTCTTCCTTCCTCTTGAAGTTCAAATCCCATCCTTGTGCATTTCTCTTTACTACTTCATATCTAATGAGGATTATCATCAATAACATCTAGCATAACTCGAATTGGTATATGAATGTCATTTAATCACCCTTCAACATCATCAATTCTATCAAGATTGAATCAAATGTGTCTATAATAAGCATCTTAAGCAACATAAATTTAACATCGGTGACCTAGTCTTAAAATAAAATCAAAGCATCACTACTCTAGAAAGGATCCAACCTTGAAATTTTGCTCCCAACTGGATTGGAAAATATATTATCATGTATAATTATGGGATTAGCACTTATCACCTAGCCTCTCTCAATGGTAAATTGGAAATGGAACCACTTAATGCCTTACGTTTGTGGCCTTTCTACTATTAACATATCTATGAATTATATCTTAGAAACATGAACAATCCTCCTTTCCATCGTTATCCTTCTCCATCTTCCATCATAATGATTTGGAATTATTTGGTCCACCATTACTATCCTATATATGAACTTGAATATGGGCACCAAGGCTCTGCTCATAGTATATTCCTTATAGAAATCCCTCCTTTAGGTGGGAATCCTACAATCATTGCATTCATTTACCTCTTATCCACCTAATAGAACCATGATAAGGGTCCACACATGTTACTTGTACATTATATTGCCCCTCACCAAGTGGTCTACTTGGCTATCCTTAGCTCTCTTGTTAAAATCAAAATTCTAGATGATCATATCAAAAGATATGTTATCCTAGTTATACTGCTTTGCTCCTCGGAGGATGACTGTTCATATAAAACAATGTTATCAAAAGCATAGTGATCCCTCAAAAGACATCTATCATATATTACTCCATCGAAATCAAAATTTGAATATTTGAAGAAAATGTTAAAAATTCTAGACCACTCCATCAAAGGATGGATATTATCTTATATCATGGCTATAAAATGTTTCCCGCATTGATTAGCCTTATAAATCTCAAAATAAAAAGAAAAATACAAAAATCAAGCATCCAAGAAAGCCTCCCACATCGATCAACTTTTTCATCAATGGAAAACTTCCTATATTGATCATTTTGTGTATTATTATCTATATTTGGGGCATAGACCTAGGAAAACCACCTAAGGATAACCTACTTCCCCCATGCAAAGCTATTTTCAAATCCTTTGTCATGTCTACAATAAATGTATAAGAACACCTTCCATCTTTCCCCTTCTAATATTAAATGTGACTAGATATTGTTAGTGTTGTTTTAATGCCTCCCTTTGGTCATAAGTGCATTGCTTTGTTCATGTCCCCTTTCACATTTTACCTCCAATCTAGTCCACGAGCATATCTTCTATGTGTTTCTTTTCTACGGTGTGTTGACCTTCGTATATTTTTGTTCACCCTCTTGAGGTCGCATTTCATCTTATCTCCTCCAATCTCATCCAATATATTATCTCATCTTACCAAATCTATCATCTTGTCTCATCAAATCTTTTTATGTGTCACCCATAACACATTATCCCTTTCCTTACATGGCCTATTTTGCAATTCTTGCATATCTTGTCACACATCCTTCATCATATCTCATCTTAATCCCACCTTTTGACCATGTTTTTGTCCCGTCTCAGGGAATCATATCTCATCTTAATCCCACCGTTGTGGCCATATTTTTTATCTATGTCCCACTAGAACTCATAATTTCTCACTTCCTCATATTTGAAGGACAATGCATACTCTTTTACCCAGATTTCTTTCCTGAAAATATGTCAAACCATTTTCTTGACCATCGCCACATTTATTTATGCATACCTTTAATGTCTTCCTTTGACCCCTTGGTCCCATGGATTGCACATCCATCCAAGTGGATTACCATTGGATTCTATCCATATCGTAGTGATCTTTATTGCCTCATAGATTCTGTAAGAAATTAAAATCACCTCCATCACAGGGTGTGTTATGTACCTACCAATGTGTTTCCAAGGTCACGCCATATTTTTATTTTTCTTTTCTTTTTATTTTTATCCTATCATTACTCATCCCCCTTTACTTGGGGCATATTTCTATCTCTCTTCTCATCCAATCCATCCTTTCCTTTTTCTTTCATATATCTCTTTCAAACTCATAATCAATTCCTAGTTTTAGGGGGAGCACCTTAGCCATCATTCTCCATCACTTCTTGTTTTTGTCTCTTGGTTCTCCTAACTCAAACCAATCGACAAAAAGGGAAAATGTAGACACCAATTTTTGGTACCCTTGTCCTCATCCTGCGTTCGTTCCATTCATACATCCTTTCCTAATTAAATTTCTATTTTCCTCCTAACATCCCATTTATTCCTCTGAATCCCCATTTTCTCTATCCTCATCATTATTTATCCCCCTTAATACATCCTTAATCCCATTTAATTACCCATTAACCCATCCATTATCCTAATTACTCCCATAAATACCCCCATTTATTGTCCCTAAGATTCTCCATACCCTTACTTAATGTCTTATTATCCCCTTACTACCTTTATTCCCCCTATGCTCCACTATCCCATCAAAATAGATAACCCCAATTATTATCCCTTTAGCCCCTCTCTATTGAGTAAAACATAATCTCCATCACCTAAGTGGATCATCTTCATATTCACCAACAACCCATGTAGGTTGTCGTAGCCCTATTAATATACCTATACTCCTCTATCAAATATGAAAATTTTGGATATTCTTCTATCTTGCGAGCTTGGTCTACTTTCTCCTTCTCCTTTGATTATAAATCATCACATTAGAGTTATCTTATGACCTTTGCATGTCATCCGTGGAAATTTGAAGGTTTTGATCTTGCTTAGAGTCATTCCATTGTTTAATCACCTCTTTCTTGTAGGTATGTAGGTTTCCTTAGAGATCTGTCATTTCATTAGAATTATTTTATCTCCTTTAGATCACTTTCCCCATCCATTTATCTCATCTAAATCCTAAAACCATCCTCGGTCATTGTTGACTCACCCCAATCACTTGTCGACCTGATCAACATATCCATCAAATCTTCCTTCTTTTACATCCTCTCTGTTCCCCCACCATCCCAACATCATATCTAGAATCTCAAAGGATATCCTAGTTCTATTTTCTATTTATCTCTTGGTTTACTCTACTGCAATCACCATCAACCTACTCTAGTCACCGTTGACCCAATCAACATATTCATCGATTTTCCTTCCTTTGCATCCTTCTTATTTCCACTTGTATCTTGACATCAAATCTAGCATCCCAGGATAGGTTCGGAATTTTTATGCTTATATTTTTAACAACTCTACAACATTCATTATTGATCATACCATTCAGCCTCGGGTCACCATCCACCCGACCAAGTTTGATTTTTATCATCATTTACATTATCATATCTTTATTTCAGCATCTCTAGCATATCTTAGATCTCTTTTATCTGCATTCTTTTATTCATTATAATTTATATTTATTTTTATCAAAGTGGGTTGACATCCATCCCTAGGAAGTTATCACTTCTCAAGACTAACCTTGTCAGGAAACCCACCATCTTATCTACTAATTTTTTTCTTGTTTAGCTTCTATTTATTTTACTAGTCATCGAGCTCATTGTGGAGAGGAACTTTATGCCCATATCTTCATCACTATCATCATCCACATTAGGATGTAGCCTTAAACCTTCCCACAGTTTCAATTTTATTGATTTATTGTGTCCCTTTCATTAACTTGAAACAAGAGTGGTAAATCTCACAAACACATCTATTATTATAAATAATATATGGATATACATTGCATTTGTGAAAATACATTGAGTTTTAATCATCATAGTTCAACTTAAGAATATTTGGATATATAGAAGTGTTTTCCTTTCTTCGGAAGTTAAAACATGAATTTATATACAAGTGATGTGTTTGTTTATGCAATTAATATTTAAATATCCATGGCTATCTTTGCATTGACTAGATGCATATACAATGGATTTATTAAACATACATTGAATATATGGCTGTAATTTTGTTATTTCCTACTACGCATTTAAACTTTTAATATGCACTGAAGTTACTAAATATACATTTAATATAATAACTAAATACATCCCACCTGACATAAATTGGTGCATAAATTGTTTCATGCTCACCAAGTACTCCCTCTCCCCTAAGCACTTGAATGAATGCATATACATTGAATACACACATATAATTCTGTCATATATAAATATTTGTTCAAAGGAAAAATTTAGACACGTTTATTTAGTGTAGATTTCGTAGTTTCACTATATGATGATAGTTTGTAGCTAAACCTAAACACATTCAAACTTTGCATCATTTTTCTCCTATCACTCTACATTCCTCCTCCATTTGTAACTATGCACCATTGTTCCATAAAATGTTTCCATTAATTTTTTCCATCCATTCATAGCACTTGGTAATCCCTTCCAATATTCAATAGCACCATTGAGGAATAAAACCAACGTGTCTCTGAGGGTTTCATTGTTGTTTCTTGTTCTATTTTGTTTTTTGTTTCAAATTCCAAGTGATTCATGAGGTTGGCCCATTTTAAATTGGTTCTTTCATTTATTATTTATGTTATTCATGTGTCGAAAGCGAAACACTAGGATTTTGTCCATTTTTAAATACATATTTAATCATTTTAGTTTGTTAATATGTAGTAATAAAAATAATGAACAGTAAAGAATGTTTATATATACGTTGAATATATGTAAATAATTTCCATCTATACATTGATTATTAGTTAACATATTTTGTACACGGTTCTTATTATAGTATCTATTTGAATATAAAATAAAATTACTGAACATAGATTGAATATATAGGTGTACATTTATAATTTTAAACTACAAATTTTTATCCTACTCACAGTTGCTGTAAATGTGCTCGTTTCCCTTAGGCTATTTTCTGATTCCCCGACATTGGCAATATAGTGTAGACACAAAACACACACATATTACTATCTTACTGTAAATCAATATGTTGTTATATGTACGGATTTTAAGTTAGAAAAGTATTCATTGGTGACACAATCCCTTGTCCATCTACTTGTTTTGATTTATTTCTATTGTATTACTCTCCTACATCTATCATTTATGTACCTAGTTAAGTAAGGTCACATGGATCCTTAACTATCTATATTTTCACATATGTTTCCATTTATCTTAAGAAACTAGCGTCCATGCGCCTATGTCCATTCTAGGTGCTCATGCCTTTATTATTTTTCTTATGTTGATCTTTTTGGTCATCCTTTCTAGTTTTCTTATCCTTATCCCAAACTCGTAGTCACCTTGTGTGTCACTAGTATCAAAATTCAAACAAGAGATTCATATATATACACAACATACACACGATTATTCTATATGGAAATTCTAAGGGGTAATCACATCTGCATATTATAACTTCTATCAAAGGGACTACATTTTTGGGTTGCGTAGGAAAGGCAAGTGTTGAATTTCGTACCACACATTTGTATCAAAGCTAGCTATATCACACTATCTTGGTGTCATTGGCGTGAGGGAAATATAAGGAAAGTATTTCACACACAAGCATAAAGAACTACATGGAGTGTAGAATGTAGTGTAGCACTCGGGCATAATTTCACTCTTCGGGTGACTGTTGGGGTCATTCTAACTTCACATATTACATATTTCATTCATATTTGATGTGTTTGTGATATTTTGTAAGTATCTAGGATTTATTTTTTAGGTTACATGTACCCTCGATGATCAATGATTGAATCTCAAGAAAATGATAGGAATCAACACCGAAACCCTAAGCAATACGTAAGAAATCATACCTTGACCATTTATGCGCAAATCACCAATGTTCAAAATTAGACAACGCGTGCTCAGAACCCCCTCCCTATTTTGGGTGCCCCTATCCAAGCTAAGTGCGAGTTCCATAACTCTTTGTGAGATTCTATAGCACCATTTCCTACTAGATCTAGTATACATTTGGTTTGGACTATTTACAAATCACATAGGAATTAGCTAATTCATTTATCTCTCCTAGTTTCCTCTAGTACTACATTATTAGAGTGCTTAGCATATGCATTTTACTATATTTTATCATATTAGTTACTCTCCAAATAGATTTAATTCACTTTGTATAAAATCATTAAGTAAACCCCACTCTTATTCGAAACCCTTTCCCTAGGATCCCAAAACCCTCATGGATAAAAATAGGTACTCATCTCTCAATCATGATGTGGCTCATACACGAGTGCAACTTGGTTTTGATGATGCCTCTGTTAGGTTGTGGATCCTGTTTTCATGTGTGAAAGTGTTGAAGACTATAAAATTTCCATGATTGTCTGCGTCGGATCGGGCGTAGCCCTCAAATTGTTTTTGGCCTTAAATTGTGCCTGATATACCAGGAAACATGATTTTCTCATATGGGCAGGATTTTGACCCATAGGTTTATGGGATGGTTTTGGCCCATGGTTTTGATACCCATAGTTTTGTAAAACTACTTAAGCAGTTGTCTACTTATATGGTTTTATGCATATGGTAGGTATTATTTAACATTACATATGTGTTTTGAATTCAGGTGTGAATTCTATAGATTTTGTTGAGCATAGCTCTAAACAAATCTGGGTATTGTATTGAGAGATCGGTGGCTTGTAATAAAATTTGGTCAAGTGATTCTTGGTGGACATAGCCCAAATTGAGTGAACCACATTAAATACTGTCTCTTTGTGTTGTGTTATTTTATTCTGCAATTTTATTTGAGATCTGTAATATTTTCTCGCATATTAGTTTCTCTGCTGCGATTTTTTGAGGGATTATTCCACATATTTTATCCCTTATTACCTAACAAACTCTATAGAATCTAGATTTTTGGATCTCTACGGAAATTCTCAATGTGATCCTCACCCTCTAAACACTTCTTACTTTCTAAAAACCCTTCCCGATGTCCTTGAAACCCCGATTCAACACTACACTTTCCCAAAGGTCTTCATCATGCCTACCTTTTCATGTTTTGATGGCACAAGATGTAACACCCTTGACAATTGTTATTTTCCTCCTTTACATTTCAAGTGTTGACATGTGATTTTCCTTATAAAGATATGTTCTTTTGATTTTTGGAGATCATGCTTGATATGGATAAATCATCTTCTATTCTTAAGATCCTTTGACTGAATTGGAATGGCTTCCTTGAATCCATTTTTCATTTCTTATAGGTGAGTTGCAATCTAGTTTAAGAATTTTAAACTTATTTATTAATCTGACTCATCCTTGGATCAATTTCAGTGATCCAAGGAATGTTTTAAATCTGCTTTGTTGAGCTTAATTACAAATCAACATTCCATGAATTAAACGATGTATGACTGAAATATGATTGATTACAAGTTATTTTATTGTTGTGTGAACATGTTTCTATTTAGTCATATGTTGTGTTTGGATCTTTTCAGTTCAATCGTGGCAGGACAATGCTGTGCAAATGAACTATAGCCTGTTCACGGCATAGGAAACATTCTGGTTCCTAAAACTAAAGGGATTGTCCTACGGAATCCTAAGCTAGGTAAGAATATATATATTACCTAGCTATGTTAATTAATTAAATTTTATCCTAACCTAAGATTTTACTAAAGGGTTATGGAGAGGTTTCTAGGTTATTGAAATTATCCTAAAACCTAATGCTTAATGGTTGTGTGATGATCTAACCTAATGCCTAAAAACTATTGTGTTGGAATTAATCTAACCTATGTGGAAACTACCTAAGGTGGTGATTTATTGATTGGGTTATGTCCTAAGGTTACATATCCTAAGCTAACCTAAGATCTAACCTAAGAAATTATGTCTTCCCTAAAATAATGTGCAAGAAGGGGGAATTAGTGGTCGCATGTATCATAGGCGATGGTTCCAAGGCATTTAAGTTGTTGATAAGGTTTTTAAAAGCTTACGTACCACCAATTGTGGTAGGGGCTGGTTGAGTTGGTGGAGGCTTATGTGGAAAATTCACTAAAATGGAATTCCTTGTTAAATTTGATTTGGCATTCACTAAACTTGGAAGGTCGGTGGCAAGGAAGGATAGGTGGGAAAATAGGAATTAATGGAATTTATTGTTTTCAATTTTTGTGCTCGAACCATTTTGGAAAGCATGCAAACGGGTTTGTATGGGGTCATTTCACCTTGCATGTTTCACGATTTTTTTCTCTGCATGCTCTCTGGTTTTTCGAACCAGCAGATTGAACTGCACTTAATGGCTATTCTTGAGATTTTAGACCTATTTTCAGTTTGTGGGATATATAAGAGGCAGTGTGGAAGAAGAAGGTGGTTGTTTGATCTTTCATGGAGAAGAGGAGAAGTTGTGAGCTTGGCTGGAGGTTCTCTTCAATTTGACAGAAGTGCTATCAGGCATGATAGGCTCTAATCTTTAAGATCTCTTTCTTTCTTATAAATGTTTCATTAAAACAATTCTACTCTTTTGAGATTCTTGGATTGCACATCATATCTAGTTATTTGCTTGTTGGGTTTATTAAATCTTGTGATATTGGTTTTTAATCCTTGGTAAATGATGTTATGTTTAGAAACTTACCATGTATAGTTCTTAAAAAAGAGAATGCATGCAAAAATTATTGTTGTAACTCGGCTTTTTCATTCTAGAATGGGTAATGGAAGTATTCTATTTAGAAAACCTTTGTTGCTATTTGGATATGGTTCAAAGTTTTTTTGGGAACCTTGGGTTCCATCTGATCTTGTTGGAGTTTGTGTTTTGTTTGATCGTGAGCTTGTGTTTTAAGAAGAGCTTGTTTTCGAGTTTGTATTTGGTTTGGAACTTGGTTCTGGTTTTGTGTTTGTTAAAAACTATTGATAGAGGTTCTTGTTGTTCTAAATCGTGTTGGAATCTTGGATATCCTTGACTGTTGTTGAATCCCGTATATAGCTCGGTGCTTGTGTCTTAGTTCCTTATGATAATCTAAACTTTTACTGTCAGTTCATAATGTACACAATATTTGTATGTTATTACTCATTTTTGGGCTCGAACTTTGGTGAGAAACTTGAGTTGTTGAGGGATAATATTGGAATTCATGTTTTGATATGAATTTTGTTAGAGCCTTTAGTTGTTCTAAGCTAGTGTTGAAATATTGGGTAACTTGCATCAAGTGTTGTTGTTGAAGCTGTATGTGGCTTTGTACCCGTGATTTAAATTTTTTTTGGAAAATTTGGAACTGTTATTGTAGATTCATAATTTACACAAAGACTCGTATTTTGTTACTTATGTAGTCTAAACTATAGTTGAGACTTTGTGTCAACTCTATTATGGTATTTTGAGTTGGGTTTTATTTTTTTAAACGTTTAAAACTAATAACTCTTTCATTGAACCATTGATTAAGGAAAACAGGGGAAAATAGTTGGCTGAGTTGTTGGATAAACTCTTAAGATCTCAACTGAAAACGTCTTTGTTGATGAATGGGTTTGGTAATTATTTTCTGTGAACTATTTCATCTTGTTTGAGATGGAAATGACGTTTTATTGAGGGTATTCTTTTCCCCTCTATTTCGTGGAAACTCACATCTTCAGATATTTTAAAATAAGATCAGGGTTTCATTTAAAAGATGAGTTTAATTAATTTAGTACTCTTAAATTGTTATGAAAAGATTATATTGTAGACACTAAAATTAGGTCACACTCCCCTTTTGTCCCTCGAAATATAAGCACCCTTTATTACATTTACCTAGCCATGACCCCCTTCACCCCACTAATATTAATTTAATTAAATTAATGCATTACCCTCACTATATTTATTATTTAAATATCTTATTTAAATAATCTCCCCACATACAGTTCACTTGACACCTCACCAAGCCAACTCAACCTAAAACCTATTCTTAGCAAGTTACCATAACTAACTAAGACTTACCCAACCCTAAAAATTAATGCCTACATTCCCTCTAACCACATTCCCGCATGCTCACAAGAAGCTCCTAGTCTAATCCATAGGATAACAACACGAGATCCAAGGAAATCAAGAGGATCTCCCTAGTTTAGTAAACCTAGGAAATCCCACCTTGACCGACGTTGGTTACCCCTAACCATTGTCAGTTAAGCTGAAACTGCCATCGATTACCATCTTTTAACCCCAAAACAACCTTATTCTCAAGGTTGGAAGTTGGAAGTTGGCAAAACATTGGGAGAAAGTTGATGAGCAAGAACACATCTCAGAGAGATAATACATCTTTAGAGAGAAAATTCCAGCAAAAACTCACATCCAAGGAAGGAGATTGAGCATCTTCTCCTGCATAGCCATCCCAACCATGATCTGATCTATCCAAGCAAAGAGGAGTGTACATGCAGCCCATGTAGAAGCTTTTCTTCAGTTGGTGATCACTTGCAACCTTCAAACCCATCATCAACACCTCCATCCCTCACACACAGGCCTTCAGAATGAAATCCAAGTAAGTACAACATCATACTTTCCTAGTTATTTCATTTCATCATCATTTTATCATCCATTGTTTATCTTGCTCCCTATTGACCTTCTCCACATTTTCACCTCCATATACCCATTAAAACCTCGAAAAATCCTACTCCAGTCACCCAATACCTCATCCCAACCAACCAAAGTCCTTTGTGTAATCACAAAGGAGATCTCAAAATTGTTCTGTGACATTTCCAGATCTCACAATAATGGCACCGGTTATACCTAACCGCCGTCGGTCACCCTTGACCGACACCGGTCTCTATGTTTGCCCACACAACCTGAACAAAGACCTACCCACCTAATTTTATCTCACCCTCATTCACCTGTGATCTACCCGAGACCTTTATCAGACCTGCAGAGACCTAGAACCAATCATTTGACCTTTGGATTCTATTCTAGCTTAGCCTGTTAGATTAGATCTATTTCTTATTATGTTTTTAAGTGAGATACCTAAATCATTTTAAAATAACAATAGGATTTACTTTGTTTACAACATTGAATTGTTTAAAATAGTGGACTGATAACCATCTAGGAAGTATCATACTTCCCGGATCTAGCTTACGCTAGGCAGTTCACTGCCCATATTGTTTAATTCCTTCTGGTGGTCTTGTTTTCATTACAGGTAGTTCCTCCTAGCCAAAGGAAGATCTCATGATCAGCTGTGGATTCGGAAGTCATACACGCAACAACCCATCAACCGAAATTTGAACAGGTATTCCTCCTACGCCCGTTACCCTATCTATTTCATCAACACTTCAAAGAAACGATCTAAGAAAAAGGTGAAACATTTTGGCACACCCGGTGGGACCCATCCGGGGTTCCTTGCATTTCATTCATTCCTAGAAAAAAATTATGTGTTTGTTTCCCTTCTAAAAAGTGTACACACTAATTTTCTTCCCTGGTAATCCACCTCTCCTTTCTATTTGCTCTAAAGGAAACTTTTTTTTTGGTGTAATTAAAAGGAATCATTTCTTCATGTTTTTTGCATTGTAGTGAAAGAGCATCCCTCTTCCTCTTCATCTTATTGTGTCATCCAATTTCACATTTTCAATTTGGTTTTAAAACAAGTGCATTCCATTCTGATTTATTGCATTAGCTCACATTAATTGAGGGAAACCTATATGCTGGAAGTCATGACCAGCTGATGGTTGACAAAAATCATAGAAAAGCACTTCTATCCTTCTCTCTTTCTCTGAGTCTTACCAAACCACACAAAAATTCAAAATACATACATTCTTAAACAACATCGTACCTAGAAGAAGCCGTGGGTGATCACATGATCATGACACAGTGGGCACCTCACCACTCTATCGAGTCATACTTGAGCGAAGCCCGCCCCACCACCATAACATACCTAAACTCACCTTCTTAGATCTCCTTCTTTAGGAAGCCATCCTCACCAAAAACTATTTCACAATTCATGTGTCAGTCCTAAATAGCATAAGCTACACAAATATAATAGAAAGGGCACTCATAGGATCACATTTTCTTAGTGTTTCTTCTCGACTTGCGTTTTGAGGTGAGAGATCACGTTCATCACTTTTTGTTCATCCTTGCACACTCCTCATCATAGCTGGTGTATTCTAGCTTCACCTGAGTGTGCTTGGGCCATATCATCATCATTCTTAGAATTTTGGGTCTGATTCTACATCAAATTTTAATTCACAACCACTTTCTTTCATCATCGTTTTAATTTCACAAGAATCGTCCATTTACCTTTACCTCTACATCGGTTATATCCAACCGATGTCGGTTCTGGTCCTTTTTCTAATCTACTCAAAGGACATATTAATTCACTTTCTTCCACTTTTCACAGTCTACATCACTTTTTTTTTTTCCATTGAACATTTTAAACATCACATCTTCAAATTTGGCATACCTGCATCGATTTTACTTTTCCTCGTTGTTTACTTCACTTGTCCATTTTCTACAAGAATCCAACGGTAAAGGGTTACCCTCCGACCGGCATCGCATTTTCCCTAACCGACATCGATTATCCTGTTTCACATTCCAGCCACCATTTGTTACTTCATCCACTTTTTATCACCAGATTCACCTATTCCCACTGTTCTCTGTATATCATTTACAGAGAAGCAGCCCTACCTGATCAATATTGGTTCACATGGTGCTAACCCGAAGACAAGAAAGCGCCCTTGTATTCCACGCTAGTTTCCAACCACTCCCACCTAGTCCTTCACCACCTTCTATTTTATCACTAGCCATGGATCCCATCCAACCTACTACTATCACTACCAAAGATGAGGAGTTCACACGAATCCTTGACTATAACCCTACCACCTTACATTTTTACCTTTCCCACTCGTCCACTTGAGACGCCTCAAGTCAGTTGATATACAACATGCCCGTATCTATCCCCCCGACTCTCGCACCCACTTCCGCATCAACCCCATCTAGCTTTGTGTTTCCCACATCCACCTTACCCCCAGTCATTTCGCAGTTAGGTTCTATACCCAT
Source organism: Taxus wallichiana var. yunnanensis (assembly GCA_018340775.1). Taxonomy (NCBI): domain Eukaryota; kingdom Viridiplantae; phylum Streptophyta; class Pinopsida; order Cupressales; family Taxaceae; genus Taxus; species Taxus wallichiana. The sequence continues at coordinate 614,765,688 of CM031244.1, forward strand.
TATGACTGCCACATCTGTTACCTTTGTGGCACCCATTACATCCACCATACCCTCGACGAATACCCCAAACACAACCTCATCCATGCCCCTAATGTCTCATACATACTTGTAGCTACATTCCCACCTCCAATGTCGGTGACCCCTACCCCATTTTAGAATGTGGTTCTTTCCATTCCATAATCATTAGCCCCTATTGCCACTAGGGTTACCACGACCCTTCCACCCCCATATACATACTACCAACAACCTCCTGTTTCATCCATTATTCATTCCGTACGTACCCCTATTTCACTACCTTCTTCTCCACCACCCTACATGGCAGCCCCATACACTAGAGTGCCACCTCATTATATGCCCAAAACCAACCTCCTCACGCTACAGAGAGGCATCCAATCATCACAACCCACCAATGACCTAATTAAATTGATGTTGGACAAGATGCAGACATTGAGGCATCGGTTTCCGACTCCCACAACACTCTCACCTACGATGAGATTTGCAATGAGCCTATTCACCCATCCATTCCTATCCATTCATACCTATGCATTGGGAAATGCCTAAATTCAATTGTTTCAATAACAAAGAAGACCCACAACAACATTTGTGGTCGTTCAAACACGGGTGTTATCTGATCGCTCATGATGATGCCTTGCTTTTGAGAACTTTTCCCATGTCCCTCACTAGACCTGCATTAGATTGGTATAGTGGGTTACCTAAACACTCTATATTCTCATTCAATCAGGTAGCCCAAGCCTTCTTGGATCATTTCTCTATCAATATCATCAAGAAGGTTACCATGACCGATCTATATTCCACACGTCAGTATGAGGACAAATCTATCGCAGATTTTGTTGCTCGTTGGTGCAACTTGATCAATCAACTTACCTTCCAACTGCCACAAACTAAACTCATCGAGCTCTTCACATGAGCTTGCACTAGACATATCTCCCCGACCTTGCAGGTCCAAACCTTCGAAATTCGATGAGGCATTCACTATGGCACGAAAGTTAGAGATTCGGGCCATCGAAGAGAAGAAAATCCAATTACACAATAAGAATTTGGAATTCAAGTCAAATGATACCTCTTCCTCTTCCAAACCACAAACCAATTATTCAAAATCTAAGGGCACCACTAATGCAGTGGTACTCAAGGCCGGCCAACTCATCCGTCGAATCAAGCTACACCCTCATCTAATCTCTCACCTATCTAGACTTTTTGATTCAGACAAGAGCAGTGAAAATATAACCCAATTGGGGAACCTTACTCTTTTATCTTAGAAAAGCTTATCAAAGCTAGAGCCATCACCCTTCCACCCATAAAACCACACACTGGTTTTGACCCTGCTTGCCCCATGCCCGCATGGTATAAAGAACATGATTTTTGTAACTATCATCGAGTAAAGGGTCATAGTGATGACAATTGCATCACTTTCAAGAATATTGTCCAAGAAATGCTCGAGAAAGGTGAGTTAACTATGGATAATCCCAATGCCACCCCCAACCAAAATCTACAAATCTTCAAAAAACCATTTCCCAACCATGCCCCATCATCCAATCAAACCGGTGAGACATCCACTCATAATACCCATACCCGTGAGGTTCACGCTATCTTTAACAAGGTACCTGTCACCTCTCAATTACCTCACATCCCTTCCATAGAGGAAATCCTAGCCCAAAATCCTCCTTCCACATTGGAACCAACCTCCACTGTTCCTTCACCAATAGAGGAACACCTTTCATCTCCTTCATCACCTATTGAGGGTCTCCACTAACATCAGACCATCTCACCCCTAGCTTCACCACTTAGAGAAACTTTACCTACCATACCTCCTCCACCCCCATGAGAGAGCTCCCATTACCTCCTCCACCCACATAAGGAGCACCCACTACCTCCTCCACCCATAGAGGAGCACCCATTACCTCCTCCACTTATAGAGGAGATCCCATCATCTCCTCCACCCATCATAGATCCAGTTGAGATACTTTCCTCTCTTCAATGAGCATTCTCTTAGCTACCCAAAATCCAACAGACCTACTTTCGGCTCTCTTACCCACGTTGGCCAATTCCCCATCTCTAAGATGCATTTTATGGGAATTCCCATTAGGTCCTCACCAACTCCACCCACAGATGTGTCGTTCTCACGTTTGGCCAATCACTTAGATTATGTGGATAGGGCTTTACTATGGGGGTGCCTCTTACTCCCTGTCTCAACACAGATGCAGAGATCCCTCACTGATACCTCCACTATCTACCCAAACACATTTTGACCCATCAAACCAAATACAACCACTATTGTCACAACCCCTTCCATGATACCCATTAGCACTCAAACCACACCCTTACCCATAACCCGACCTACATCTAAACCCAAACCCATACCCATAACATTTTGCCTCCACTAAACCTATTACCACTTTAGGGGTCACCCCGACCACCAATCTTACTCATCCACCTATTAAACTAGATTTAGCTACATCCTCCAACATTAATACCACACCTACTCCGACACCCAAACCAAATTAAAAAACTCATCGACCTCATACCCCGACCACACCAATCATGCCCACACTTGTCCCATCTACCTTAAGACCTCAGCTGCCCAACATGGTCAAGTACCCTTCACCCATCCATAAACCAATAACACAACAACCCATTCCTTCCTCACAAACCTCTAACCTACCCAGGCACACAACATGACTTACACCCACACCTATTATTTTTACCACCAATACCTCCAATACCTTCAGCTATTACTTCACTACCCACTACACTTCAGTCATTGTCCCTCACACCCCAAGTACGACCCACGTCATCTACCTTCACAACCCCCATTATCCTCGTGGGTAACTCACCCTCTTCCTCCATCTACTTTTCCTTCTAGACCTTATACACCCACATCACCTTTACCTAAGAAGGTGCAACCCAAAAACAAAACCCCACTACCCCACAACAAGGTAGTCAAAACAACCCCACACCCTCCTACCCATCCATCTACTATACCCCTACCCAAATGAACCCGACCGATACCTCAAACCACACCGGAACCTAAACCCATAGTTCACCCATTCCTACTCTTCCAAAAACAATTCCTCGATAATCAACCACACCTACACCCAAACACACATTCATTTCCCAATGTGATACACTAATGGGTCCTATGCCAAAATTTTAACCAACCTCCTCGAGACTTTTGTTATCACATTACCGCCACTCCGACCTTACGACCCCCTCAAACCCAAGCCAAAAGGGTTTGATGATACTAAAATTTTTGCATACCATCGTGTGCCAAGGCATGATGTGGAGAACTATAAGGCCTTGAAAACCATCCTTATCCAATTGTGTCCACCAAAAACCAACTTTGATGATGACAACCTTCTCGATGAGGATCCTACTTCACCACACCCATTCCCACACTTACCCACTCAACAACCACAACCTTCACCCTCATATCTCCTAGAGACACACCCAAGATTTGAAATTAACATGGTTCACATCAGAGAACTTGCCACGCCACCACCCAAATGTCGTTGCACCCAGCTGACCTCACAAGGTTTTTCTCCTCCAGTAGGTTTTTTCCCATTGTGTCATTATACCACTCACCCTACACCTTCTCCATTTTCCAACTTCCCTCAAATCAACATGATACACATCACTACACATGTGCAGAAGGGAAAAGAAAAGGCAATTGACCCACCAACTAATCCTATACCTAACATACCATCTGCACCCATACCTAAAATAACTATATGCGGCCCCATGTACCCCATTTCTAATGGCATCACACATTACACCATGCTCAAACAATTACACCAATCTCCCCTCAAAATGTCCTTATATGACCTCATCCAAACCTCGAATCCCATCATCAAGCCCTCATGGAGGTTCTTCAATCTATTGAGGTTTTACCCAATGACCCTACACCCATAGCCTCCATTATCACACCCCATCATGTAGCCTCTCTCACCAAATTACCACCTTCATCCTCACCTCACCTTGTTCACCAAGTGGCCTCCCTTAGCTTCTCATAGGAGGAGATCATGCAACACCAAAACAATGACCTAGACCCAGCCCTCTTCATCTCTGTCCACATTGATGACATACGGGTACACCATGTGATGATTGATGGAGGTGCTAGCATTAACATCATTTCATCCCATGCATTTTCTCAAATGTGCATACCTGACAATTACATGCATAAACATCTGTCATGTTGCATTTATTCAATGATGCTATCACCTCCACACTAGGCAGTATCATCCTTCATGTTCCCATGGGTCCCCACACCTTTTCGTAAATTGTTTTATGTTTTAGAGGGGGAATTCCAATATAACTTGTTGCTTGGTAGACCCTGGATCCATGTCATGGGTTGCGTTCCTTCCACTTTGCATCATTGTGTAAAGTTTGAACACAAATGACACACTTATACCATTCCAGCTACCCATCACCTTTCAAAACATGCAACATGCTTTATCGACCCAACAATATGCTCATACCTACACAAGCCGTCTACCTCCGCAACCAATACCACTTCACCTACACTTCCACCTACCAAGACAAATGCATTGCTTTCACCGCACATACCTCCTCCATTCCTACCACTACCATAACCTCCACGGCTGAACCCATTAGCTTCCCAATCATTAAATCCACCTCTCGCATCGACCTTCAATACATCATCCATTCCAACTACCTACATACCAACCACTGATCCCTTAGAAGGTGTTTTTCAATGCCTCACTCTGGGGGAGTACCGCCTATATATTGTCAACACATTCCTTACTCCGCATGCATATAGAATCCTTCACCAACACCTCGCTATGATCACCATATAGAGAATGCTTGCTTTATGGTCCTCCTCATCTTTGTACTAGTGTCACCTATGGGGACTTGATACTACCACTTACACACCTGAACCACCATCACAACCCCACCCATTTTCCACTGACTTCCAATCACTTACCAATTTCTATTTCACCCACACCTTCCTACACCACTGTGTGTGGAAGGGTTTTGGTTTTGGATTTTATGAGCAAGCTGCCATACTATTATTCCATGTACTACCCACAAACATAATGACCATAGTGGTATCAACTTCCCCAAACCTCCTACCAAACAGGCTCACATTGAACTCATTAAAGACCCTAGCCCTCCTCCACCTTCATCTTTATCACCACCTTCACCCGCTCCACCTTCATCACCACCCTCACCGACAGAGTCGATGGATCCTGAATCTATCCCCCTAAATTTTTTTTCATAAACACCATTTCCTTGGGGCCTTTGACTTATCAACGTGAAGGCGAGGCCCTTCCACTCTTCCATTCCCATATCCTGAGATGATCGATGATGACACACCTACAATTAACATCGTTTAATGTCAGGATGATGAATCCATACTCACCTACCTTGGTGTAGAGAGGACTCATATATTCATCAATCGTAACCCTCTAAGATGCAAACCATGTTGAATGAATCGACTATCAAGATCAACATTCATACTTAGGATGGCCTGCACATCCTAAAGATCAGACAATCTTTAGATGCTGCTGAACAAGAAGCCATCACTTCTTTTCTCTGAGATCATAACCATTCTTTCTCTTGGTCTTACGTAAACATGCCCAGTATTGACCCCACCATAGTGGTCCACAATATCGTAACTGTTCCCGATGCCAAACCTATCAAACAAAAGTTGAGGAAAATACACCCTCACATTACTCTTCTCATCAAAGAATAACTTTAGTGCCTTCTTTTTGTTTCCTTCATCTTACCCATTGATTATCCTCGTTAGATTTCTAACATTTTCCCTATTACTAAAGCAACAGGGGGACTCCGCATTTGCATGGACTTCCGTGACCTCAACCTAGCCTACCCAAAAGATGACTTTCCCTTTCCCGGTATTGATCAATTGGTTGACCTCACCATTGGTCACGAGATGTTGTCACTCATGGATGGCTTATCGTAATAACTAAATTTTTCTTACCCTAAGATCAGCACAAGACCGCATTCATTACCCCTCGGGAACCTTTTACTATCGAGTCATGCCTTTTGCCTTAAAAACACTAGTGCTACATATCAACGACGCTATGAGATACATCTTCCATGATATCATGCATCACATATTATAAGATTAATTGGATGATCTCTTCACCAAATCTAAACGTCACACCGAGAACCTCACCATCCTCAAACCATATTTGACCACCTCATTAAATATTGCATCCGCCTTTAACCTAAAAAGTGTTTCTTCGTGGTTCTCTTAGGAAAGCTCCCGGGATTTATTATTTCTCTCGTGGTATAGAATTTGACCCTAATAAGGTCAAGGCCATTCAGGAAATGCCTCCACCCACTAACCTTAAACAACTCCATAGCCTACAAGGTAAATTACAGTCCATTCGTTGTTTTATTTCACAATTATCATATCGGTGTCAACCATTTAATCATCTCGCTTGGGAAGGATGTCTCCTTTAAATGGGATGATGACTATCACAAATCTTTGAGGCCCTAAAACAATACCTTCTCCAACCACTTGTACTCATTCCACCTAAAGATGATCAACCTTTTTACCTATACATATTAGCTACCGATCATTCCCTAAGAGCCATGCTCACTCATCGCGATGAACAACACAGGAGAAGGTGGTTTATTACATAAGCCGTACTTTTTGGACTATGAAACTTGATACAACAATCCGTAAAAGCTTTTCTTAGCCTTATTTTTGTCGCCACCAAACTCTACCATTACCTACTCAACCACAAAACCTATGTCATGACCAACACCGATCCCTAACACTTCATGTACGCCAAACATTATCAAAATCAGTGCATCACATGATGGCTTATTCTTTTAGCTGATTTTGACCTCAAATTCATTCACCAAAAGTCCATCAAGGGCAAGGCTATCACCAAACAACTGGCTAATCCACCTATTTCTAGGGATCAACCCTCTAATTTTGACTTTCCCGATGAGTCAATTGTTACTCTTTCCCTAGACGAACCCCCTTACCAAATGACACTTCTCTTCAATGGTTCCAAGTGTCAATGTGGGGGCAAGGCTGGTGTTATCCTCATTGCTCCGGATGGAGAACCCATTCCTTTATCTCTCAAACTAGACTTTGAATGCACCAACAATATTGCAGAGTACGAAGCACTCGTACTAGGTCTCTAGGCCGTATATGCCCTAGATTTCAAATCAATCCACATCTTTGGAAATTCACAATTGGTCGTAAACAAATTCAATGATATGTACCAATGTTGTAATGAGATGCTTGAAAAGTACAAACATCATGTAGACATACTTTTGACAACCTTTGATCGTTACACCCTTCAAACCATCCCACGTTCAACCAACAAATTTGTAGATACCATGGCCTACTTAGCTTCCCAAATATCCGCTTCCCCTACCGATTCCAAAATATTTGTCATCGTACAATGTCTCCATTCACATTATTATTTACCTCATGATATTTACTCAATTGGAAACGACACCCCCGACTCCGAGTGACCTTTGGTATAAACAATACTCGAATACCTTTCCTCTCCGTCTTACCTCCCGATCTCACCTGTAATGGACAACGCGCCTTCCTTAAAAAGGTATCTCATTTCATCATTCTGGGGGGAATCCTCTATAAACGTAGCTTTGATGGTATTCTCTTACGATGCCTCACAAGTTCTGAAATTCCTTATACCATTAAGGAGGTTCATGATGGCATATGTGGAGGTCACTTTAGTGGCCTTACTATTGCTAAGCATATTCTTCACCTAGGCTATTACTGGCCGACCCTTAACCATGATTGTTGCGACTATTTCAGACATTGTGTGAAATGCCAACAACATTCTAAGCATCATCATACACCCAGTCATGCTTTACAGGTCACTCGTGACCTTTGGCCCTTCTCTCAATGGGGTTTGGATCTTGTTGGAGAAATCAATCCTCATTCTTCCCAACGCCATCAATGGATCATAACTACTACCAAATACTACACAAAATGGGTGGAAGCCATACCACTCATCTCCATGAAAACTAAGAAAATATGTGAGTTCATTAACCATCACATCATTTGCCACTTTGGTGTCCCTGATCACCTCATCACTGACAATGGAAAATAATTCAAAAATAAAACACTACAAAAAATTTTCGACACCTTCGACATTCAACTTATTTTCTCATCACCTTATTACCCATAAACCAATGGCCAAGCCGAATCCACTAGCAAAACCCTCAAAAAAATTCTCATGAAAGTGGTTGATTTATTGGGAAGGATTGACATACGTACATTCCTTTTGTCCTATGGGCATACCGCACTAGTATTCACACTTCCACTGTGGCCACACCCTTTTCGCTGGTCTACGGTATAGAGGTTGTTCTACCTCTCGAAGTCTAGATCCCCTCACTACGCATTTATCAAAATGACATGCTTACGATGATGACTTTCGTCAGACCGCTGCACAACTAGATTTATTAGACAAACGTCATCTTAACACTTTGGATCACCTTCATGTTTACAAACAACGTATCAAACGCGTGCTTATGACAAGCTGTTCATGAACGAACCTTCCAAGTCGGTGACCTTGTCTTGAAAGAATATCAACACGTAGCCAAAGCGTAAAAGTAAACAGGGAAAATTAGCTCCTAATTGGCTTCGGACCATACATCGTAACTCATACCTATGGATCGGGTGCCTATCATTTGTCCTCACTTGAGGGTAAACTGAACTCCGAGCCCCTTAACGCATTACATCTTCGATTATACTATTGTTGACTCGTTATCCTACCTCACCCTTTTATCTCTTTACAAGCTCGCCCCGAGTTCTATTCACTCCATACACCTCCCTAACGATTAAACAAGAATCATGTGAGTACCCATCACTTGTTATCTTCTCTTAAATATGTGTATCAAAGCATTACATATAGCATGATTCACATGGATACTTTTCGTCTACCTTTAGATGAGATCCCATGGTCGTTCCACCTTGCCTTTTGAACAAGAGTCCTATCCATCACCTTGGTCTTGTCCATGATTTCAAAGACCTCTAATGGGACCAAACTCCTTGAGTAAAACTTCTAATAAAAATATGACTCCCTCAAAAGGACATCTTCCTCTCGACAAAATTGCTACTATAAATAGACTGCTCCCTCGAAGGACAACTATGTGAAGCTTTCAAAACAAAAAAATGAGAGAAACCAAAGCTTCCTGCATTGATCAGCTTCATGAAGACCTCAAGGAGTACCATATTATTTATCCCATATATACTTCCCACATCGATTAGTCTATCTTAACAAAAACGTTTTAGTCATGGACTTGTCCATTGTGACCTCGGACCTCTTTCCCAAAAGCCCTATCACTCCAAACATATAAAATTAACTACCTTTCACCCACCTTACCATTTTCACTCTCATTTCCTCAATTGCCTCTAGGGACATCTTGGACTTTAGACATTTGGTGATCATGTGACTACCTTCATCGTAGAATAGTTAATCGTGCAATGCCTTACGGTCTTGTGTTCATCACCCTCCAAGGTATGATCTACTCAGGTATGATCCTACTCAATCAGGTGGCTTTATTGCCCCCTCTTATCTTTTAACCATCTTTGTTTACGCCTTGATTACCTTATACAAGACTTGGTCCTAGACGCTTACCTTGGGGTAGTCCTCCCTTTTTCCATAATCACATTGCCCCTACTTTTCTATTTTACCCCATCCAACCTTTACCCAACCCATTACCTCACCTTTCCTGACCTCATCATTTACTACCTCCATTTTTCCTCCTTTAGGGACTCATTATTTTACCCCTACCTTGGCCTTACCCATGTCATGACCTAAATATTTGGACTTGGACCATCGTTAGTGACCTTTGACCTCATGTGTTCACTATACCTTGCGGTATCAAGTTACCTGTGTTAATTGACCTAATGACCTTACCTAGCTTATTTCCGTGACCATTTATCATGACCCTACCTTTGGTGTACCGGAACATACCTAAACGTTCCTGCACCTAACCTATGTTGTGTTTCCTGACCATATCATATCCCTTGGATACCGGATTCACTTGAACCTTGTTCGGATAAACCTATTGACCTTAGACGATGTAGAGTTTGCTTGCTCTTCAACCTAATAGCATGCTATAGTTTATACGTGTGCATGCGTTTGACTATTGCTACCTGTGATTCTAACCCATTACCTAGATTTCTTGAGTAGACCTTTCACCCTTTTCCCCTGTACCCACTTGCCTTTTCCTCACATTTACCTTTTATCAAACCACTCACTGCTTTAGCCTGTTGCCTTGTTAGTTCCTGGTTTGAGGGGGATCACCTTCACCCACACATGGGGAAACCACATCTAAAATTAGGTACTCTTAAATTGTTATGAAAATATTATATTGTAGACACTAAAATTAGGTCACACTCCCTTTTATCCCTCAAAATATAAACACCCTTTATTACATTTACCTAGCCATGACCCCCTTCACCCCACTAATATTAATTTAAATAATTTAATTAATTTAATGTGTTACCCTCACTATATTTATTATTTAAATAATCTCCCCACGTAAGGTTCACTTTAGACACCTCACCAAGCCAACTCAACCTAAGACCTATTCTTAGCAAGTTACCATAACTAACTAAGACTTACCCAAACCCTAAAAATCAATGCCTACATTCCCTCTAACCACATTCCCGCATGCTCACAAGAAGCTCCCAGTCTAATCCATGGGATAATGACATGAGATCCAAGGAAATCAGGAGGATCTCCCTATTTTAGTAAACCTATAAAATCCCACCTTGACCGATGTCGATTACCCCTAACCGTCATCGGATAAGCCGAAACTGCCATCTGTTACAATTTTAACCCCAAAACAACCTTATCCTCAAGGTTGGAAGTTGGAAAAATATTTAGAGAAGGTTGATGAGAAAGAGCACATATCAGAGAGATAACACATCTTCAGAGAGAAAATTCCAGTGAAAACTCACATCCAAGGAAGGAGATTGAGCATCTTCTCCCGCATACCATCCTAAATACATGATCTCGATCTATCCAAGCAAAGAGGAGTGTACATGCAGCCCATGTAGAAGCTTTCCTTCAATTGGTGATCACTTGCAACCTTCAAACCCATCATCAACACCTCCATCCCTCACACAAAGGCCTTCAGGAACAAAATCCAAGTAAGTACAACATCAAAGTTTCCTGGTTATTTCATTTCATCATAATTTTACATCCATTGTTTATCTTGCTCCCTATTGACCTTCTCCACATTTTCACCTCCATATACCCATTAAAACCTCACAAAAGCCTACTCCAATCACCCAATACCTCATCCCAACCAACCAAATTCCTTTGTGTAATCACAAAGGAGATCCTAGCTTGTTCTGTGACATTTCTAGATCTTACAAGAATAGCACTCGGGTTATACCTAACCGCCGTCGGTCACCCCTGACCGACACCGGTCTTTGTGTTTTCCCACATAGCCCTGAATAGAGACCTACCCACCTAATTTTATCTCACCCTCATTCACCTGTGATCTACCCGAGACCTTTATTAGACCTACAGAGACCCAGAACCAATCATTTGACCTTTGGATTCTATTCTACCTTATCTTGTTAGATTAGATCTATTTCTTATTGTGTTTTTAAGTGAGATACCTAAATAATTTTAAAATAACTATAGGATTTAATTTTTTACAACATTAAATTGTTTAAAATAGAGGAATGACAACCATCTAGGAAGTATCATACTTTTTGGATCTAGCTTAAGCTAGGTAGTTCACTACCCATATTGTTTAATTCCTTCCGTGGTTTTGTTTTCATTGCGGTAGTTCATCCTAGCCAAAGGGAAGCTCTCATGATCAGGTTGTGGATTTGAAATTCATGCAACAACAACCCATAAACCGACATTTGAATAGGTATTCCTCCTACGCCCATTACCCTATCTCTGCTTCGGCCAACACTTCAAAGAAATGGTCTAAGAAAAAGGTGAAACATATATGTCTCTCGTTTCAAATAATTTTTGTATTACAATACTTATTGAATCAGGAATTGATTACTCTTTTGTAATGCAATAATGAAACCTAACAATGGGATTTCAATTCGAAGTTTTTGATACTTCTGATCATGTTTAACTTATTGATCGGTTATTTTTCTATTTTGGATATAGCTAATACACCTTGTGTCATTATAAAAGAAAGGAATGTGATTCCTTTAGAACAGACTGTGTTTTAGGACTGCTAATTGTATGACATTCTGAGTAGGGAATTGAAAATCGTGTTCATTGAAAGTAAAGAAGTCTAAAGAATATGGGAGTGTGCTTTCTTCTTACTGTACAGATCATTGGTTGAACTTCTATTTTGATTCTCCTTTGAAATGAAGTTTTCTTTATGAGTTGTTTGATCTTCCTTTACCCAATCATTTGTAGAAATGATGTTGGAAGAGATTATTTTATTCGGTTTTATTGAGCTAGAAATGCCAGCTTGTTTGGCAGACTGTTGTTTGACAAGACTTTACTTGGTTGGTTTGAGATGAGTAAGTTTGTCTCTTGCACTCTATCTTTTTAAGAATTCTCCTTGGATGAACTCGAGTAGAGATTAACTCTTGTATGAGTCTACCTTGATTTTTGAACATTGTTTCAGATCTTTAAAAGTTAACTTCTATATGTGGAAGTAGATTTAAACTTGTAGGTAGACCGATTGATTTTCTATTCCTTCTTGGATTAAAATGAAATTATGTTCTGATGAATATCTTAAATGTTAAATTTTAAGGTAGTTGTCTTTTAAAAGAAATAGTTAAATCATGTTTTGAATCTGTTCTGTTTCTTAGATGTGTTGGGTTTGGGCATAGTTGTAATGGTTCTTCTTCTTTTGTTTAGGAGTTAGATGAGTCATCCTAATCAACCATGCTTTAAACTCTTCCTTTAGCTTGAAGCAAAGATAAATGTTGTTTTATTTTATGAAAGATTGGGAACAATGAGATGTTATGATATGTTGTTTCCTAAGGATAATTTATAGAATCAATTAGACTCTATTTTGTAAGGCTGATATGGTGGATTATATTCTGTCCTTTTCTTGGAAGTGAAATCAATTGTTTAAAATGTACTTATTTTCATTGCTTTTGATATATTGATTATATGATGTAATAATTGTCTCATTAAAGCATTTGTTTTAATGGAATAATTATTGGAATGCACTTCTTTTTAAGGCTTAGTGCTTATCATGCTCAGTTCATTGAACTAACCCATGCTAGCAATTTTTGTAGATGGACTTCATAAGTGAAAAGGAAGGCATAAACTTATGTGACCATTGGCTTATTTAAGTCTAATTTTTGTGAAGAACTCTGAATCATTCTTGAGATTGTATAAAAAAAGTAGTATTCTTTTGTAATGAAGGCAATTGTCTTGTAGCATACCTAAATGTATAAGTTTTAGAGATGAATTAAATGTTGAGAATTTATTACTTTGGGTGTGTATATTATCTTGTACTCTCATTGCATAGATGGAATCTTATCATTTTGTTATACTCCATATTATGTATATGCTTAATGGGGTATTCTTAGATAAGTTTGACAGTGGGAATTGGACTAATTTCCCTAAATAGGATGCAGCTTCTTAAGATTACAAAATTTGATATCATAACTAAACAATTCAATATAGTAATATGATATGGAATAAACATTCATTAATAAATATTGAATTTGTAAATGATTTATAGGGGTGCTAGGCCCTAGCACTTAATCATGTAAAGGAAGATTCTTCCTCTATCTTAAGAATGCAAATAAAATGGAAGACGTGATTCCTAATTATTAGACTTCATTTAATAAAGTCTACTTAGTTACAACCTAGATGGTTGTTACACTTCCTTGAACGGTTAAGTCACAATAAATGGAACTTATGATGTTGATATCCTGTTATGGTTGATGGCTTGTTAAGTCTAGTAAATAACATTAAAGGAAATCTTAAGCTATGAAAGTTATTTAACAACCAATTGAATCATTGTAGAGAAGAACTTCAGGAGTGTTGGATTAGGGTTAGGCAAGGTTGCTGAAATCTGTTTTTAATAATCCAAATTAATTAAATTTATAATAAAATCCTTAAGGTATGTAAATCTCAATGAGGTTGTTTTGTAGGATGTTGACACACACCAACTATAGGGTTGTACCTTTGAGAATATTAGGATCTTCTCGAGGATACAACAATGTAGTCAACATGTGGCAACACCCTTCTACATTGATCATCTAGATATACACACATGGGACTTGATCTTAGTTTCTCTCTAGGTCTGGTTAGTAACTGTCTAAGATATAGGGTATACCGCTAAGATTCAAGATACCTTGGTACATGGGGTAGACTTAGGTTGACCCAATGTACCAACCTACCCTAAGTCTTAGTGATCCTCCCCTATCATAATGTATGTTGTTAACTTGAACTAGGGTTAAACTCTTGGGCAAGTGGACAAGATGAAATTCAAGAAAGGAAATTCTAGATAACAATAGAGTAGGGTGAAGGACATATTCGGATTGATGAGTATGGCGTTAGGGGAATAGTAATATGAACAATATGTTAGAAATATTTCGCCAAAGTATCGCAAGTCGCTGGGTTGTGTTGTCCTATGTCACCTAGTCTAAGGTTCGTGATGCAGATGAATATTGGTAACAAATATTCAGATAGGTTCCTTACATAGATCACTCAATACCCTGAATAGGGAGAGAGAACCAATATGTATTATACGTAAAAGTATTCAATACTTAATGTTAAACATAAATAACTCAAAGAGTATACCGAGTCATGAAATGAATAGATCGGTAGCCCACCGAGTCATTACAACTACATATGGTTATCTATTATATGAATGGTTGATAAAGAATGTGTGTTCTAAATTATAAATTTAGAACAAAGAACATTATTTAAAAAAATTCCCTTGTTTCTAAAGTCTTAAAATGGGAATGTTACATCTTGGTATCAGAGTTGAAGGTTGCAGCTCTTGGACCTATTGTGTCCACAATCTGATTAAACTTAAATTTTCTTGTAATAGAAAATGGTGAGAACAAGAGGAAATGTTACAAATAACCCTCCACTTGAGGAAGGAGTGGTAACTTCCCAAAAACTTGATGAGATCCTTGCTACACTGTTGACACAAGAGATCATTTGGTTGTGCTTAAACAACAAGTAATGGGAAATGAGGAGGAAGAAGAAGATGATAATAATAATCAGCCACCTCCAGGGGACAATGCTAATGTGGGTGTTGATAATAACAATGTTAACATACCTATTCAGCCTGAGAACAAAAGGATAGACTAGTAGTAGAAATCACTAATGACATAAAAAGGATAAGTCCACCCAAGTTTGATGGCACCACATTAGGAGATGGAGCTGAGAATTGGCTCAATGAAATGGAGAAGTACTTTGCAATAAAGAACTTCTCAGAGGAAACCAAGGCTATATGGGGAGCATATTAGCTTTCCCATGAAGCATCTTCATGGTGGGACAACCGTAAGGCTGAGTTAAATATTGATGAAACTAACATCACTTGGGATCAATTTAAAAGTTATTTTAGGCAACAATGGCTGCCACATGATCGAAAATGATTGAATTTTAGAACTTAGCTCAAGGAAAGCTAACAATAACTGAGTATTAGGAACGGTTTACGAAACTCCTCAAGTATGTACCTCAGTATCAAACTAATGAGAAATTCAGGATACAAAAATTCATTATGGGATTGAATCCCATTATTGGGGGAGAAGTTGATGTTCACAACCCAACCACTATGGAAGGGGTTGTTGAAAAGGCCATAAGGTAGGAACAAAAATTAAAGGCTATTTCTGCTCATAAGGAGGAAGTAAGGAAGAAGGTTCCAAACCCCTCTTCAGCTTCTCTTGCACCTAAGAAGGGACCATGGAAGAATTTTGGTAATAAAAGTAAGTTTTCAGCTGATAATAATAAGAAAACAACAATGAATAAGACTGCTGGAAATGCACAAAACAATTTTACCAAGAATAATAACAATGGACAAGTCCTATGGAGGCCAGTAATAATAAATTTAAGGTTGCGAATAGTTTTGAGTCTAGAAAGGGACCTGTAGGAGGCTGTTATAATTGCAGCAAGGATCATCACGCAAACCAATTCCCTTTAAAGAAGGATGATCGTAATCAGCAAAGATAAGATACATGATGCAAAAGAGTTTACAAGTAAGTCAAAAGCAAGCTACACCTATGAAGTTCCTCGTAAGTTAATCGGCATACCTCAGTAACTATTATTTTTGATATGAGAGCTACCGAATGTTTTATTTCTAGTAAACTTGCTTCAAACTTAAAAGAAAAGTTGGAAAAATGGATAAATCATGGGTGTGCATTATGGTAGTAATTCTATTCATACAGCTTATTATGTGTATTTTGAGCAAATTCCTTGAATTACCTAACTTTTCCATAGAGGTTGATTTGTATGTTGCACCTTTAGGGTCTTATGATGTAATCATAGGTGTTAATTGGTTAGTAGAACATAAGGCTAAAGTGGACTATTTTGAAAAATGCATTAGTTTTTTAGACAACCTGCAGAAAATAATAGAGATTCAGGGTGTGAAACGTGAGATTTTTGTTAGGAAACTGTCATCTATGCAACTTTAAAAGGCCAAAAATAAAGGATGTACCTTATATGCAGTAAAAATTTTAGAAACTCGTAGAGGAAAACAACAATTTAATGGAACAAT
The DNA here is from genome assembly GCA_018340775.1 of Taxus wallichiana var. yunnanensis. NCBI lineage: Eukaryota > Viridiplantae > Streptophyta > Pinopsida > Cupressales > Taxaceae > Taxus > Taxus wallichiana. The sequence goes on from CM031244.1 coordinate 614,782,368, forward strand.
ATCTGCTGTTACAAGACTTCAAAGATGTATTTCCAGAAGAATTTCCAGGTCTTCCACCCAAACGAGAATTTGATTTAATGATTGAGATCAAGCCTAGAACCAAACCTATATCTAAGGCACCGTATCGAATGACTACTAGAGTTTAAGGCTCAATTGCAAGAACTTTTGTCTAAGGGTTTGATTAGACCAAGTGTTTCACCTTGGGGAGCACCAAAGTGATCTTTGTGAAAGAAAGATGGAACACTTTAGATTTTGCATTAATTACAAATGTTAAACAAAGCAACAATCAAGAATAAATATCCACTTCCTAGGATCGATGATTTATTTGATCGTATGCATGGAGCATCGATATACTCCAAGATAGATCTTCGATCCGTATCATCAATTACAAATTAAGGATGAGGATATTCATAAAATAGCTTTTAAAACAAGGTATGGACATTATGAGTTTACGGTTTTACCTTTTGGATTAACTAATGCACCTACAACATTTATGAATTTAATGAATAATATATTTCAAGAATACTTGGACAAATTTGTGCTCGTATTCTTGGATGACATTCTCATATATTCTAAAAGCATTAAAGAGCATCATGAGCATTTGAAAGTAGTTTTGGAAATTCTGAGAAAGAGACGGTTATTTGGTAAGCTATCCAAATGTTCTTTCTATGACACAAAAGTCCACTATTTGGGTCATGTAATAAGTAAAGATGGAATTGTTGTAGATCCTTCAAAAATTACAACTATAACAGAATGGCTTGCACCAAAGAATGTACATGAAGTTAGAAGCTTCATGGGACTTGCTGGCTACTATAGGAAATTTGTAAAAGACTTTTCTAAGATAGTTGCACCAATAACTTCCTTACAAAAGAAAGATAAAAAGTTTTTTTGGAGTGAGAAATGTGAAATTACATTTAAAAACTTGAAGGGACAGTTAACATCAACACCTATTCTTGTAGTACTAGATCCTGATGGAGATTTTATGGTGGTAACTAAATCGATGCATCCGGTGAAGGTCTAGGAGGTATTTTGTTACAAAGTGGTCATGTAATAGCATACAAAAGTAGAAAACTTAAGTTACATAGTTGAATTATGCTCCACATGATTTAGAGCTTGCACGCCATTGTTCATGCACTTCAAGTTTGGAGGCATTATCTACTTGGTAAATCATTTGAGTTAAAAACTAATCATCTTGGCCTCAAGTACATTTTCACTCAAACAAATATGAATGCAATACAACAAAGATGGTTAGAGTTTTTGTCTCAATATGATTTTGACATAAGTTATATAAAGGGTAAAGAAAATAGAGTGGCTGATGCTCTAAGTCGTAGGAAGCACATTTCTACTCTTATAACACTAAGAACTCAATTTAAGGATGAAGTAAAAATGCTATGGAATCTAATTTTACTTTCAACAAGTAAAAGTAGCACTTCACAGTGTTTTAATGATTTGAGGTATAAATGTTTTCACCTTGATAAAGAAGGAATCTTACGATTTGAAAACAGAGTCTATGTACCTTTTGCTTAATGGTTTGAGAAAGAAATTTCTAGTTGAATTTCATAATTCACCTTTCTCTGACACCTCGCATTACAAATATGCGAGATGATATAAAACAACAATATTTCTAGAAAGGAATGAAGAAAGATGTTATTGATTATGTAACACATTGTCTAGAGTGTCAACATGTAAAAGTGGAACATATGCACCCAACCGGTTTATTGTATCCTCATAGCATACCGTAGTATAAATGGCAGGTAATAAGCATGGATTTTGTACAAGGGTTGCCTATGTCAAGAAATAAACATGATGTTATTTTGGTAGTTATTGATAAACTAACAAAAGTAGCTCATTTTATTGCTAGAAATTTGAAAGATGATTCACCTTGTTTTGGCTAAAAGATTTGTACACGAAATTTTCAGATTACATGGAGTACCTGAATTAATCATATCTGATAGAGATCCTAGAATGACGTCAATATTTTGGCAAACACTTAATGTAGCTCTAGGAACTAAGTTAAATTTCAGTTCTACATATCACCCGGAAATAGATGGATAGATTGAAAGAGTAAATCAAGTTTTAGAAGATATGTTACAGATGTATTATATGGATCAGTAGTATAAGTGGGAAGAATATCTTCCATTAGTTGAATTTTCTTACAATAATACATATCATGCTTCTCTTAAGATGGCACCTTTCGAGGCACTTTATGGAAGAAAATGCAGAACCCCTGTTAGTTGGGATAACATAGAGGATAGAGAGGTAATTGGACCTGAAATCCTTATGAAAATGGAACAAGTTAAGTTGATTCATGAATGCTTGAAAGAAGCAACAGATAGGCAAAAGAGTTACACTGACTTGAAGAGGGTTGATAGGAAATTTGAACTTGGTGAGAAAGTCTTTCTTTGGGTTAAACCGAAAAAGAGTTCTATAACTTTTGGCAAGGCTGCCAAGTTATCACCTCATTATGTGGGACCTTTTGAGATAGTTGAAGTAATCAGCCATGTAGCTTATTGTTTAGCATTACCTCCTGCTTTGTCACAAATGCATGATGTTTTCCATATTTCTTTACTTAAGAAATACGTTTGATTTTTCACATGTGTTAAATTAGAGCTCCTGCAGTCCAAGACCCAGAATAATCGTGGTTAAACACATTGGAGTCTTGGAAACTCGCTAGTTGCATTTAAGAAACCAAGAAATAAGTCAATGTAAGGTCCAATGGGACCAGTTTAACAAAGAGAGTGCAACTTGGGAAAATCTAGAAGATATGAAAACTACTTTTCCATATCTATTTGATCAGAATTGATTTTGTTGACTGATAAAAATTTATGATTTTATCTTTACATGACATTAAATATGCCAGTTTTGGGCAGATATTTATTTGATTTAGATAAAAACTATTTAATGCTGATTTCTTGAACTATAAGATTCTAATATATTTTGACTTATGGTAAGAGAAGTGAATGAAGTGATTGTCCTGAGGTATATTGTTAAAAAAAGGGGTAATCATCAGGATGATGATTCTTTTAAGGAGGGGAGCATGTAACACCCTTGACATTTGTTATTTTCCTCCTTTACATTTCAAGTGTTGACATGTGATTTTCCTTATAAAGATATGTTCTTTTGATTTTTAGAGATCATGCTTGATATGGATAAATCATATTCTGTTCTTAAGATCCTTTGAATGAATTGGAATGGCTTCCTTGAATCCATTTTTCATTTCTTGTAGGTGAGTTGCAATATAGTTAAATAATTATAAACTTATCTATTAATCTGACTCATCCTTGGATCAATTTCAGTGATCCAAGGAATGTTTTAAATTTGCTCTATTGAGCGAATGATAAATCAACATTCCATGAATTAAAAGACGTATGACTGAACTATGATTGATTACAAGTTCTTTGATTGTTGTGTGAATGTGTTTCTATTCAGTCGTATGTTGTGTTTGGATCTTTTCAGTTTGATCGTGGCAAGACAATGCTGACACAAACGAACTATAGCCTGTTCACAATAGGAAACATTCTGGTTCCTAAAACTAAAGGGACTATCCTACGGAATCCTAAGCTAGGTAAGAATATATATATTACCTAGCTATGTTAATTAATTAAATTTTATCCTAACCTAATCTTTTACTAAAGGATTATGGAGAGGTTTCTAGGTTATTGAAATTATCCTAAAACCTAATGCTTAATGGTTGTGTGATGATCTAACCTAATGCCTAAAAACTATTGTGTTGGAATTAATCTAACCTATGTGGAAACTACCTAAGGTGGTGATTTATTGATTGGGTTATATCCTAAGGTTACATATCCTAAGCTAACCTAAGATCTAACCTAAGCAATTATGTCTACCCTAAACTAATGGGCAAGAAGGGGGAATTGGTGGTCGCATGTATCACAGGTGATGGTTCCAAGGAATTTAAGTTGTTGATAAGGTTTTTAAAAGCTCACGTACGCCAATTGTGGCAGGGGCTAGTTGACTTGGCAGAGGCTTATGTGGAAACTTCACTAAAATGGAATTCCTTGTTAAATTTGATTTGGCATTCGCTAAACTTGGAAGGTGGTGGCAAGGAAGGATAGGTGGGAAAATAGGAATTAATGGAATTTATTGTTTTCAGTTTTTGTGCTCGAACCATTTTGGAAAGCATGCAAATGGGTTTGTATGGGGTCATTTCACCTTGCATGTTTCACAATTTTTGCTCTGCATGCTCTCTAGTTTTTCAAACCAGCAGATTGAACTGCACTTAATGGCTATTCTTGAGATTTTTGACCTATTTTCAGTTCGTGGGATATATAAGAGGCAAGTGTGGAAGAAGAAGGTGGTTGTTTGATCTTTCATGGAGAAGAGGAGAAGTTGTGAGCTCGGCTGAGGTTCTCTTCAATTTAACAAAAGCACTATCAGGCATGATAGGCTCTAATCTTTAAGATCTCTTGCTTTCTTATAAATGTTTCATTAAAATGATTCTACTCTTTTGAGATTCTTGGATTGCACATCTTATCTAGTTATTTTCTTGTTGGGTTTATTAAATCTTGTGATATTGGTTTTGAATCCTTGGTAAATGATGTTCTGTTTAGAAACTTACCATGTATAGTTCTTAAAAAAGAGAATGCATGAAAAACTTATTGCGTAACTTCTGGCTTGTTTATTCAGAATGGGTAATGGAAGTATTCTATTTAGAAAACCTTTTTGCTATTTGGATATGGTTCAGAGTTTTTGGGAACCTTGGGTTCCGTCTGATCTTGTTGGAGTTTGTGTTTTGTTTGATCTTGAGCTTGTGTTGAGCTTGTGTTTTAAGTAGAGCTTTTTTTGAGCTCGTATTTGGTTTGGAACTTGGTTCTGGTTTTGTGTTTGTTAAGAACTATGTTGATAGAGGTTCTTGTTGTTTTGAATCGTGTTGGAATCTTGGATATCCTTAGACTGTTGTTGAAGCCCATATATAGCTCGGTGCTTGTGTCTTAGTTCCTTGTGATAATCTAAACTGTTACTATCAGTTCATAATGTACATGGTACTTGTATGTTATTACTCATTTTTGGGCTTGAACTTTGGTGAGAAACTTGAGTTCCGTTGGGGGATAATATTGGACTTCATGTTTTGATATGAATTGTGTTGGAGCCTTTAGTTGTTCTAAGCCAGTGTTGAAATCTTGGGTAACTCGGACTGTTGTTGAAGCCGTATGTGGCTCTATACCCATGATTTATATTTTTTTAGAAATTTGGAACTGTTATTGTAGATTCGTAATTTACACAACACTCATATTTTGTTACTTGTGTAGTCTGAACTATAGTTGAGACTTCATGTTGACTCTTTTCTGGTATTTTGAGTTGGGTTTTATTTGTTTTAAACGTTTAAAACTGATAACTCTTTCATTGAACCATTGATCAAGGAAAATAGGGAAAATAGTTGGCTGAGTTGTTGGATAAACTCTTAAGATCTCAACTGAAAACATCTTTGTTTGATGAATGGGTTTGGTAATTCTTTTCTGGAACTGTTTCATCTTGTTTGAGATGGAAATGGCATTTTATTGAGGGTATTCTTTTCCCCTCTGTTTCGTGGAAACTCACATCTTCAGATCTTTTAAAATAAGATCAGGGTTTCATTTAAAAGATGAGCTTAATTAATTTAGTACTCTTAAATTGTTATGAAAAGATTATATGTCTCTGTTCGAATAATTTTTGTATTACAATACTTATTGAATCAGGAACTGATTACTCTTTTGTAATGCAATAATGAAACCTGACAATGGGATTTCAATATGAGTTTGTTGATACTTCTGATCATGTTTAACTTATTGATCAGTTATTTTTCTATTTCTTGTTGGATATAGTTAATACACCTTGAGTCATTATAAAAGAAAGGAATGTGATTCCTTTAGAACAGACTGTGTTTTAGGACTGCTAATTGTATTTCATTTTGAGTAGGGAATTGAAACTCGTGTTCATTGAAAGTAAAGAAGTGTAAAGAATATGGCAGTGTGCTTTCTTCTTACTGTATAGATCATTGGTTGAACTTTTGTTTTGATTCTCCTTTGAAATGAAGTTTTCTTTATGAGTTGTTTGATCTTCCTTTACCCAATCATTTGTAGAAATGATGTTGGAAGAGATTATTTTATTCGGTTTTATTGAGCCGGAAATGCCAGCTTGTTTGGCAGACTGTTGTTTGACAAGACTTTACTTGGTTGGTTTGAGATGAGTAAGTTTGTCTCTTGCACTCTATCTTTTTAATAATTCTCCTTGGATGAACTCGAGTAGAGATTAACTCTTGTATGAGTCTACCTTGATTTTTGAACGTTGTTTCAGATATTTAAAAGTTAACTTCTATATGTGGAAGTAGATTTAAACTTGTAGGTAGACCGATTGATTTTCTATTCCTTCTTGGATTAAAATGAAATTTTGTTCTGATGAATATCTTAAATGTTAAATTTTAAGGTAGTTGTATTTTAAAAAGAAATAGTTAAATCATGTTTTGAATCTGTTCTGTTTCTTAGATGTGTTGGGTTTGGGCATAGTTGTATTGGTTCTTCTTCTTTTGTTTAGGAGTTAGATGAGTCATCCTAATCTGAACCATGCTTTAAACTCTTCCTTTAGCTTGAAGCAAAGATAAATGTTGTTTTCTTTTATGAAAGATTGGGAACAATGAGATGTTATGATATGTTGTTTCCTAAGGATAATTGATAGAATCAATTAGACTCTATTTTGTAAGGCTGATATGGTGGATTATATTCTGTCCTTTTCTTAGAAGTGAAATCAATTTTTAAAATGTACTTCTTTTTCATACTTTTGATATATATTGATTATATGATGTAATAATTGTCTCATTAAAGCAGATTTGTTTTAATGGAACAATTATTGGAATGCACTTCTTTTTAAGGCTTAGTGCTTATCATGCTTAGTTCATTGAACTGACCCATGCTAGCAATTTTTGTAGATGGACTTTGTAAGTGAAAAGGAAGGCATAAACTTATGTGACCATTGGCTTATTTCAGTCTGATTTTTGTGAAGAAATCTAAATCGTTCTTGAGATTGTATAAAAAAAAGTAGTATTCTTTTGTAATGAAGGCAATTGTCTTGTAGCATACCTAAATGTATAAGTTTTAGAGATGAATTAAATGTTGAGAATTTATTACTTTGGGTGTGTATATTATCTTGTACTCTCATTGCATAGATGGAATCTTATCTTTTGTTATACTCCATATTATGTATATGCTTAATGGGGTATTCTTAGATAAGTTTGACAGTGGGAATTGGACTAATTTCCCTAAATAGGATGTAACTTCTTAAGTTGCAGAATTTGATATCATAACTAAACAATTCAATATAGTAATATGATATGGAATAAACATTCATTAATAAATATTGAATTTGTAAATGATTTATAGGGTGCTAGGCCCTAGCACTTAATCATGTAAAGGAAGATTCTTCCTCTATCTTGAGAATGAAAATAAAATGGAAGACATGATTCCTAATTATTAGACTTCATTTAATAAAGTCTACTTAGTTACAACCTAGATGGTTGTTACACTTCCTTGAACGGTTAAGTCACAATAAATGGAACTTATGATGTTGATATCCTATTATGGTTGACGGCTTGTTAAGTCCAGTAAATAACATTAAAGGAAATATTAAGCTATGAAAGTTATTTAACAACCAATTGAATCATTGTAGAGAAGAACTTCAAGAGTGTTGGATTAGGGTTAGGAAAGGTTGTTGAAATCTATTTTTAATAATCCAAATTAATTAAATTTATAATAAACTCCTTGAGGTATGTAAATCTTGATGAGGTTGTTCTGTAGGATGTTGGCACATGCCAACTGTAGGGCTGTACCTTCGAGAAGATTAGGATCTTCTCGAGGATACATAAATGCAGTTAACATGTGGCAACACCCTTCTGCATTGATAATCTAGATCTACACACTTGGGACTTGATCCTAGTTTCTCTCGTGTCTAGTTAGTAACATGTCTAAGATATGGGGTAGCCCCCTAAAACTCAGGATACCTTGGCACATGGGGTTGAATTAGGTTGACCCAATGTATGCCAACTTACCCTAAGTCTTAGTGAGCCTCCCCTATCATAACGTATGTTGTTAACTCAAACTAGGGTTAAACCTTGGGCAAGTGGACTGACGAAAGTCAGTAAAGGAAATTCTAGATAACAATAGAGTGGGGTGAAGGATGTATTCCAAATTGATGAGTATGCCGTCAAGGAATAGTAATACGAACAATATGTTAGAAATCTTTGGCCAAAGTATCGCAAGTTGTTGGTTGCATTGTCCTATGTCACCTAGTCTAAGGTTCGTGATGCAGATGAATATTGGTAAAAATATCCAAAAAGGTTCCTTAGACAGATCACTCAATACCCTGAACAGGGAAAGAGAAACCAAGTATACGGAAAATTATTCAATACTTAATGTTAAACATGAATAGATTGGTAGTATACTGAGTCATGAAATGAATAGATCGGTAGCACACCAAGTCATTACAGCTGCATATGGTTATCTGTTATATGAATGGTTGATAAAGAATGTGTGTTCTAAATTATGAATTTAGAACAGAGAACATTATTTTAAAAAAATTCCCTTGTTTCTAAATTCTTAAAATGGGAATGTTACACAAGAAATATTTATTTGTAAGTCAAACTTTACTTGATTAGCCATGTCTTCCTATTCATATGATCACTTGTTACTCAAAGATTTTGTCCTTTTTTTTTGTTGATCGGCTCTCCAATGGTATACTTACTTTCCTAATGGGTCTATTAGTAATTATTATGATATTGAGGATGTTTTTCTTAGGTATTTTATGTCTAACAATGGTCCTAAAGTTACATATGATTGCTTTCCTATTTTTCATTAAGGAAATAAAGAACCAATTATAGATTACATTTTATGTTTCAATTCTTGCATGCATCAAATACTATTTCAGCCCATTTCTTTAGAAATGAAAATTTTCTTTTTTCGTGGTTTAATTCCTCCATTAAAAGAAAAGATATTATATGATACATGTGAATGTTTTACTCTTTTTGATATAACGTCATTTATATAGAACAATATTTAATCACGAAACATATTATACCACCCCTTATACTTCTTATACTAATTCATTACCTATCACTTCTTCTCCTCTTCCATCCATTAAACTACCTCCACAGTCACCATCTACTCCTATGCATAAGCATCTTCCTTCCCCACCACCGCGTCTACATATACTTAAGTCTTCTCCACCTCCTACCCATGAACCATTTCACTTTCCACATGTTTCTAAACCTCATGATGTCTTATGTACTTTACTTCATAAGCGCTTAATTTGTTTACCTTATAACCAACATCACCCCCTCACTTCTTGCATCGCCAACGTGACTATCCATTCTAAAATTTCCACCACATCAATGGCTATCATGACAATGAATATTGTGATCTCCATGAAACAAAAATTAGAATATAAAGGTGTCATTTCCTTCATCTCCCACTCTCATGATCTCTCTCTCTCTCTCTCTCTCTCTCTCTCTCTCCTATTCCACATAAGCAATATTCTACCACTATTCACATGTCTCCTTCACCTCCTCCTAAGGTTATAATTTGTCCAACTTTTAAGGTCATCATCCGTCCATACCCTCTATATGGCCCACCTATCGCTACATCATCCCATCCTCCTCACAAAGTGCTACCACATCATATTGGCTTCCAAAGTCATCTCGCATCTGCACACCCTCTCACTACACCTCCCATCATTGGCATGATTTCCTATGACATCTAATTCAGCTCTTATACTCATATTGTTATTGTTTCACATACTCCTACCATTACTTGTTGGAATATTCATATTTTGTAGATGATATCCATATGATCATCTCATCACCCAATTACACACTCTCATTTTTAAGGTTTTTACATGGTTGTTGAGGGGATTACTACTAAAAACTAAGGGGAATCTATCTTCTCTCCCCTTCATCCTTATCACGCGTGATTACAAACATTGTATTACATCTTATCATTATACAACTTATCAAAACATCATTACTCTATTTTCTTATATTATCTAGATAACATGGTTACTCCCACTTATCTACCACATTACATCACATACATCGTATATTCTTCATTCTCATTCAACTACACATCATATTAAATTCACTATTTAGTTATTCTTTCCACATCATAATAAATTTCAACATTCAACAATGCATATACAATTCAAAAATCTAACAAACCAAGGTGCAAATATCAATCATCACATCATATACCAATACAAATCAACAACACATATGATATCAATATACGTCTATATATATCTCATCAAAAATCATAGTTACATAGTATAATCGTTGGGAGGAAATACCCCATGCATAAATACATTAGATACCATACATCATACATCATCCTCATTATCACTATATACAATCGCAGGAGCTCTAGAACTAGAGGATTCCCCGATCACTCTACATCGTTGATCTCGACTCTATATCTCTAGCTGACTTTGTAATATAACAACCTCACATGTCTACTCTCCGTATTGTCCATGTATCTCCAAATATCATGAAAATACATTCTAAGATAAAAATTCTCCTCCTACATAATTCCTCGCTCGCATTTACACAAGCCTCATCACACTCATTGAACAAAAAAATACACATAGTTATTTATTATAGCCATATAATCAAACAAATGGGAATGATTTCTTGTAATAACATCTACTAACTCTAAGATTCTTCCTCCCATGAGCACATATGGAGGAAAATTTCACGTTAACATGTGTATCGACGAATCTATGATCAATGACCAATAAGCATCTCCTGCAATCACAAAATAAACATTAGTAACTACACACATTTACAATATCTAACAAAAAAAAAAAACTAACTAATAGCAATGAACAATACTTATGCTCCACTCATGATGATACTACATCATCTACCTCTGGGGAAGGTGCATTCCCCTCTACTCCTCCAACTTTCATCCCACTTGCCACATCCACAACCATTGAAAAAAGAAACACCCATCGTTGTGTCGTACACAACTTACTATACACTTGGGTGCACCCTGCATCATCAACATATATAGTCTTTATATCTGCATCAACCTCATCTAGACTAGGATGCACTACTTTTTCCCATGTCAAGCTCAGCCTCACTCTTATTCATCTTGCTTCTCTTATATATCGGTACAACATATATGGCTCTAAGGGCATATCCTAGGCCATGCCAAACCTGTCTAGATACTCAATCACCTTAAAAAAACTCTACTACTCATAGGAATTAGTACTCTAACCAAATGGTGTGGAGAATGCACCACAAATTCACACCATCCTCTACCCATCCACCATAATCTCTATACGACCTCTATATAATGGCATCGGGACCCATCTAATCAATCATCAACCTATAGGTGGTTGTATCCATCCCCCTTCTATGGGTATCTTCCCACCTCACCGTAAATATCTCGAGTCGAGCCTAATTGGAATGTGGCCCATTTCATGGCATCAATATCACTATATTATCATACACCCATATGTGCAAAAAGTAGTGGATCCTATTCCACCTCCATGATCCTCCTGAGTAAATCTATACAAACCTTTTTACAAGTGGGCCAATACACACTACACCCATGCATACTTAGTCTCATGTTCCTCTATCCTACGAAAAATATCATACATCTTGTACACCATCCTAACTCTACCACCCTCCACTACCATCGACGTTGTTAGAATCACTACAATAAACTTCCACAATCGTGGAACACTGGATCTCAAAATCACATCTAAATTTATATGAATCTCACCTATACTTGTGTCACTGTGAAGTATTTCCATGTTTCCCTCATCCGACTATCGGCATCCATTATAGTTATGACTTGTAATCTCTCTCCTATAATAATAAACCATAATATCTCGATATATATCCTCTAGTGTCACTTTCATATCACTTGTTAACAACTGAATGTACACACATTTGTATATCATCTATAACAAAAATTAGTCAACATAGGCATATTATGGGGTATCTCCCCAATCTTGCAATGTGTCGCAAGACAACTTGGTCCAATATCTCCCACTCTGCATTCGACAACCCTAAAGCAAGTAAAGTGCTCAAATGATGACCCACATAGAAGTCTCTAGAGTGTATATCCATCTACACAAAACCAAAATGTAACCAATTTATAATATTAGCACATTATACATACTACAATATCAGTCATATCAACATAAAAGTACTTAGAATACATGTATTGCATAATATATTGTAAAATCCCTATCCTAGGACATCACCTCTAGGAGCAGAGTCACCGGCATCCAAAAATAGGTCATTACTTCCTGGAACTAGGTGCTAGTGTCCCCAAAGATAGAAATGCCCCGACCACTTTTGTCATGGTTAGAAATTATAAAAAACATAAATGTTCAAATTTTACTAAAATTGACTAAAACAAGCATATTTGAAATTTTTTCCACAAATAATCACACATACCAACTCATCGCTTAGCCACAATCGTCGCCACTCTCTCAAATCTCATCAAACTTGTTTCTCTAACATGCGGCATCCTTAGAGCTCATAACTCCAAATTTCACTCAATCTTGATACAAATGAAATTACAATTCACTTTTCAATATTACTATATATATTAAATTCCAAATTTCCATATACTATAGTTACTATTTACAATCATCCTTACAACTAATACACGAAACATGATTTATCTCATATATTGAGCCTTGTTACTCCATTTTCTTCCCCATTTGCACCATTCGATCACAATTGCTCCTACTACTCGTATTATACACTTTACATTACTCAATATTCAACACTAGAAACTATGCTACTCAATACATACTCATAATTTTTCCAAATTACTATCTTTTCTATACTATCTCTTATTCACTATTATACTTTTGTAATTTTTCTTTTCTCTCGGTTCTCCTTTCTCCACCCTCACCCTTTCACTGAAAGGGGGAATATAATCGGATCATCTTATAATCCCTCTCAGGATATAATACTATCAATCAACACTCCTAATACATCACTATCATAATTTTTCTCTAATCTTATTAAAACAAAGGTAAAATCATTCTATACAACATTCAAATACTTTCTACTATTTCAAATCTATTCCCCCAAATGACCTAACCTAGGGAAAAATTAAAACCTATATGTGAGTAATCTACTAAATACATCTTGTCTCAAGCAATTTTCTATCATTCAAATCAAATCAATCAATCAATAAAACAAGAAAATTTATGATCTCTCCTATATGACCTAATTTGGGAGCTACATTACACTACTATCACTTCCGATGATCTAACATGGAAGCAATCTAACACTATTCCAATCAAAACACCCATTATTGTAGGAGTGGGGAAATTAGATGTCATTGCAATTCCTATACTGATCTTATATGGTTTCTTCAATCGAAAAAAAAACATTTTCAATCAGAACTAAATTTGGTCTCTATCTATCTCGTAGTGGTTGGGAATTTTGGGGATGAAGTAATAGATGGAGAGAAAAACTAGACCTCTCTACCTAACACTCTTCCTCTAGTGGCAAAACGCCCAAATCCCCCATTTTTCAAAAAAATAAAGTTGGGAATTGATCACTCCCTACCTCTTCAAATATCCCGTGGTAACAAATAAAAATCTCCAAATTCTCCAAATCATTTCAAATATTCCTCCAAGTTCTCCTTACGATAATTTTATATCTCCACTTACACCACATGGGTAAAAACATTGATCCATAGTTTTTCACACTACTAATTAAATAAAAATATATTTATTAAATACTATTACAGAGTAGTAGCTGGTGTAAATAATGATGTACATATGCTAAAGTATAATATTATGCAAGAAAATAAGCACACAAATTAGAAACCCTAACCAAGAGAGATGGAAATAGATACTTAGATGAATTTTTAATGAACAAGAAGTGATCATGACAGTGTGACTGATGAAACAGAATGAGAAGACTATCATAACTACTCTTTGTAAATTTTGGAATACAAGAATGAGGTCAAACATGGGTGCTGTGGAAGGGAAAGGGTGACTAGGCACTCGAAGATCGCTTACGGGTTCCAATGACTACACAGATGCTTAAAATCTAATTTCTGGTGTGTTGTAAGGTCTTCATTGTTGTTCCCTGTTAATCACCTGAAATTTATTCCTTGATCACCGAAGGTACATGTAACCTGTAATTTTTAAGTTCACCTACATAAGACCAAAAACCACATCAAACATAAAAAGAAAAATTCAATATGGGGACCCCGCAGAGGTTACCCAAAGAGTGAAATTACTATTGAGTACTAGACTACATCTCGGACACCATGTACATCTTGTGTGTGTTGATAGAAATGGTTCCCTGGGATTCCCTTGTGCATGTTACAAATGATGAGCGGGTTGATCTAGAATGTAGCAATGTAATAGTATGTTTGGATGGAATAAAATAGAATTCCCCTTCTTATGCTTTGTATGCAAATTATGCAATCCCTTATCCCTTAAATGGATGCTAGATGGATGCATTGGAGTGATTTTTGTGTCTTTGGATGCAAGATTAGGTGATAATAGTAATGCTTAGTGTTTGGTCCTTCATTTTGAACACATAACTATGTATTTATATTATCCTATTATTTTAATTTTGTAATTGACAATTGAGGCCGACCTATTAGTGAAAAATATGACCAAAATATAAAAGAGACCCAAAAGGAGAGAGTAAAATAGAAAAGGGGTCGGGGGTGCCCAAAGGGGACAAGATTGCTTGATCACTTATGTCTAGGCTGGGTGTTAGTGTATGAAGTCATTAAATATAAACCTGTAAAGATTTGACTAGGCTATAGGGTGTGTTAGACCAAATAGAAAATAAGAGACATAGAAAAGAGGCTAAAGATAGTTGTCAATTATTTGTTTTCTTGATTAGGAATCATATAAATTCTAACATGATTTTAGGACCTAGAAATATACCCTAGTGCATGATTTTGTGTCTACATTTACACCCACTTTATGTTTTTGAGTGAATACTTGATAACCTAAATTAGTTAGAAAATAAGTCTATTTTGATTTTGTGGAGCATGCAAAGAATAACGTGCTTAGAGGACAAGTGAAGCGTGAAGTGATTGCAAAATCAAGTGTGAAGACTAGGAAAGGAAAGTGACCCTATGGGTGAAATGTATGTGTTGTTTTTACCTATTAGTGTGATTTGATTTTATTGATGTGGGTTGATTCTTGTTGCATATTAAGGATGGACCTAAAAAAGAAGAATGAAAGAGTAGTAAAAGAAGTGTATATGAAAAATTTGAGTAAAGTATGCACAAGTATGTAAAAGTTTGTAAAGTTAGTAGTAAAAGAAAGTGTTCACTTGATATATAAGAGTGTAAAAGGATAGAAAAGTGTCCTAAAATGTTGTGAAGAGTGATTTTTTGGGTGATCTCATGCCAAGAGCAATGTTTTGGGTGATCTCATGCCATGTGTGATATTTTTGGTTGATCTCACACCAAGAGTGACTGTTGGGTAGATAGGTCGATTTTTACTCTCCTTCCACGACTCTTCCCCATAAGCATCACTACGTATGGTACATCCCAATGTAGTTCATATTGTCCCGAATTAGTTCTTAATTGTTCGAAAGTGTTATGATTTTTCCGATTGAAGGAGATATAATGCATTCTCAGAATCGGGAGATATTTCCTATAAATATATAATTTTGATGAAGACTTCAGTAGATGGTGATTATCTAATAAAGTAATTGTGTGTGCCCTTAGGACATTAACACTTATGGGAGGATATAAGAACCTAGTAGTTGTTATTTAGTGATGGGTGTTGGTGTTTATACCGTGATTTTGACCCAATTCCGATTTTGAGCCGCCTCGTGCCTATAACTCTGTGTTGATTTTGTACTATACCATTATGTGTTGTATCTTTGATCTACTATAGGGTGCATGTGATGATGGTTGGAGAATGTGGTCTAATGGAGAGGACCTGATGGTTATCTGAAATGGATATATATAGGGGTGGGGGATGTGCATGGTATAAACCAAGGCATATGCAAAAAAAGTGGGATAGTAACATGAGTTAGTAGTAAAAGTAACATGCAAAAGAAGACAATGTAACAATCAAGAAAAATTGTGGACAAGATAGACCTCCAAAAGTGGGTTTCGACATGGGACATCACTCAAAATGTCACAAGATAATTAGGACCAAAGCATCCGTAAGCATATAATGATCAAACAACACATAGTGCATAGCCCACAAACAATAACATACAATAGTAATCAAGAGCAAGAAAATGTGTCGATGACCATGGTTGTATTGACCCGCAAGATAAATGCTATACATGAAGGACCCATTATCATGTTAGAAAGATAAAACGTATTTCAAATTGTATATATATCAATGGAAATTAATGTTAAAGAAATAAGAAGTAAATGATGAAATAATATCACCTGTAGTGTGTGAGAATAATAAAGGTAGATGCCCCTAGGAGCCTCGATGGGACCGGTAAAAGGTATAGTTCTAAGCATCCTTATAGTTTGTAACATTCTTGGAGAAATTTTCATTCACCTCAAAATACCAAGTGAACGTGCATGTGTGTATATATAGAAAATATATTGACATACCTGTATCCATTTAACATGGAAGATAAAGTGTACATATAAGTAGAATAAACTAGCAAGAGTATGTGCAACCAAGATATGTAAATGGTGTATGAGTGTGATGGTATGGTATGAAATGTGTGAAGATGATAGGATCAACATGCACCCAAGTGGATGTGTATGATATGAGGTTCATTTATAAAATCCCCCTCAACAGTCAAGAATGAATCATAGAAAAAGAGTGTGTCATCGGAAATGATTTGTGTGAGAATATATGCTAGAAATATGTATCATGAAACGCAGAGCATGAAGTGTGTAGGAGATGAGGTTTATTTTATATTTATACCCTCATCATTCGAGTATGAACCATTGAAATAGAGTGCATCATAGGGTAATGACAATAAAATGTGTGTATTAAAGGGGTGTGATTTAATAAAAATATAATTATTAAACCCTATTGCAGATTAATCTGCTACAACAAATGATGTATAAATGATAACATATAATATGACATAAGAAAATAAAAAAATAAAGTGTGAAACCCTAAGCCAAAAAGAGAGATAAGATGACTTAGCCAATTTATGTGAAATCTATAACTGGTCAGGGCAAGGAATTTTTTGACTAAGTCGGGTAGAGTTTTGTAAATGCTCAATATAAATTATATAACTCACAAATAGATATTTACATGGGCTCCTACAAGATGGAAAAGGTTCCTAGGAACTAGAAATTACTTCTTGGAACTTTTGACTACCAAATGATCAAAATCTATTTTTCACTATGTTGCAAAGAGTGTCACAATTGTTTCCTGTTGATTACCTGATAGTCTATATTTGAATGCCAAAGGTACTTGTAACCTACAAAAGATAAGTTCACCTAAACAAGCCCAAAAACACATCAAATCTAAAATATATGCAAAATGGGATTTGACTGACCCCAATGGTCACCTAACCGAGTGAACTTACAACTAAGTGTTGGACTATATCCCACTTCATGTAGTTCTTGTGTGCGTGTGTGTAGAAATGATTCCTAGGAATCCCTTGTGGAAGATGCACTAGATATCAAGCTATATTTTCTAGAAGATGTAAATATGTGAATGGAATAGAATAAACTTCACCTTCATATACAAAGGTGTATGTAGATTCATAGTCCTTTGTCCCTTAAATGGATGCTAGATGAATGCTTTGGATTTCTTTAGGTATCTTTTGAATGCAAGATTATGTGATAAAAGTAATGTTTGGATATTATCTCTTCATTTTAAACACATAACTATGTATTTATAAGATTCCCTTATTTGAATTTCATAATTGACAACTAGAAGTCTGACACATAAGTTAAAAAAATCCTAAAAGATAAAATATATCGAGAAGGAATGAGTGAGATAGAAAAACGTTAGGGGCACCTAGAGGGAACAAGAGCATTTGGGTGTTGGTGTCCTCGACTAGACGCTGTGTGCGAAGTCATAAAATATAAACAAGTAAATTTTAGACTGTATGTAGGGTTTGTAAGATTAAATAGAAAGTAAGAGATAAAGAAAAGAGGCCAAAGATAGTTATCAACCACTAGTTTTATTTCTTAGGAATCAAGTATATGCTAGTATTCTTTTAGGACCTAAAAATGTACCAAAGTGCATGATTTTGTGTGTATAGTTTCCCCACTTTATGTTTTTGAGTGAATACTTGATAACCTAAAGTAGTTAGAATATGCGTACATTGTGAACATGTAGAGAGTGTAACCGATAGCGTGCAAAGAGACAAGTGAAGCATGGATACTAGGAAAGGAAAGTAACCCTAGGAGTAAATCGTATGTGTTGCTTTTACCCGTTGTTTTTCTTGAATTTTTGAAGTAGTCTAATTCCTATTGTGTATTAAGGAAAAATGACAAAACAAGAGTGAAAGATTATTCAAAGTCCCATATCTGAAAACTTTGATTAAAGTATGTAAATGTATGAAAAAGTATTAGTAAAGGTTAGTGTGCTCTTGATTTTCCTAAATATGTTGTGAAGAGTAAGTTTTTGGGTGATCTCATTTCAAATGCAAGTTTTTTTGGGAATTCTCATGCCAAGAGTGAGTGGTGGGGAGAGAGATCTAGTTTTACCCTCCTTCCATGACTCTACCCCCATAAGCACCACTACAGATGGTACATCCTAATTTAGTTCGATTATCCCGAATTAGTTTTGAATTGTTGTGATTATACTTATTATTCGATTGAAGAAGATAAAATGCATTTTGTAGATGGAGGTATGTGTCTCAGAATATAGGACTTCTCTCAAGAATTATGTAGATTGTGCTGAAATGAGAAAATCATTGTATATGCCCTGGACATTATCACCTAAGGGAGGACATAGGTGCCTGGAATTTTGTCCGATGTTGGGTGATAGTGTCTTTAATTTGATTTTTACCCAAGTCTGATTCTGAGCCAATTTTATGTCTCTAACATGTGTTGTTTCAACACTTTATTGATCTATGATGTAGCTTTGAATTGTTATAGGGGTTATTTATTCACCCAATGTATGTCCCCCTCATTTGGGGTGCATGTAGTGAATGTAGGAATGTGTGGTCCAAAGAAGAGGACCTAAAACTGATTTGAAATGGATGCCTGTAGGGGGTAAGGGATGTGCATGGTAGAAACCAAGGCACATGAAAAAAAAGTAGTCTAGTAACATGTGTTAGGACAAAAAAATATAGTATACAAGTAGAATATAATGTAACAATCAAATGTATAAGAAATATAGACAGCGAAAGGTGGGTTTCAAACATGGGACATTGCTCACAATTTCACAAGACAATCAAGGCCGAAGTGGAAAAGTAGACAATGAGCATACAATACATAGGGGATAGCCCTCAAACAATAGACAACAATGGTAAGAAAAGTGTATCAGATAACCATTGTTATAAATAGTCTTACAAGGAAAATGTTGCACATAAATCACCCGTTAGCATGTTAGAAAGATAAAGATAATGTAAAAGCATGTGTGTATCGATAGAATAAGTAGTAGTAATGTTATAGAAAGCGAATGAGTGGATGATGAAATAATAACACATATAGTATGTAAGAGTAGTAAAATTATATGCCCCAGGAGCCTTGGTGATACTAGTAAAAGGTAAAGTACCAAGCATAATTGTAGCGTGTAAATTTCTATGATAAATCTGCATTCACTGCAATAAACCAAGTGAACAAGCATGTGTGTATATATATAAAATGATTGACATACTGAGTATCTAACTAGAATAATAAGTAAAGTACAACATGTAAGTAGTATAAACAAGAAAGAGTAAGTGCAACCAAGATATGCAAAAGATTTACGAGAGTGGTTGTGTGGAATATAGGGTATGAAGGTGGTAGGAGAAGTGTTCCCCTAGAAAATTTATCGAGGTTCATCTATAAAATCCCCCTCAATAGTCAAGAATGAACTAGAGAACAAGAGTGTCTCATCGGGAAATGGTTTGAAAAAATAGATTCTAGAAAGATGTATCAAGAAGCACATAACATGAAGAGTGAATGGTGTGAGGTTCATTTCAGTCGAGTGTGAACTATGGAACTAGAGTGTGTCATAGGGTAATGACGACACAATATATGTATCAAGGTGTGATATGAAATATTAGATGTGAAGCATTGAGTGTAGTAGTAGAGATAATAGAGAACTAATGATAATAGGAGGGGGAAAGAAATCCTTATTCTCCCTAAGTGTGTGATTTTAGAAAGATCAAGTGAATTCATCTAGGAGATCATCAACATCAAGATCCTAGCCTATTGGATATGGATTGGAAAATTGGTAAGAAATGGTGTGGATTTGATCATATAAATATACTTTATAGTGTAAATTCTACATGTCCATAGCATATTCTTCATCAATAACAAGTGGTTGTGGGCAATCATGTGCAAATTAATAGGTGGGATTTTGATTATAGCCAAGGAATGAATCATTGCAAATATAAATGTGGCCAAAAGGCATGGGAAATGTGATATCAATATGATTGGGATCCAAAGTGCCACCAATTTAGTCAAGCCAATAATTCCCAAGTGTGAGTGGAGAGGCACGAGGAGTACGTGCAAGGAATACTAATAAATGGATGATGTGAAGGCCATAAGAAACAATAATGAATATACATCAATGATAAAGGTGAGGAGAGTGAGGTGGAGGGAGGAGATCAGTAATTGTGAATCCTAGCTGGGATAAGACATCAACATGCAAATAGTGTCAAAACAAGTGGGATTGAATGGACCGTGAGGACAATAAGAAGCATGTATAAAATGAGTGCATGTGAAATGGGGAAGTGTTGACACATAGTGCACTTAGGGAGATGAACTAAGTGGTATGATGTCTAATGTATGGATAGCTCCTAGAAAGGTATTGTTGCATTAGTATAAGGAGGAGGTTTCTTGAATTGTTATTCACCGAGGCCAATAGCAACGAAATTATACCGAAGTATGACTCACCTACTTCAAAAGTAGTAAAGTTAGCATTACACAATGTGTCATAAGTAAACTCAACAACATCAAACTCATCATCAGAATCATCACTATTGGCATTATCATGTTGAATAGCAATATCAAGGGTATTGGTAGGAGTGGAGCCAGATGTAGTAGTGAGAGGATCCATGATAGGTGGGATAGTGATAACTATGAAAGTAGACAAGGTAGGTGAAATGATATCAGTAGTATGGGTAGGAATGGATGATATGCTTGTAGATATATATGAAATCTTTGAAGCGCTAGATTTACCAACATCATATGTATTAATATTATGGTATGGAATAGGTTATGATGGAGGGATGGGCATGGCGGTGATGGGGTCTATGTGGAAAAACTTGAATGGATCAGGGTCAACAACAATGGTATGTTCATATCCATCATGTAGGAATTTAACACACCTATGAATTGTATAAGGAATAACATGCATTGCATTAATCCAAGGTCTACTAAGTAAGTAATTGAATTGAAATGAGGCCTCGATAAAAAATAATACAATAGGAAAATTTTAGGCCCAACTTGTAGAGGTAAGGTGATAGTGCCCATGTATGTGCAAGTAGTGGAATAATATCCACGAATGAGAGTAGAGGAATAAGTAATTAAATAATTAGTGATGCTTATTTTCCCGAGGAGGGATAAAACACATAAATTTATAGCAAGATCCACTGTCAATGAGTACATGTTTGATACAAATTGTGCCCATAGTAGCGGTAATATGCAAAGTTGAAAATGGATTGTTACCAAAGACTCGAGAGATATCCTCATCACTAAATGATATATCATGTGGCATATTTATTAGGAGTGAATAACATGGGTGATGGAAACAGTGAATTATTTCTTTTAATGTGGATAGAATGAAGGTTGACCTATAATGAATGACCAAAATCACATGCATTGCACAAGAGATCATAACGAGATATACTTGTTAGCATATTCTTAAGTTTCTCAATAATGTCATAAACCTTAGAGGTGGTGGTAGGAAATGTATAAATAATGAGTGGTGGAACAAATATGGGTGGACCTATAGGAGGATGAGTCTGCGAGTGGTGAATGCATTGATGGTTGGGTCGACATAGGAGTATTGAAGTAAGGAGGATGTTGAGTATGAACTTGCATAAAATCAGTAGTTGTAGTAGCCATGCCAAAAACCTTGGTTTGGTTAAAATAAGGATAAGAAGCATTATCCATGAATTCAGAACAAGGAAATAGATTTCGATGCATTTCCATAAGGTAGGGTTTGAGCGAGTGGGTTCACTAAATGATTTAATAAAAATTGAATTATTAAACCCTATAGTAGAGTAACTACTATAAAAAATGATGTATAAATTCTAACATACAGTATGAAATAATTGAATAAGAAAGTAAATTATGAAACCCTACAAAAATAAGAAAGATAAGATGAATTCGTTGATTTACACGTAATTTGGAACTGATCCGGGAAAGGAAAAGTGTAGAACAAGCTAGGAAGAGTATTGTAAATGCTCAATATGAATTCTAGAACTCACGAATATAGATGGACATGGGTGCCCACACTAGGGAAAGGGTATCTGGGCACTAGATACTACTTTTGGGTGCTTGTGACTGCACAAATGATCGAATATAGTTTTCACTGTGTCACAAGAGTGTCACAATTATTTTTTGTTGATTCCTAATAGTCATTCTTTGAATGCCGAAGGTACCTATAACCTATAAAAGATAAGTTCACCTGCACAATCCCATAAACCACATCAAATCTAAAAAATATGCATAATGGGGAATCGAATGACCCCAATAGTTACATGATAGAGAGAACTTACAACTAAGTGTTGAACTACATCTCAAACTCTATGTACTTCTTGTGTGTGTGTAGAAATTATTCTCTAGAAACCCTTATGAAATATGCACTAGATAGTGCTATAGATTTTCTAGAAGATGTAAACATGTGGATGGAATAGAATAAAATTCCCATTCTTATGCAAAGTGAATGCAGAGTTATAGTGTCTTTTCCCTTGAATGGATGTTAGATGAATTCTTTGCAGTGCTTTAAGGCGTTTTGAATGCAATATTAGATGATTAAAGTAATGCTTAGAGCTTGGTCCTCGTTTTGAACATATAACTATGCATTTATATGATTCCCTTGTTTGAAAATTTCAATTAAAAATTAGAAGGCCGACCCATAAGTTAAAACGATGCCCAAAATATTAAAGACACCCAAATGAAGTGAGTAAGAAAGAAAAGGGTCAAGGGCGACCAGAGAGAACATGAGCACTGGACACCACTTTCTTGGGCAGGCACTCGTGTATGAATCCATAAAATATAAAAAAGTAAATTTTTGGTTGGGTTGTATGCGGTGTGTAAGAAAAAATAGAAAGCAAGAGACAAATAAAAGAGGCCAAATATAGTTATCAACCACTAGTTTTCTTTCCTATGAATCATGTAAATATTAGTATGCTTTTAAACCTAAAAATGTACCCAAGTGTGTGATTTTTTTGTCTATAGGGTGTAGGAGTTCTTAGGAATATTTAGCTAGGAAGCACAAAGCATGAAGTGTAGTAATATATATTAGCGATAACTGATAGTGATGTAAGGGGAGATAAAGTGTGATGCCCCCAAGTGTGCCATTGATGGAGATCTATGTGATAATGTAAGAGGGAACACACCATTGTGATGGTATTTGAAATGTTTCATAAGAAAGTGTATGTTTTTCATAATGAAAGGTAGAAGTAATAATAGGACTAGGGTTAGAGTTTGGGTTGACAGTGAGAAAGCCCAAAGAGGTTATCTAGAATTTTTTGGTATTACTTAGAGATTGGTTTCTAATTAGGAATTGGTAATTGTGTAGAAGAATTGATAGGAGGAGGGAATGAAAAACGGATTTTGAAAGGTGGTTTCTTAGTTGGAGTAGGTAATGTCGTAGAAGAATTGATAAGAGTAGGGGATGGAGGATGTATTTTGAGAGGTGGTTGTTTAGTTGGAATTGGTGATGTTGCATAAGAATTGATAGGAGAAGGGGACATAAGATGAATTTTTAGATGTTTTTGCTTAGTTGGAATGGGTTGAATAGGAAGCTATTGACTTACTAAAGAAGGAACATTAGAAGTTATTACATCATGCTTATTGGACATATAAGGAGAAAATTTGGGAGCACATTAGGATTTATTAATTGGAGATGTAGCAGGAGTTTGTGAGGAAAATGAAATAAAACCATGATGCTCAAGGTACTTGATTCTTTGTTTTAAATCATAACAATCATTGTCATTATGTCCATTAATTATATGGTAGTTACAATATGGGAGATCGATGTATTTTTCAAGCCGATAAGGAGGATAACAATGAGTAGTTGGAAAATTGATCAATTGGTGAGTAATGAGCTCAAGAAGAACATCATGTTGCTTAGAATTGAGATCAAACTTAAGATGTGTTGGGAGAAATAAGACTTGATTTTCACTGTTATGAGCACATGTAGAAGACATAGAAGTAGGATGAGATGTAGAAGAATAAATAGCATGGGCTTGAGAAACATCCTTGAGATGTAATCATTATTTCCATAGTTTGAATTTTATCTTGAAATAAACAATGTAAAGCTTGAATTGAATCTTAAATGGGTTGATTGGATAAAGAATTAGGCCTAATAGAGTCATCGGATAGATGATTAAAAATGTCATTTACTTGAGTGGGTGGTGCATTGCTAGGGAGGTACATAGTGTCTAGGGAAATTTGGAGAACATATTCGCAAGGTGGTGGGTGTATTTGAAGTAATTTATGTAATGATACTTGAGGAATTTTAGGAGTCATGAAAGAAGATTTGATAGAATAGGAAAAATAAATATCCAAATGTTTGATCATGAGTGGGGTTAACCAAATGATTTAACAAAAATAGATTTATTTAATCCTATTATAGATTAATTGATGTAAATAATGATATACAAATGCTAAATTATAGTATGATGCATGAAAATAAGCATTTAAAGTAGAAACCATAATCAAGAGATATGGATAAAGAGACTTGGTTTATTTTTAATGAACAAGAAGTGATCTAAGAAGTTGCGATTGATTTATAGACTGAGAAGAATATTATAACTACTCTCTATAAATTCTAGAATGCGTGAATGAGGCCAAACACAGTGCCTATGGTAGTGAAAGGTATCCCGGTGTTACGTAGACTACTGGGTGCCGTTGACTACACAAATGCTCAAAACCTTATTTGTAGTGTGTCGTAGGTCTTCATTGTTGTTTCTTATTGATCACTTGATCTCTCGAAGGTACTTGTAACCTGAAAAATATAATTTTACATGCACAAGCCCACAAAATCATCAAACCTAAAAACTAAAATATAATATTGGGAGCCAGATTGACCCCAGCGTTCACCTGAAGAGTGAGCTTACTACCGAACACTATACTACATCTCGGACCCCATGTAGTTGGTTTTATCTATTATGTAACAATGTAATAGTATGTGTGGATGTGATAGATTAGAATTCCCCTTCCTATGTTGTATATGCAGTCCCTTATTCCTTGAATGGATGTTAGATGGATTCCTTGAGAGATTTTGGTGCTTTTTGATGTAAGCTTAGGTTATAATAGTAATGCTTAGTGTTTGGTCCTTCATTTTGAAAACATAACTATGTATTTATATGAATCCCTTGTTTGAATTTCATAATATATGTTTGGAAGGCCAACCCATAAGTGAAAAATATGCCCAAAATACAAAATATACCCAAAAGGAAAACATAAAATAGAAAAGGGGTTAGGGGCACCCATAGTGAAAAGGAGTGCTTGGGCGCTAGTGTCTTGGTTAGGAATCATATAAATGCTAGTATGTTGTAAGGACCTATAAATGTACCCAAGTGCATGATTTTTTTCTACATATACAATTTCTTACATTCTATACACCCTTTGCAATATGGATTCTCCATAATTATCCCGTATGTTCCTTTACTTCCTTTACACTACTGAAATTTCACTCAAATAACATAAAAGGGGTACAAATGTAGACACAAAATCATGCACATATTATTATCTTACTATGTCATCAATATGTTATTATATGCATGGATCTTAAGTAAGAACGGTATTCACCGGTGATACAATCCCTTACCCATCTACTTATTTTGATTTATTTCTATTGTATTGCTCTCCTACATCTATCATTTCTATACCCAATTATGGTCAGTCACAGGATCCTTGAGTGTCTATATTTTGACATCTCTCATCATTTATCTTAGGATGCTAGCACCCATTTTGGACACTAGCACCTAGGTGTATGTGTCCATTATGGGTGCTTCTGTCTTGTTTATTCTTTTTTTTATGTTAAATTTTTTTGTTTTCCTTTCTAATTTTCTTATCCTTATCTCAATCTCATAGTATGCCTTTTGTGTCACTGGTGTCAAAGTTCAACTAAGATATTCATATATATACATAACATACACACTATCATTCTAGTTGGAAATTCTAAGAGATAATCACATCTACATAATATCACTTATATCAAAGGGGATGCATTTTTGGGATTCATATAGTGTATAGGAAGAGGAAGTGTTGAATTCCATACCATACATTTTCATGAAAGATAACTATATCTATTGCATAGTAAGGGAAGATCCCTTGGTGTAAGTTACCTTTCGGCTTTACTACTTGTTACTTTAAGGAATTAGTGAACTGACTATATAACACGTGGAAATTGCAATTTGATGCTAATAAGGTAGACACATACATCCATATTCTTCACAAGACATATGTGTACCCAAACAAAGATGTATATGTGGAGACAATGGAGTCTGATAATATTGATATCACTCTAGAGGTCATGGTCAGTAGGATAGATAGAACCAAAGGTGCATCTATGTGTATCCGAGGCTAAGGTTCAAGGATGGGAAGTAAATTTCTAGTAAGGACATATCACTTCTAGGACCCCCAAAGAATAATAAAATAGTGGGCACAAAAATAAAATTTTAGGAGAAACCCCAAGGCAAGAACACAAGGGATTAGAGAATGTCCTTAAACGAGAAGAAGAAGAATAAGAAGAACGCAATACTACGCTAGATCATGGCAAGAGAAAATTACGTAAGGGGAAAAAGAATGTAGATATGGGTGTTGTAAATTCATAGCCCTTGAGGAGGTCACCATTCTTAACACCAGTAAAGAAGGATGAAGAATAGAAAAGAAGAAGGCACAAGTATCTACTTGTGAAAGATAATGATGAAGATAAGTCATCGGATAGGGGCGAATATAATATTTTTTCCACGCCCATATTGAAAGTTTGAGAAGATGAAGGGATCAACATTGAGAAACCATTATTCGATGTATATATCCCCATCACAAGTATACATGAGCACGATGAAGAAAGCTAAATTGGAGGGGACACAGAGAAGGAAGACAATGTTGAGAAGCTGACTGGTGGCCATGATGTTGGAGTTGGAGCAATGGATAAAGAGGGCAATGGACCACATGAGTGTAAAAAGAGTGCGCAAATCGGGAAGAACCAAGAGGAGATGATGTAGAAACCTGAGTTAGGATATGTCAATGATCCAATGAAGATTATACATAGTAGTTTTCAGAGAACACTTTCCTATAATAATTATATGGATGGGATCTAATGGACCCAAAGATGGTGAACATGTGCATGAGGAACTAGTTTCCGGGAAGTATGCATACTCACATAGATGAGCCTTTATTTTATGTATGTGAGGAGTCATGTGCTACAAGAAAAATTAAGAAGGCTCCACATTATAAACATGTGACAATCAAGCCCACAAAGTTCTATGATGAGAAAGCAAGCAATAAATTGACTAAAATAGTTGTAGAGATCATGTGCGAGAATATTGATAAGGTGGATACCTTGAGAGTTTTGTTGGAGGATAGGAAAGATAAATAAGAGTAATTCAAGTGATTGAAGGAGGAAAAAGAGAAGGAAGAAAATACAACAAAGAATTTCCTTGAGAGTGTCGAGGAAATGAGAGATGAAATTCTGATGGCACGACCATAGTATAAGGAACATCTAAGTGGTACATTTCCATCGGCCCTACATTATTTACAGACTTTAGTACACTTTCTATTGGATGAGGGGACAAGAGAAAATGTCCCAAGTATTAAAGAGATTGTTTCACGAAAGAGAAAGAGGATGCGGTTGTAAGAGACAGAATGAAGACACAAGTAGCACATAAGATAGTTGAATATGATGTCCTTCGAAGACAGCTTAAGGAATAATTGAAATAGGAAGACTTAGTGCTAAATATATGTGAAGATCCAGAGCATATCATTAAAACAAGGAAATTGGTCGAAGAGAATGAGGTCCTTGTTGTGAATAAGAATGAAACTTTGGGACATGAGGAGAGGCTGACATTACTTGAAAAACTGATAGAAAGAAGAATGGATTTAATGTATGGAATGGTCTCTAGTTTGGTGAATGTTTTCATAGTGCTAAAACATATGGGCGAAGACATGACTATGGAAAAAATGGATGGAGTGATTGGAGATGTTCTGTGAGGGCGAAGAAGGGACTCGGTGATTGGAACGAGTTGGAAGATGATATTAAAATGAGTACCCGAGATATTGTTTCTCGTAGAAGATTAACACGTCGATTGTTGATTTATTCTACTATTCTTTCATTCCTTTTGTAAATTTATTGTTGTACTTCATTATATGTTTTTGGAGATATAAGTTGGATAACCTCATTGTCAAGGGCATAAATGATATTAGTGTGGGCTAATTTTGACTAGATGAAATATGACCTAATTATGAAATGCATGAATGATATTGACATGTAAAAATTGGGAACGTGGATAGGCATGAAAGGTTGATATATTTATGCCACGAGGATTTGCACCCAGGAAGATAGAGTTTGGGACTTAACCATTTTTGCATGGATCATGTTGGAAATAGACATGAAGTGATGAACACACATTGGATAAAGACATGAAGACTTGGAGGATATGCAAAGGCTATTTTGGGAACATGAGGAAGATCAAGAGTCATGCAAAGTTTGAGCTAATAATATGATTAGATCTAGAGATAATTATAGATAATCTATTATAAAGTGAAGCTTACACAGTTCTTTAGTTATCCTTTTAGTGGAGCATGGCTATTTTGAACATGCAACCTATTTTGAGAGTGCATGGGTGGTGAAGGGAAAGTCCCCACCCCTATATATATATGTATTGATTTGCACAAATTGTAGATGATCGGGATAGAGTGTGTATGACTGCATTTAATAGATTTATGTTACTCGTATGATTTTACGTGCATGGATTTGTAATGGTAATTATGATGTATTCGGGTAGTGGTTTCTCATGATT
Organism: Taxus wallichiana var. yunnanensis; assembly: GCA_018340775.1. NCBI lineage: Eukaryota > Viridiplantae > Streptophyta > Pinopsida > Cupressales > Taxaceae > Taxus > Taxus wallichiana. The sequence goes on from CM031244.1 coordinate 614,811,661, forward strand.
TAATACAATGGATCATTATGGTTAGATATTGATTGTTGATGTTTCTTTTCAAGGTTATTTTATGGTGAATATGGTATTATTTTTTATGTGATCTATATGGTATTTATTATGCATGTTTCCAAATTGATATTTGGTTATTATATTAAGATATATATATATATATATATATATAAATATAAATATATATATATATATATATATATACATATATATATATATATATACATATATATATATATATATATATATATATATATATATACTTTGATTATGGTTATTATGAACATGCTAACACCTTGGTAAGGTAGTAATAAAGAGGGACTTGGTACCTTTGCACACTTCGAGTGAGCACTCAAATCTGTCCCGAGTGATGTGACATCATGTCTAGGGATTGAGTGCAAAAATAATACTACATTTTGGCTCCATTTTTGGGACCCCTTTTCAAATTTCTTACCACAATATTACACGATGATGGCATATCATTTGACTCTTCCTTCCATTGAAAATTGGGTTATTGACAAACAAGATTAGCTTACACAAAGATATGGTTCTATACCTCATTTCAATACATGCATGTGTGTTGAAGAATATATTTATCATGATCTTTATGAGACATTTTTTTTTCTCCTATAGAGTTGTACGAGTCATTTTCTGCATATGCATCAAATAAAATATGGAGTTACAGACCAAGGATTTCGATGCAGGAAGAATATCAAGATTTTTTTAATGTAGATGAACCTTGGACGAGTGTTGTAGCTAATTAGTGGGTAGGTGTTGTACGTGGTTATACTTTGGAGTAAATTATGTATACATATTATTGTTCATAATTTATTGATTTTGAATTTTGTGCAATCCCAAAGGATCTTACATTTGTGTTATTCCTTTATCAATTAAGATCTTGATGGTGGTGTTGAGTTTAGAGCACCTACCCATGGCTAGCTAAAAATACCACCATGTGCAGGGGTAGGAGTAGGTGTGGTGAAATATGGTGGACCTTGCGGTAGAAAGGTAAAGAGAAGAAAGGAGGCTTAAGTATAATGAGGTGTGGGAGAGGGAATTATCGAAGAAGCGTGATAGTGAGGACTATGGAGTTATAGAGGATGATGTCTCATGAAGGATTTGACTCTCACATGGAAGATGTGGAGATGGAGCATCAAGCTCTCCCCCACTTAGGAAATCATAGTAGAGAATCCCTTTGGATTCTAATGAGAGTGTGTTTTATGAGGAAATATTGAGGACCTCATGTGTGCATCTCATCCCACCTAGCGAACTATCCCTTTTGCTTGGTGTTTGAGTTCCAGAAGTAATTATTGATAAACATGAGAGTGCAAGTAATCCAGTGGCTTCGGGTAGATATCATTTTCCTTTTAATCCATAAGTAAATCAGATAACACATGCATCTATGACATCACATGTGACAACATCCTTGCTATTTCAAGGTCTGATTGGAGGAGTAGTTATAGCATGTCATCGGGATAGAGTGTGGGCACACAGAACATTGGAAACACATCTGGAAGTACTACAACTTTGCAAATTGTGGGAGTTTAGTTTAGTACTATTGTTGGGACATAAGGAAGTACATCCACTAGTCTAGTGTCTGCAACTACTAGAGAATCGGGGGATCAAGAGGCTCGGATAAAATGGATAGGGTGGTTCTAGTTCGGATCAAGTGGACAAGGTTTGAACCCTCATCAGCCATAGTAGGTGTTTTATGATATGTTTCTTTAATTTCCGAATATAAGGGGTATTGAATATGGTGTATAAAATGTGCACAAGTGTGAGTTGTTATGGCATGTTAAAGGAATCACCGCTCTAAATAAAAAGGAAATTCAGTTTGCTACTACTCTTCAAGGGAACGTGCATACCTAGTACATGAAGTATGACCCACATCAAACTAGGGTAGATTATTATGCTTTGCGCTATGTATTTCTAGCCAATTTCCATATCCATGAGTTTGAACAGAAAAGTATCAGTGCACTTAAGGACATTAATCAAGGCTTATTAGAAAGTGTTTAGGAGTATGATGCACATTTTAAAACTTTGCTATCAAAGTTATCTTATGACATACATCCTATTCATCATGCACAATGGTTTTTGGTGGGGTTTTGACCCCTTTCGGATGGGCGCTATCTCATAACATATTTTTAGATCCTTTTGACACTTTGGAAGAAGCTCTACGTCTGAGGAAGTTGGGAGTGTGAACACTAGAGTAAACCCATTTCTTGAAGCGGAGATTCAGCTATAATGAAATAATTTTAGAATATCTCTACTAATTCAGCATAGGATATGCCTAGTGGAATATGGTATAAAAATTATGAGGTTTAAGGGCACACAAATAATATTTTCCATCATAATTTAGTGCGCACCATGCTATTGGATTGTGAAATTTTTCATTTGGACGATGATGTGAGTAGATTTCCTCTTTTGTAGTGCATCAGAAGAATGTGTCTATGTACTGTAAGATTTGAAATACTCATACTCATGACACTTTTAATTACAGAGTGATAGATCATATACATAAATCCATTGAGACTGGTGTGCGCCAAACTAGTATAGTAGGTGGATCTAAGGAATAGGCAGAATAGCATAATGAAGGGCGTAATAATGGGGATAATATAAATAGACGCTTCTGTGGTGGATATATAGGTCGAGGTCACGGCGGTGGAAGAGGAGGATTTCTTAGAGGAAATTTTTTTACTTGTGGATCTCCTTATCATTATCAGTGTGAATTCCCTCATAATGTAGTTTTCTAATGGTGTGGAAAACAACACAAGTTTGAAGAATGTCTAAAATTGTATGAGAATATTGAAAGAGACTGCGAGAATCGTATCGGCAATGATGCACCATGAAGAGGTTGCACTCCAACGGAATCGAATGGATCCAACGTAATCACAAGGATCGATCAACAATGGAAGATTAAAAAAATAGAAACAAAGTTTCTCATAAGGAAAAGACAATGGAGTGTCTTGGCATGCTCATAAATGAATAGTAAAAGGGTACATATAGGGTGTTGAGTAACCCTAGTGCATGACACACATGAAACCCTAAACCTAACCCATGTGAGATGACCCTCCAATATGTGAGGAGGACACATAGGATAACTCACACCAACACCCCCCCTTCATCGAAGCTGGGGTAGTGGCTATGATGAGTCAGACGGAAAGAGAAGACACTCCTAAACAACTAAGAAAGATGTGTCAATGGGGCCCGACAACTAAAGGCTTGATAAGGTGCCCATATACAAACAAAATCTTCCTAGAAGAAGAAGAAGAAGAGAAGGAATACATAGCCCAAAGAAGATGAGCAGCTACAGAAGACCTCACCCCAAGAAGAGACCGTAAGTGAAGAAACTTCATCTTAGTGAAGGGCTTGGTAAATAAATCTGCAATCTAATCAGTTGTCTGAATGTACTAAATGTCGATGATACCATCATGAATAAGCTCTCATATGAAGTGCATATGGATCTCAATGTGCTTCATCCACTGATGTTGAACTGGATTTCTGTAAATGGAGATAGTGCTCGTGTTATCACAATAGATAATGGTAGGCCACCGAAGGTGGATACCAAACTCTATCGAGAATACCCTGTTGCCAAATAGCTTTTGTGACAGTGTTAAGCTTAACCGCTCCTCGTATTCTGCCTCTATAGATAATATTGAAATTGCATTTTGCTTCTTGCTAAACCAACTAATAGGACCCGAACCAAGAGAGAAACTCAGTAGCTAGAAGTAGATTTCGATGATCTAAGTCACCAGCCAGATTAGAATCAGAACCCAATTAAGTCGATATCTACCCCTCCATGATAGTGAATGCCATGAGTATAAGTACCACCAACATAATGAAGGATCCATTTATCTACTTTCCAATGCAGCTCATGTGGATCCTACATGAATCTGGACATGATCCCAACATCATATGATAAATGCAGTCGAGTGTGAGTCAAATAAATCAAGCTCCCAAAGAATCATTTGTAAAGAGTACCATCAACCAATGGAGTAGAGCAATCTGAAACCAGCTTAACCCCGAGAGAAAACGAGGAGGAGAAGACTTGAAATTAGACATTTGAAAATGAGCTAGCAAATCAAGAGCATACTTAGGTTACAAAATCAAGATTCCTGAGTCAAATTGTGAAATCTAGATCCCAAGGAAGTAATGAAGCGAGACTTAAGTCACCATGGAAAACTTATTGGCCAAGGTGATCTTCATAGAATCAATAATAGAGGAAGAGTTTCCTATGATCAACAAGTCATCAAAATATAGAACAAGAATGAGTATGGAGTCAACTTGCTGTAGAATATAAGCATTTGGATCGAATGACACCTAGTAAACCCTGATGTAAGTAAAAAGGAGTCCATATTGGCATACCAAGCCCGAGGGGCTTGTTTAAGGCCATAAAGAGACTTCTTTAACTTATAAACAAGGGAGGATCTTGGACATAACCCGGAGGTTGTTCCATACGATCTCTTCCTCTAGGACACCATGAAGGAAGGCACTCTTAACGTCCATTTGATGGACTTTCCATCTGTTTTGCAAATGGCTAGGGCCATCGAATAGAAGTCATATTTGCAACCGAAGAAAAGGTTTCGTATAATCAACCCCAACTATCCGGGAGAAACCCTTTTCTACTAATCACACTTTAAACTTTTTGATGTCTCCATCTACTCCATACTTTGTTCGGAACACCCACTTACACCGAACTATTTTTCTTCCTTTCGGAAGAGTGGTGAGATCCTAAGTATCGTTCTTCATGAGAGAGGAATACTCCTCATCCATGGTAGAATCCCACTCAGGAATACCAGAAGCCTCCCAAAAATACTATGGATTAGTATCATAGGTGAATAAATAGTGGGGTCCATTAAAATTTGAGTGAGTACGTCTCATATCTGAAGTATCTCCAAATAAATCTCCAGCACTTTGCAAATTTTTCCTGGCCCAAAGGGGACCAGGAGGATCAGGCTCAAAGTCAGAAGATTCTTCACTTGAGTGAGAAGGGACATAGTCCTCATCATCACTAATGTCAGAATCGAAGACTTAAGTTTCTAATGGTTGGGAGGATTAGGAAGAGGAGCACGCTCAATGGCATCATCATCTAATGAGTTAGAATCCGAATCAGTGAGCTGAAAAATCTCAATAGGTGGAGAAGTAGAAGTTGAAGAAGACTCATCGAACTTAACACTTCTCTCAATATATAGCTTATGAGAAGTAGGATTCATTAATCGATATCCATTCACACCATCAGGATACCCTACAAAGATACAAGGTTTGGATTGTGGTTCCAAAGCCTTGCGTTTCTTCTTGGGAATTCAAGCCATAGCCTTGGATCCAAAGACTCGAAAGTGCTCAACATCAGGCTTACATCCAAACCAGGCTTCAAATGGTGTCATCCCTCTTACTGCCTTGTGTGGAACATGGTTTTGAATGTAATTTGCATAATTCAATACTTCAGCCCAATAATGCAGAGGAAGAGACTTTGATTGAATCATACAAGTGGCCATCTCCTTCAAAGTATGATTCTTTCTTTCTGTGACTCCATTCTCGTGAAGGGCTATACACAAATCGTATGCTACAAAGAGATCCCTTCAGCAAGACAAAAATCCATGAACCTATTGTTTACATATTCACCTCCATTGTCGGTTCAAGAACCTTGATAGACTATGCTTGCCTATTTCTCGTGAAGAGCCTTAAAGTCCTAAAAATGTTCAAAGACTTCATACTTAAGCTTAAGAAAATATACCCGGTATATTATGAATAGTCATCAATGAAGGTTAGCACATAAAGAGCTCTAGTAAATGAAGGAGAAGGAAATGGACTAGAAACATCACCGTTAACAAGATCCAAAGTATGAGTGGCTCTCTAGGATTTTACTTTGTCACGCTTCTTTTCAAGATGCTTTCCAAGGGTACAACCCTCACAAAGACCCTTAGAAAAATTGATGTGAGGCAAACCGTTGACCATTTCATTTTGGCTTAATTGTTCAAGGTAGCGATAATTTAGATGTTCGAAATGCTCATGCCATAGCTTACTAACCTCATTTGCATGAGTGAGCAAGGAAGTGGGCGTAGAATCAAAAGTAAAGTGGGAGAAGGTGTACAACCGTGAATGGTGATCTGCCTTTCCCTTAGCCACTGTAGTGTCATTGTTAAGCTCACGAATAATCACCGAGTTAGGACCAAATTCCACTTGCATTCCTTCACCAAGGTGAGTAATTTGGTAAACCGATAGGAGATTGGTAGAGAGATCAGGAACACTCAACACTTGGTTAAATGTTCCCCCATCCATCTCTACCAATCCACTACCGGAAACCAACACTGTCGTGTCATTACCCATCGTGATTTGGGACATTCCACGAGGTTAAATGTTGGAAAATTTAACATGCAAAGAAACCATGTGGTGCGAGGCATCGAAATCTATAATCCATGTCGATGAAGGAGCAACTATGGCTATAAGGGATTTTCCTTTCTTCTTATCATTTTTAGCACTTTTTGCAGCAGAAGACTCGGCCTTTGGAGCACTTTGTTTTATGGATTCAGGAACACTTATTTTATTCTTCTCAAGTAAATGAGATAAGTGATTAATCTATTTCTAAAAATAGTGTTGCTCTTCGTGACCAGACTTCTTGTAATAGGAACACAAATACTTGTTTTTCTGTGTCTTAGGCTCAGAAGTCAAAGTGTTTGTGTCATTTTTAGGTTTGGTCTTGGTTTCTTTCTTCTTTTCAGTCTTCTTTCCCTTGCTAGTACTTGCTACAAGGGCATGTGACTTGGACTTGAGAGACCCCATTTGAATGAGTTTGTCCTGTTCTCGAATGATTTGGGATGAAAAATAGTCAAAGGAGTAGATAATCCAAGTATCGCCCAAAGCAGCTTTTGTAGCGTAGAAAGTTGACACAAAGATAGAATATTCGGTACCTAGTTTAGAGAGAATTGACAAGATCAATTGAGAATATTTCTTCTCTACTTGACATCTTTTTAACAACAATCTAATGTGGACAAATTTTGAGAAGAAATCTTGTAGGTTTTCAAAGTAACCAGGATTTAACCCTAGTAGTTCATTTTCCGAATCATGCGCTCTCATAGCATCTAGTTGTCCAAACATCACATCCAACATTTTCCACATAGATTTAGGTGTTCGGATGCCTCAATGTGGAAGAGCAGGTCAAGAGAAACAAACATGCAAATAAGACCTAAAGATTCATCACTACAGTTTAACCACTTAGATTTTTCAGGTTCGTCATTTGGTTCAGTCTCGCCTCCACATGGTGATGCGGGATAACCCTTTACCCCTTAGTTTCATTATTATTTTTGATCTCCATTCGAAGAAGTTGAACGACACAAGAAAAGGAATTGAAAGTGCATCCATAGTGAAGAGAGAGAGAAAGAAAAGTAGAAAAGTAACACAACCACCCAGGACAATATAACAACCCCCTACTTTCGACACTTTATAGTTTAGTGTGTTGATTACAATCGGGTCCGTGCATGTGGTTTGAAACAATTGGTAACTCGACTTGCAATCAGTGTAATAATGCGCAAGAGAGGAGACCACAATAGTGTTTCGTGGAGCTCAGCAAAAAAGGAACCCGTAAACAAACACAAAAGCAAAATACAAGGAAGGATGTGAAAGCAAATCCTAGTATCAAAGCTAGGTAGTTAAGCGCGCCATCCCCAGAGTAGTGTTGGGATGGGTGACCTCCCAGGAAATTCCCGATGTCACTGCCTCCTAATGTTGTTAGGCCTAATTGGGTGTATACCCGGATCCATCGTGTGGGAGGGTATTGGCGTAGCAACTGATTAACACAATGAGATCCCTCTCCACCATCAGTTTGAGCTTTTGGTGTGACGGCAAGTTGTGTAGCTTTGATACCATGAAAGAGACTATGAGAATCATATTGGCAACGATGCACCATGAAGAGGTTGCACTCCAACGGAATTGAATGGCTCCAACGTAATTGCAAGGATCGATCAACAATGGAAGATTTGCAAAATAGAAACAAAGTTACTCATAAGGAAAAGACAACAGAGTGTCTTGGCATGCTCATAAATGAATAGTAAAAGGGTACATATAGGGTGTTGAGTAACCCTAGTGCATGACACACATGTAAACCCTAAACCTAACCCTAAACCTAACCCATGTGAGATGACACTCCAATATGTGAGGAGGACACATAGGATAACTCACACCAACAAAAATAGAATAGCATAATGAAGGGCACAATAATGGGGATAACAAAAATAGAGGCTTCTATGGTGGATATAGAGGTTGAGGTTGCAACAAAGGGAAGAGGAGGATTTATTAGAGGAAATTTTTTACTTGTGGATATCTTGATCATTATCGGTGTGAATGCCCTCGGACTATAGCTTGCTCATGGTGTGGAAAACAACACAAGTTTGAAGAATGTCTAAACTTATATGAGAATATGAGAAAGCATCACAAACAAGACAAGGGAACAACTATGATTAAGATACAATGCGTAGATGGAGATCAATGGATGCCAAAGGTGGTGCTTAGTTATGAATTACATGTGTTAGTCACCACACAAGTTGAGGCCACACACACTTGTGAACCTCCAAAGTATAAGCTAAATATAACAAAGAAAAAATTGATTAATTCCAAGTACCATGATGTTGAACATCATAAAGAAGTTTACTTAGAGACTATGGACATTATTAGGAATCTACAAGGAGAGATTTAGAGTTTGAAGGATCAGTACACTTGTTATAATGCACTAAGAATGTTGAAATTCCATAGAAGGACGTAGATGATTTAAAGGAGGTATGTCAAATTTTGCACCAGAAAACACAAACCCCTTGTTAGGAGAGTGACTGGTAGAAAATGTACCACGTGTAGGTAATGAGCATGAGATGCAGATACTTCATGCAAATCTACCTCCCCATAATCATGAGTATGATAAGGAGATTACATTGAATGCGATCATAAATGGATGTCTTATGAGCAACATTTTGATAGATACAAGTGTAGAAGTTAATGTACTCACATTGGATGCTTGGAATTAGATGGGTAGACCACCATTATAGCCTTCTTTGAATGTGTTGTATATGGAAAATAGAACTAGGGATAATCCTATTGGGGTGTTAAAAGATGCGACTATTATGATTCAGGGAGCCAAGTTTACTGGGGACTTTGAAGTATTGGATCTTGTAGAGGCAGATATTTTTCTATCATTACTTGGTCGCCCGATGTTATGTGAATAATACATATTTATGCTTCAACAAGGGGTACATTAGCTTTGAGAACAAATAAGAGTGTGTTATTATACCATTTACAAATGCAAATGTTTCCTGTATGTTGAGCCTTTGAGTGAAGAAGACTTGAATAGGATATACACACGTGCAATCAAAGATATTGAGGTGATTGACCCATCTAAGGAAGGAGTAATACACTGGGATGATGCTCATTCGATTCTTGAAATGTTGGTGAGAAATTTTTTGAGTAGACGAATTTTTGGATTTCTCACCAACACTCTGCGAGTTGAAGTCACTCTACTTAAACGGTGCAGCTTCTATATTTTCATGTGTGAGTAAAGTGATTTTTATCTGTGGTGGCCTTGTGGTTGAAGATATAATAGAGGCACTCCATTTACCTTCCAACAAAGCTAAAAATTACTTTCTAGAGAGGAATTTATCAAGAGAGCGGGAAAGGGAGTGAGAATATGAAGTAGGGAAACTAATGTTTGTAAGTAGAAACTCATATTCTTACATACATCAGTTAGAAAATCTTACACATGCATTTTAAAATAAGAAAACAACATGATTTTGGGGCCACTGGCTAGAGGAAACCACACGTAAAAATATGTACACATTCATATGCCTTGGAAAACACAAAGTTATTCATTTATTAGCTTGTAAAATCACAGTTGTACATAGTGAGGAATTGAGGAAATTAAAGAGGGGAGATAGCAGAAAATGGATAACTCTTTTTCACTCACAAGTAAGCAACAACTCTCTCATGAATTTATAATAATACAACCAACTAAGAAATTTCAGAAGTCCAGAAGACGCTCAAATGAGGAGATTATTACAATTTATAGAAGAGGAGAAACTCTTCATCTTCCCGTGACCTTTCATATGTTCTATTTTGACTTTAGACTATTCACATTCCTATCAAATATTAAGTTCCTTTTATAAAAACAAGGAAAATTAATTTTTACATCATGTTTATAAAGTAACTTTTAATTGAATTAAGGCCATATTAAAAATTAAAAAAACCCAATGTAAAATTAGAATGTTTAAGAGAGAGAGAAGAAAGAATCATGCAGAAGAATGAGCTGCTCTAACGGACATGATCTCACTTCCTGACTGGTCTCCATCTTGCATTACGAGAAGATCACTGTTTCTCCAAATTCCTTATTGAAATGATCCATTGCAAGTTCCACTCTATCGGCATGGGGAATACGCACACATCTTAGACTCTTTATCCACCCATTATAAACAATGTTGATATCTTTGTACTTCTTGAACCAGCATGGATGCTTTTACTCGTAATGAGTGTAATGGTGACATGAATTCTGAGAGTAATTTTAGGTATCCTTATTGAAGGATAGTGGATTTTCCATCTCTTTTTTAACATATTCTTCAAATGGCCCAATCACTTCATCGGTTGTTATGTCTTCCCCATTACGTGAGACACTCCAAGTTTCTGAATTTGGTGATTAATACTATCTTGCAACTTGTATGCTTGTTCCTCATTTCCCTCCAACTTGTAAATGGCTCAATTGGTTACTTCAAATATGATTTCTAAGGCCCTTGACCATACACATGAAAAGTCTTCAAAAGGGGTGCTAAAAACCTTCTTTCTAATTAACTCCTGAGAGAGATTTTTTCTCATTTCATTCACCAGTGGACACAGAGGACCCCAATGATCCCTTTCTTTCTCCAAATATTCTCTGAGTGCCCATGTCCTATTTGCAGTTGCACACATGTAGGTGAAGATTTTGACTTCCTCTTAGAGAACCAACTTTCCCTTTTCAGAAATTGTGTTGATCCATTCATTATTAGCTCGTCTTTGTAATGTGAGATCTTGTATCCTCTTGATAGATTTTGGGTTGAAGCTACTAATGGGTGCAACTTATTTGATAGGAATTTATGAGGCATTCAGATTTACTAGGTTTTGTACATTGGATGGAATAGTTTGCACCTGATTTTTTATCCCGTCTATTGTTTTCTTATATTCTTTGTTCCTTTCCACCAAGCGGGTGGAAAATTTCTGATACATATGCAAATAACCTTCATGAGTAGCTAACCCAAGTTGTATTGTGATCGTTTCATAATCAACCGGTCTCATTTCATACACTAGCTTGATCACCTTAGGTTAGGATACCTCGATTTATTGGTTACTTGTTTATCCAATGTAGAACGGTGAGGCCGTGTGCATGAACTTTATTTTTCTTCCCTTATCCAATGAGGCAATTATTGATAAATCAGGGACCATGACCTATTGAACAATGTGTGTATCAGGTTTTATTGTCTCTTACATCCATGGGAACATTTCATCAGACTCAGGCTCTATGATAGGTATATCAACCATTCCTTACTCAGGTAGAGGAGGCATATCTTGGATGGGAGAGGCAGTAGTATGGACAAGAGGTGAGGCCTCATATGGTGGTTCAAAGACTGGGTCTTGAACTGTGTGCTCTTCTTCTACTTGTGTCTCTATCACTGGGTCTTCTTCATGCATTTTTATAATTGAGTCTTCCTCTTGCATTTCAGTAACTATGTCTTCCTCTATCCCGGCTTTAGTTGGTGGATTTTCATGAGAAGAAGTCTCGATTCTAGTGGTTTTTCACTTTGAAATTTCTCCAGAGTGTCTTGAACTTGAATTAATTTCTACCACTTTTGATGATTACTATTTTGAATCTTGTTTCGATTCATGGGGACACATTGAGATATAATGACTATGCCTCTCTTCCTTTAGAACCAATCCCTCGTTCTCCTGACCACTTTCTTAGTTTGTTCCTTTATGTCTCCTGACTTGCAAATGTGCCAATTGAATTGAGGCAATGGGGAAACCTTGATCGCCGCATATTCAAGATCATACATTTTGTTCCATCATCTTGCAAAATATCCTCATACCAAGAGAACTGGAATTTCCTCATCTCATCAACTGTCATCCTCATGTGATCCTTCTCCCTTCAAATTTTTTTGACACAATTGGCCTAATAGTCCTCAATTTACAGATCATGGCACAACTCTAGAATATGAAATGCATCCAAATCAACTCGTATGTCAAAGTTGGGTCTAGCGGTGTAGAATGTAGAGTCAAATGTGTGAAGGTAGCCTCCAGATGAGATGCATCATTTACATTCTTACACGTGAACACCCCGAGAGATATGGGAAATGAGATCAACTTCTTTTTCTACTTCTGAGTTTTTTTCACCTGCATGAACTTCCTATAGAGCTCAAATAGCACAATTTGGTCACTAAGGTACTTGGGAAACCTTAGGGAGCTTGGTCAAAGTTAGAAACTCACAAGTAGGAGAAATTTGAGAATTGTATGAAATAGGAACCATATTTTTATTAAGGATGCCACTTGTGGTGACATCCTTGCCTCCAAATCACCCTCCAAAGTTTAGACCATGTACATCATGAATGCATCATTCATGTGGGTGAAGTGTCTATGAATTTCTTCCATTACCAACTGGGGAAGTTTCTTGAATGTTGGGACTTTGGAAATAATGTTCTAGGTGAGAGACAGTCCTTTGAATGACCTTGAGCTAGCAAGAAAATAAGCAAAATAAGAATTCATGTGGAAATTATTTTTCGTTGGCATCTAGAATACGATTCTGCAGATGCAAGTTATCACTAATAATATGCCCTCAATCGATCCATTTCTTTCCTTCAATCATTATTAGGATAAAAAGGGCCATCCAATATTGAAAGTACCTTGTATTTACTTCTCCCATCACCCGATAATGAAAGTGATCACATCTTAATAGCCTTTATGAAATTCGCATCTCAAAAGTGTCTTTGAAATCCTTGAAGGATTTCTTCCTATCTTCATCCATGACCATAATGTAACCCCTTACAGGTATGCATCCATTTTTTCCCACTCGTGCACAACCTTATCTTTTGTGATGATGGCCATGTTGGGTGATGTCATAATTTGCAGAGTGAGTGAGATGGTTATGGGAGCTATGACTTCCATTTCCATACCATTTTCAGATCAAATTGTTCATGTGTTAGGCTCATAGTGATGTGAGCATGCCAAGACCATCTCAATGCTTTATATGGACATAGGGTATCCCGTGAATCGTGAACAACCCACTTGTGAATACTTGATCCCCAATATTCCCTCTTTCCTTTTTCATCATGGGGCATTTTAGATAATTGAAATCCATATAGGAGACATCATTGTCATCTATCTCATACTCAGAAGAGAAATGTTTTGTTGGTTTCATTCCTAAAAACTTGAACTTCATGATTACTCAACACTTACTATGTCTAGGAAGGGTGACTTACTATTTTTAGTAAGTGATAGAAAATGCTTCTCTCGAACTCCAATTGCAGTTACCAACTTGAATCTCCAACCCCTAGCATACTCCTTTTTGTAATCCACCCTCTGGAATGACTTACTATTTTTAGTAAGTGCCTATGAGACAACTTACTATTTTTAGTAAGTATGAAAGTTCAGCTTTTTCAAACCTCAATTAGATATGACAACTTGGATCTCTTCTTCTCACTGTGTTCCTCTCGCCTTCTGAACTAGCTTGCTATTTTTAGTAGGTGCTTATGAGACCACTTAATATTTTTAGTAAGTGTCAATTTTGAGTCGAGGTGACCTTTCCAATGATTATCACCTATGATACATTATCTATGCTTACCGCCTTCTTCGTTGATTATTCAAATGGTGACCTACCTAAAATAGCAATCTCCCATGTAGAAATGCTTGCTATTTTTAGTAAGTATGCTTCATCGATTAGATCAAAATGGGATGCATGTTTGTTATATGATTTTTTCCCCAACATCAACCCTCTGAAATTTTAGGCCTACCCACTCGCCGATTAGTGAGATTTTAAAATTTGAAATTTTTCATCCGACGATGGTCATGCACCACGACATCCATTAATGGAGATAAAAAAATTCAGGTCTACTTCTCCTTGGATGTTGATAAAATTTATATTTTTGATGTGGGTTTTTCCTTCTTGTTTCACCAATGAATTTTCTTTGTAAACCGATCACTGGTTTGTGAGGAAACGAGCTCTTTGTCTTCATTACATGGAAAAGAGGATTTTCTTGCTGCAAAAAATCTTTGCTACGAATGGGAAATCTATTTCTGAGGTTTCTACAGCCGCCAAAAATGATGAAGACAACAAATAATGGTTCTTTTCAAGTTACGACAATTTCTTCGTCGTCTTCTGATGAGGGTTTTCAGATGAAATTCTTCATTTTACCTCCATTCTTCTCCTTTTCGATTTGATTTTCTTCTAAAATATATGTTTTTCAATGTGGAAGGACTTTGCATATTTCATTGAGTGCATAAATGGAGGTTGGGATGTCTAGGAATTTTTTTCCAAACTTCGGACATGGTATGGAGATGTGGGGAGATGAACTGAGATACATAAATGGCTAAGTCCTGGATTTCATGCATTCAATAATTAGGCATGAGGTATGGGAAAAAAATTTCCCCGATGTCCCTTTTCTAAAGGGATGTGAAATTCCCCATCGCGCCTCATCGTGACACTTGGCGGGATTTGACTAGCTAAGCATGTTTGAGCGAGGAGCTTGCGAGAAGCACCTAGGAGCTAAGTTTCGAGCATATGGAGGACCAAAATGCATATCTAGGGCTGGGATAATTTTAATGTCCCCGATATCCCTTTAATTAAATTGATTAAAGGTATATTAGTTTCCACATCACGCTAGGTTGCGACACCTGGTGATCATCCATGTAGTGAGAGGAAAGCCTCTAGTTAGCTCTTAGGGGCTGAACTAGCAATGATCCATAGGGATCCGAAATAACTCTACTTCATCAAAAGCATCAAACATAGAGAGAGAAAAAAACAACAAATTGGAGGTTCTGTATTTTAAGTAATAGGACCACCACCCAACCGGGGCGGCAGTCCCAGGACTATCGGTCTACACAAGGCGGTGGTCCTGGCCATTACAGACAAAAAACAAAATTTGAAACAAACAACCTCTAAATTTGATAGGATGTTCATTTCTCTTCTCCTTCATGACCTTTCCCATTCTCCAGTGCACGAGAGGACATGAGAAAGGCTATAAATACATGATTTTAGAAGTGTAGAAGATCATCGAAGCATGGGAGCAAGTGAGAAAGAAATATTAGTCTTTGGAAATTGTATTTTGTAGAAGAAATGAGTGTTGAGACAGAGCAAGCAAGTAACTGGAAGGAAGTTTTGAGTTATTATCTACTTCTCTTTCTTACTTATTGTAAATTTTGTACCTGTTGATTTAAATTGGCCAATAGAAGTGGGAAGGAAGAGCAATTGCCCTTCCCGATCGTGGTTTTCCTCCATTGGAGGTTTTCTAGGATAAAATTGTTGGTGTTATGAGCTTATATTCTTTCCTTTACTACAATTTTTGATTCTAAGCACAATAGTAATTCATTCACTAGCTATCTCTATTATTTTCTAATAGAAAGTAAACAACAATGAATAATATTGTGATTCGTGAATAATTCCAAAGTTGAAGAGTTTATAGATCATTTTGGTATCAGATTTAAGTATCCAGGACTATGGTATTTCATTCTTGAATTTGTATGACAGTGACAAGATCTAAAGGTGAAAAATATTTACCTTGTGATCCAGAGATTTCTACAAAGAAGTGGAAACAGAGAATTCGGGGAGAAATGGAGGAAGAGAACTTGGTCCGTAGAATCGAGATGTTGGAGACCATGATGGATAGGATGTTTAGAAGGGAAGAGGAACTTGCAAATTTGCATAAGACAGCTTCCTTCAAGTAAGATGCCATGGACTCGGTGGTTCGAGGCTTAGCCAAAAATTTTGGTATAGGAAATAGTCACCGTGAGGAAGATTATGGGGAAGAGCATGAAGAAGAGACTTCTAACACAAGAGAAAAGGTAAAAAATGAACATACTCATTTTAAAGTTGAGACTAAATTCAAAATCAAAAGATTTGAAGGAAAAGTAGATGTAGAATTACTGGATAAATGGTTGAAATAGTTAGAAGTCTATTTTAGCATCCATAATGTCATTGAGGCACAAAGGATCACCTTTGCACATCTGAAAATGGAGGGACATGCTCTAGTTTGGTGGGAAACTCATCTAACTACTTTTGAAAAGAAGAAACATCCTATTGTGAAATCTTGGCAAGACTTTAAGGAATTACTTAGAGCTAAATTCTATCCTATTGGCCATAAAACTGACTAAATGATTAAATGGCAGTATTTTAGACAAGGCAGTGGTCAAAGTGTGTAGGACTATACTACAGAGTTTCAGAGGCAAGCCATGTTGTTGAACATGGATTTGGAGGATGAGGATATTCTGACCAAGTACTTGGGAGGACTTCACACTCACCTTCGAAGAAAAGTCATCTCCACAAAGCCCAAGGATCTCAATGAAGCATGTGTACATGCATACTACATAGATGATGAGAAAAATCAAGGAGAAGCAGAGCCAAGGGTAAAGAAGTCAACAAATCAGCAGAAAAAGTATTATGGGAAAATAAGTAACAAGAGTAAGTGAAAAGGGAAAGGTAAACAAGTCTGTAACTACTTTAAATACTTGTAAATATCCCAAGAATTTTTTCAAGAATTGTGATATTAATGGTCATACTTGCTACATGTTGGAAGTTACATCCAGAGTTACATCCAAAGAACCGAACCAAGGACTCCAAGAATTCCATGACATCTGTAAAGATAGAAGGGGAGGTGGAAATCGAAGATGAATCTTATGTAGATGAAAGGCTTTGATGCACATACACCAACATGGATAGTGAAGAGGAGATGAGTAGACTATTCCATATTAAAATCCAGATCAAGAGGACTAAGGTAAATGCTTTGGTTGATACCGGTTCTCAATCTAATTTGATTTCTGAGGTAGTTGTAAAGAAGTTTGGTCTTGAGACTTACGAGCATCCGCACCCATATCCTTTGGGTTGGATTAAGAATGGTGTTGAAATTCATGTAACAAGAAGATGTAAGGTCAAGCTTGGGATAAATTCCCAATATATAGATGTTTTTAAAGCTAACGTTATTCCACTTGATGCTTTTGATGTTGTATTCAAGAGTCCTTACTTGTATGTTAGGGATGTTATCTTTATGAGAAGGGAAAACTGCAGTACAGATGGGTCAAGGATAGGATCAACTACAACATCCAAGCACACCAACGTAAGACATGGGTTAATATGGTAAGTGTTAACCAAGCAAAATGGCTTATTTAGGAAAATCATAATCAGTTTTGTTTACTTTTACTAAAGGATAAAAAGATGGGCTAGAAGTTTTAGAATTCCTAACCAAGGAAAACAAGATTTGTATAGTATCATTCAATCTTTCCAGAAGTATTTCAGGCTCTAGTGGATTACCAAAATGGGAAGTAGAGCATGAGATTCAGGTTGTTTCCCGAGTCACCCATCGAACATCGGGGTGTATAGATAATCCTTACTTGAGAGTACTGAAGTAAAGAAGCAACTCCAGGAACTAATAGACCAAGGGGTAATACGTCCGAGCACCTCACTGTGTGGTACACCTATTGTGATGGTGCCAAAGAAGGATGGTTCTTGGAGAATGTGCATCGACTACTGTGCTTTGAACAAGATCACCATAAAGAACAAATATCCACTTCCCGCATAGATGATCTCTTAGAACAACTTCAACATGTTAAATTTTTCATGAAGTTGGATCTCAAGTCCGGTTATCACCAAGTTAGAATGAAGGAGGAGGATATATGGAATACTGTCTTCAAAACAAAACAGGGTTTGTATAAATGGTTAGTACTTCCTTTTGGATTATGCAATGCACCTACTACATTTATGAGATTGATGAATGATGTATTGCGGGATTTCATAGATTCATGTGTCATTTTATATCTAGATGGTATCCTGATTTTTAGTGCCACATAGGAAGAACATCTAACTCATTTACAACAAGTCTTGCAAGTTCTCAGGGAGAAACAATTACTTTTTAATATGAAGAAATGTGAATTTTCCAAATATTCACTTGTTTATCTTGGGTATGTGGTTGGAGGAGGATAGCTATGAGTGGATCCATAGAAGGTGGAAGCCATCACAAATTGGCCAACACCAACAGAGCCACGAGAGACTCGAAGTTTTGTGGGAGCAATATACGGTACATACAAAAATTCATTTAGACTTTCTGATGATTGCAGCACCTCACACCACGTGGCTGCAAAGAGTAAGGGTTTCAACTAGGGTAAGGAACAAGAAAAATCCTTTGAGTTATTGAAATACAAGATTAGTCATGCTCCAATACTTTCTCTTCCTAGTTTACAACAACCTTTTGAAGTAGAGATAGATGCTAGTGATTACGCCATGGGCATAGTGTTACTTCAAGGAGGTAAACTCGTATGTTATCATTCTAAAACCTTCACTTCAGTAGTTAAAGGATATTCAGTATATGATAAAGAAATGTATGCACTAGTTCAGGCAATTAAAAAATGGAAACATTATTTGTTGGGTAAAGAAAATATTGTGCACACTGACCACAAACCTCTCCAATATTTGCAAGCACAATCTAAATTGTAGCAGGCAAGGCACTAAAAATGGATGGGATTTCTTCAATAGTTCCATCTAGTGATTAAATACAAGAAGGGTAGTACAAATTTGGTGGTAGACATGTTGTCTAGGCCACCCACATGGGAAATATTTTCCTATTTGGCCACTATCTCTCAGATTGAGCCTTCACGAAGGAATCTTATGGAGAAGCATATGCCCAAGACAAAGACTTTGGGGTAACATTTCAGAAGTTACAGTCTCAAAGGGATGAAAAGACAGGGGATTGAAGACTGGTATCTCAAGGATGGGCTACTCTACTGATGGGGGAAACTTTGTGTTCCTAAAGAAGAAAGACTTCTATTGATGAGGGAAGCACATACCTTGAAAGTAGCGGGACATTTAGGTGTTGGTAAGACCCTAGCCCACTTGCAAAGGTATGTATATTGGCCCAACATGTAAGAAGAAGTATCAAAATTTATTCGTGTATGTGAACTTTGTTGTACTAACAAGCCTAAAACTAGGAAGGAAGGTTTGTATATGCCTTTACCAATACCTACTCATCCGTGGGAGGACATTTCTATGGATTTTGTAGGAGGATTACCTATGTCTAAACATGGCCATGAATATATCTATGTTGTTTTGGATAGATTCATTAAAATGTGCATTCTTATGGCATGTAAAAAGACAGTAAAAGCACATGAGGTGGCAGATATTTTCTTTGCTAATGTATGGGTGCATTTTGGTTTTCCAAAGTCTATTGTCTCTAATAGGGATTCCAGGTTCTTGGGAAGTTTTGGACTACTTTATGGGACAAGATGGATACTAGGTTACAGAGGAGCAACACTTTCCATCCACAGACAGATGGAAAAATAGAGGTGGTAAATTGGACTTTGGTACAGTTGATTAGAGGGTATAACAGTAAGTACCTAAGGACTTGGAATGAGTCCTTAGCCTACATTCAACATTATTATAATCGAGAAGTACACACATCCACTATGAAGTCACCATTTGAAGCATGCGTGGGATATCTATCTACAAATCCGTTGGACATAGCAGTTGGACAAAGAGGATGAAGAGGATACACGAGACATAGAGGTGACTAGAGCTAACAAGTTCATTGAGAGGATCCAAAAAATCCATCTCAAGGTCAAAGAACAACTAGAAAAATCTTAATCAAAGTACAAAGATAGGCATGATCAGCATAGGAGGGAATAAAAGCTTCATGTTGGAGACAAAGTTTAGCTTTACTTGAGTAAGGAGAGACTAAAAGGTCAAGCATGGAAGCTCAAACCACTACGATATGGACCCTTCACCATATTGGATCAGGTTGGGGAAAATTATTTAAGACTTGATTTTCCATCATTCATGAGGATGTATTCTGTAGTAAATTGCAAGAACTTGCACCTATATGAGCCATCCATGTTGGATGAAGATGAAGAACTACAGTTGTTACCTTCCATTGAGGATTGTGTCTTAGACTCATGAGGTGAATTAGAGGAGGATGTAGTCTTTATAGCAGAAAGTCGAGAGACTAGAAGAGGTCCCCGTGGAGTCTTGGCAGAGATTGGACTAAAAGGGAAGACACCAAGGTGGGCCCGGTGGTACTCGAAGGAGCAAGTGAGGGAATTTTTCCCTCATCTACTCCCTCACTAAGATTTTTCAGGACCAAAATCCTCCTAAGAAGGGGAGCTGTGATCCATAGGGATCCAAAATAACTCTACTTCATTAGAAACAATCAACACAGAGAAGAAAAATAACAAAATGGAGGTTCTATATTTTAAGTAACATGACCACTACCTGCGCGGGGTGGTGGTTATAGAACCATTGCCCATCCAGGTGGTGGTCCCAGAATGCCCGGTGCACTTGGGGCGGTGGTCCTGGCCATTACGGATAGAAAACAAAATTTGAAATGAAAAACCTCTGAATTTGAAAGGATGTTCATTTCTCTTCTCCTTCATGACCTTTCCCATTCTACTCGGTGAAAGAAACCCCGATGTATTTCTACGTGTCTTAGAAGCCCAATGAAAGGATGTTAGTGATAGAAGAAATATGCTAGTTTATACTCTGCATGGGACAACTCAAACATTGGTGGGCTACACACATAGGCAACCTATTGGAAAGGATTTTGATTCACACCATGTTCAAAAATTTGAGAGAATTTGAATGGATGGGTAGGAGGCCTTACCACCATCACTCTGGGTACATAAGTTCTATGCAACCCTCGGTAGTTATGCACGTACATGGTATGTACATGTAGAGTTGACATAGAAATCTGTTAATTGGCAAGAGAGTACCTCAGGTATGATTCATACTTTTGATTACTTTTCTACTAAACCTCCAATCAATGAAGCATTGTAGATTATGAAGTGCCTTAATTTGGGAGATAACTCAAAGGCTGAGGAAATTTTGTTAGAAATTTTTTGTGAGTTGGGTTTAGAGGCGTGCCTTGACCTTCAAGAGATTAAAAACAAGAAATAGTCTACGCCCGGGAAGAAAAGGACAAGGGTAAACTGATATGCATAGTAGATGATGAGGATGATGAGGATAATAACCTAGATATTAACCACACTAAAGGTACACACGAGGTGATGGATAAAATAGATGAAAAGGTGCACTCGTATCATGAACCTATAAAAATAAAGAAGGTTAAAATTGGGACATATGCAGAACATAAAGAAGTGATTATTGGTGACTATTGGTTTGAGCAAGAGGTGGAAAATTTTATTGAGTTGTTACGAATTTTGGAACTTATTTCCAAGGGATATCATAAGTTGAAAGTAGTACACCCTTCTTTAGGTGAGATGTGAATAAAACTTAAAGAATATGCACACCCGATTAGGAAGAGGCCATATAAGATGAATCCAAATTTGCGCGTCAAGGTGAAAGCATAAATTGATAAGATGGTGAAATATCGAATCGTTAAGCCCATTAAGGAGTTAGAATGGGATATCCCAATGGTAATAAGGATTAATAAGGATGGGAAGATAAGGATATATGTGTAATAGATGGAGATGAAATTTTCATGTGTTATAGATCATTTTACAAGCCCATTCACGAGAGGAGAACCCGGAAGGAATTGCAGGGAGAGAGATCTACTCTTTTACAAATGGGTTTTCAGTTATCATCAAGTACGCATAACAAAGGAAGATCAAGAAAATATAACTTTCACCACTGAATGGGGAATTTTTGCATACATAGTTATGCCCTTTCGACTTAAGAATGTGCCTATAGTATTTTTGCACGCTTTGTATAGGCATTTCAAGATTTCATTCATAAGGTTTTATAGGTATATCTAGATGATTGGAAAGTGTATGGTCTAGTTAAGGATCATTGTGACAATTTGAGACTTATGTTTGAGAGGTGCACACAATTGAGCATATCCTTAAATATTAAGAAATGTATCTTTGTGACACGTTTTGAGACTTTTCTTGCACATATTATTTGTAAAGAAGGCTTGTTAGTAGATCCACCAAGGTCATTGTGATATTGGGATTAGAAGAACCTAAAAATAAAAGTAAAGTGCATGGATTTCTTGTTCATATAATTTATTATAGGAAATTCATTAAGGGAAATGAAAATATTTCCATGCCCCTGGAGGAATTATTGAAGGCTAAAAGAAAATTCTATTGAGGTGAGGTGAAACAACAAGTGTTTGAAACACTGAAGGAAAGTTTGACCACTACACCTATTTTGCACTTTCCTTCATGGGAAAACCATTTCACATCCATATTCATACTTCTAGGATTGTGATTGGCACCATGTTAGCATAGCCTGGAGAAGGAATTGTAGACCAACCTATTTGTTTTGCACGCAAGAAGTTGACACCAACTGAGAAAAATTATACAAATACTAAGCGTAAAGCTTTATCCATGATTTACATGTTGCACAAGTTCAAACAATACTTATTGGCTACATAGTTTATATTCTTTATAGATCATATGACACTTAATTATTTTGTCAATAAGCCTATTTTTCAAGGGTGCATATGTAGGTGGATACTACTATTTCAAGAGTTTTAATTTACAATGATTGTAAAACCAAGAAAAAATAACTCAAGGCCTGATCATTTTTCAAAGAACAACTCTAGTGAGGACGCGAAATGAATTGAGGACACAATTTTTGGCTGCATAGCTCTTTAGATTGAATCGTGCACCCACCGAGTTGGAATATATTTCAGTCTTTTTGTGCACTAGACAGGTGCCTGAGGGAATGAAGACTTTAGAGAAGAAGAAACTTGAAATATGCGTGACACATTACCAAATGATAGGTGCAGATTTATAAACACTGGGTTGTGATGAAGTTTTGTGTTAATTTGTATTTGAAACATGAGCACGAAGCTATTATGGAATAATCTCATGGTGGAATTGTAGGAGGTCATTATGTTGGAGATGCCACCGCACACAAGATTTTGATGGTTGGATTATGGTGGGAAACTTTATATAAGGATATCAAAGAATATGTCAAGGTGTGTGATCATTTTCAGCACCTTGGGAAACCTGGAACTAGAGATGAGATGCCTTTGAGGCCTATTGCAAGTGCTGAACCTTTTGAGAAATGGGCGATTGAATTTTTAGGTCCTATTTCCCCACCCGTGCGTAGGAATAGTGTGTGTTATATCATAACTTGTATAGACTATCTGACAAGGTGGGAAAGTGAAGCGCCTAAAAAGGATTACATGATAGCTACATTAGTGATATTCTTATGCGAGAAAATTATTAGTCATTATGGATGTCCATTGAGTATTAAAAGTGATAGGGGCACACACTTTTTTGAATTAGAGAATCAAGATTTTATTTCCAAATTTTATGGTGGTGCACCACAAGACAACACCCTATCACCCATTTTGCAATGGTACTATTGAGGATTTCAACAATATTTTAGGATAAGCACTGACAAAAATATATGATGTTGGAAGGAAATACTTGGGATGATAAAGTATTTGTTGTACTTTGGGCATACATAACTACTTACAAAAGGTTGAACAAGGCCACACCCTTTCAGTTGGTGTTTGGCATAGAGGTTGTGTTTCCTATTGAATTTATGTTTCCATCCTTGTGTATTACATGTGAAGGAAGAATAGATGATGAAAATGTTGTTGAAGAGTGCATACACAAACTGATGCGGTTGGATGAAGGAAGCATTATTTCCCAAAGGAGCCCGAAGACGAAAAATAAAGGAAGAAGGCATGGCATGATATAAATATTCAGACTAAGGAATTTGATTTTGGAAAGATGGTTCTTACCGTATGATTCGAAGTTTTCACACCACCTA
Source organism: Taxus wallichiana var. yunnanensis (assembly GCA_018340775.1). NCBI lineage: Eukaryota > Viridiplantae > Streptophyta > Pinopsida > Cupressales > Taxaceae > Taxus > Taxus wallichiana. The sequence continues at coordinate 614,835,593 of CM031244.1, forward strand.
TGGAAACTAGAAGTTCATTGGTTGGGACTCTTTATTGTAACAAAGATACTAGACTCAAGTGATTTCTAGTTAGAGGCGTTAGATGGCACTTTATTACCCCATTACTTAAATAGGAGTAGGCTAAAGTACTACTATCAATAATTTTTCTTGGTTTTTGTAATAAGGTAGTATTTGCACTTAGATTATATTTCCATTTCATGCATTTTCTTTATATGTGTTTCCTTTCATTATTTTTATGATTCGTCAATTTATTTCAATTGTTTTGTTGTAATAAGCATCCTTGCGTACATTGAAGTAGCTAATTACTATCTATTGGATTCATGCATAGAGGATTGTGCATACTTTTATTGTGGTGTGTATCGAAAGAATAATTTATTAGTGTTATGTTACAGATTGGTGTGTTGCAGTGAAAAGGTTACAAGTGCTCAAATGAAAGGTATTTAAGGAATTTTTCTCATATTAAATACCACTCCTAGATGGACGGATGTGCAGTGTAATGCGAGGTAGGTAGTACCATCGAAAAATACTTGGTATGAGGCGTAGTGGATAGATACTTTGGGATAGGAAAGTGTGCAAAAGTAATTTTGTGGCTGAGAAGTACTGGGTGCACCTGAAGGTTACGATAGGGATGCGAGAAGAATATGACGCAACACATGGAAGAGTGAAACAAGAGAGAATTAATGTTGCATAAAGTGGTAGTTCAGAGTAATTAATGTGGAAAATTGGAAAAAAATTAAAGAAAAATCTATAAAGGGAGAGTATGTGAACCTATTTCTTACCTTGCATCCTTGTGTTTTTGAGCTGAGAAATGCGAAAAGTGTGAATTGAAAAGAGAAATTGATAAAATGGCAAACCAAGTGAATTCAAGACACGACATTGACAGAGCTCTCCGTGGAAGAGTTTTTGATCTTGTTGGGTGTGTGAGGAAGGAAGGTTTACATGGTTAGGGTTTCAAGGAGACGTATTTGTTGCTAGGTCACACGAGGGTATGAAATATTTTGCGAAATATATAAGATCGAAGGTGCAAGGGTAAGGCATTGCAACATTTATAGTTTTTAGGGCACATTGTTATCTAAGTAATTAATGGCACTAAGGAGAGTGGTGGTAATTGAGAAGGAGACCAAGGAAGTACCACACGAGTGGTTTGTATAAATGCAATACCCTAAAGAGGTGATCAAAATAAGGGAGTGGAAATCACAAATGATAAAATGCAAAATTGGTGAATTCAATCATCGAGACAGAGAGACATGGAAGTATATAAAGGATGATACTATTTTGAAGACAAACAAGTGAATTGTAGATGGGCAAAAAGTAATCGGCAGAGTTTGATCTATAAGCTACTTGAGAGTGTTGGGGTTATATAGTTGTTTGAGTTTTCATTCTTTAGCAAGCTTCCAAAGTCTGTACAAGTGGCTTGTATCATGGGTTCATGAAGACTACTTCTATTTTGCATAAAGAAGAATGCAAATTACAGAAAATTGATCAAAAAAAGTTACAGAGTTGTGTGAATCTGGTACAAAAATTACAGTGATCTATCGGATGATAAGGGAGTAGAACAAACATATGTCACCTTTAAGTATGATAAGGGAGGATGAGATTTCTATGTCAATAATATAAAGGATCTGGCTATAATGGTCGTTGTGTGACTAGTTAGATGTAAGATTGGTGACTTGGAGAGATGGAAGGATGTGAACAAGCGATGGTTATACATAACACACAAAATGGTTATACATAACACATAACATGTTTTTTATTATGTGTGTTTCAAAACTGAGATCTAGTTATTATGATAGGATATATATATATATATACTTTGATTATGGTTATTATGAACATGCATTATAATACCTTGGTAAGGAAATAACAAAGAGGGACGTGGTACCTTTGCACACTTCGTGAGCACTCGGATATGTTTGAGTGATGTGTTAGTAATTATAGGGTTCAAGTGGGAAAATTAGACTACAATAGCCCATTATCCCGACGTCACTAGTAGGAATGAAACTTAAGAACACTATTTCACACACAAGCATAAAGAACTACATGGAGTTTGGAATGTAGTGTAGTGCTTGGTCATTATTTCACTCTTCAGTGATAATTGTGGTTAGTTCAACTTCACATATTACATATTTCATTTAGATTTGATGTGTTTTTTGAGCTTGTACAAGGAGCTATGTTTTTTTACAAGTTACAAGTACCCTCGGTGATCAAAGTATGAATATAGAGTAACTAATAAGAATCAACATCAAAACCCTCGTGACACGTAAGAAATCGAGACCCTAACCATTTACGTACTCACTAGTTCCTAGACTCAGATAGTAGCACCTAGGAACTACTACCCTATTATGGGTGGCCCTATCCAGTCTCGGTCCAAAGTTCCATAATTCATGGTGATGTTTTGTAATACCCTTTCCTTCCGATCCAATATATAGTCTCGACTATCTACAAATCACATACGAATTAGCCAAGTTATTTTTCTCTCCTATTTTCTTATAGAATTACATTATTAGAGTTCTTAGCATCTATATTTTATCATATTAGCTACTCTGCAATTATATTTAATTCAGCTTTGATAAAATCGAGATAGAGGAGAATAGTAGAAATGTTTCTTGTAAAATCTTTAATCTATATAAAATATAAAGGATTCTTTTTATAGGTAATTTCATTTGATAACTTACTAAGGTAGTGAACGGTTTTCCTTTTCTACTATTTTCACTCATTTTTAGGCTTGATTAGGGTTTTTTCACTTTAATCAAACAAGGAATGAAATAAGGGCTACATGGGGTTGTTTTGACTAATTAACTTATATCATTAACCATTTATATCATAATAATTCATTAATACTTGTAACAAGTATACACAATACAATAAAAACTCATAAATACATGGGATTATGTGCACTTAGCCAATTACAAGTGATTGTATGTAAATTTGGTTAATCTGGATGCTTTGAAATAGGGGTCTCTGGACTAGATAATTCTCTGGAACTGAAACTAGCTTGTGATTCTACTAGATAAGGACCATAAAGTAGTAACAATAACATATGTATGGTCTTGACCTCTTTGTATGGTTTTACACCTTCTCATGACTATGGTATGTGACTTTCTAGGTTTTCACTTGTCTTCTTCTCTTTATCACTCTCTCAATCACTAGATATTAAAAGGAATGATAACTATATCATACCAAGCCAAGAACTCAGATGTTAATCAAACACCATGATCAATAAGATGAAAGAAATTTACCAAAACCTTTGTAAAAAAATGAGCAACAATATCATATATTATTATGGAACTCAATGAAATACACCGAGAATGGGCCTTGCTTATATAGGTAAGGAATAACAATCTCGTAACCATTCAAGGTCATAGATCAAGCCATAAATCAAGGAAATAACTAGTCATCAAAGAACTAGTCAAGTCCATAGATTTAGGAGAGAACTAAACATCAAGGATCTATTAAATACCATAGATCAATGAAAGAACTATACCTAACAACTAGATAATATCCACCTAATATCTAAATAAATAAAAATAAATATCCACACACATAAGTGGGTGAGGATAAATATAATAAAGGTAAATAAAGTACCTAGGAAAACATGAGCTAACGTAAATACGTACTCTATCACCCCCAAGTGAAGCTATGAGCTAAAATAGAAGTGGAATGTTTATAGTATGAGTCCCAACAACTAGGCCGATAAGGTACTCATTTCCAATATATCCATGAAGAAATATTGAACCAAAAGAAGGAAATAATCCTACTAGAAGGAAAGATAAAGAAGAAGAAGGAAGATGTTCTCACGAACAACCCCAAGAACAAATTTTGAAACCCCAAGCATGCCACATAACTCAAGGTAGTGAGGAGATGCAAAATGATTCGTAAATATGTTTCAAACTCACATCTGAGTAAAAATTTACTATATCCAAAGAAATCCATCCTAAATGTGCTAAAGAATGAATTGGATGTGTATATCAATACGCTTGGTCCACTAGTGTTCAACCTGGGTCATGAGAAATGTGAATTTCACTTTAGTTTTCACACCAAAGTACAGTCATTGAATCCTGTGGGAATCCAAACTTTGTCAATAATTGTCGAAGCCAAAGAATTTGTTGACTTGTTGTAATTGTTGCCATGTACTCTACCTCTAAAGATGAACGCACAATAGTCTGTTACCTTTTACACGCCCAAACAAATGGAGAATAACCAAGACAAAAAATATAGCCATAAGTGGAATGCCTATCATCAATAAAACCTTCCCAATCTGAATCTTTATACCCAACCAACTAAGTAGAATCCCAAGTGTAGTGTAGACCAAAGTGGGAAGTGCCCTGCAAATAGTGCAAAATCCTTTTAGCAACCTGTCAGTGACTACTATGAGGAGAATTTGCAAACTAAGATACAATCCCTACTACAAATGAAATATTAGGGCGAGTATGGGTAAAGTACATGAGACTTCCAACCAACTACCTATAAAAAGTAGGATCACAAAGTGGAGTGGTAAATGTGGAAGTAAGAGTAACCCTAGACTGAAAAGGATATGGACTTGGCATACAATCAGCCATATCAAAGTGCTAAAGAAGATCATTGGTGTAATTTTTTTTACTCAAAAGAATCCTCGAATCTATCTAATAAATCAGAAACCAAGGAAATAATGCAATAACCCAAGATCTGTCATGTCAAATTGTGTAGAAATATCCCTCTAAATAGTCTAAATGTGGGAAGAAGAGATGCTAGTAAGTAAAAAATCATCAACATACAAGACAAGAATCAAATATCCTCACCAACATACTAGAGATACATTGTATGATTAGAGTGGTAATGAACAAAATTAGTAGATAGAAGAAAAGAATCCATCTTATCATGCTAAGCCTAATCCTAAACAAATCTAGCAGGTTTCTCCATGTATATTTCCTCTTGTAAATATCCATGTAAGAAGGCACTCTTCATGTCCATCTGGTATATGGACCACCCCTATGATGCAAAAATAACAAGTACAAGGCATACAGAATCCATGTTGGCAACGGGTGTAAAAGTCTTAGAGTAATCAATACCTTCAACTTATGAAAAACCCTTTGCAACAAGACAAGCCTTATACTTTTCAATGGACCCATTAGCTAAATATTTGGTTTGGTATACCCACTTACACCTAACCATATTTCTTCTTTTAGGAATCCCAAGTATGATTCTTCATCAAAGAAGAATACTCATCTGTCATTACATCATCCCACTCCTGTATCCCATGAGCCTTTGAAAAAGATAGTGGATCCTTAGAAACTACTTGAAAAAATTACAAAACTTGTAGAATGTGTGTGATGATGCCTAGTGGGTGGAAGATCCTGTATGAAAGGTGTTATCTTAGAAAATGTAGTACGAGCCCACTTAGGCATAGTGAAAACATCAGTGGGAATAGGATCCTCAACGGAATCTATAACCTCCTCATCAACATCCTCAAAGAAAGGATCCTCAAGATGATATGAACAAGGAGGAGGCATGGAAGAAGATGAAGAATCATGAGGAGTGAAGCGCTCATCAAACTCGAACATGTTTTAAAAAATAACGCTCATGAGTATCGTAGATCTAGAAGTTGATAAGATCTCATGTCCTCACAATACCCTACAAAGATCAAGGGTTTACTCTTATTATCCAAACCTTTCCTTTTCTTATTTGGTACAAAGGCCCAAGCATGGATCCCAAAGAATAAAAAAATGAGACATTTGGCTTAGTGTTGGACCAAATTTCCTCTCGGGGTCAAATTCTCAATTGCTCTATGTGGTGTGTGATTCTAAATTTAGTTAGCACAATTAACTCGCTTATGCCTAATAGATAGGAGGTAAATCTCTAGAATGCATCATACAGCTTAGCAATTTCCTTCAATTTTCTATTCTTTCATTCTCGCTAAGCCATTCTCATTTGTGGAGTATGAGGAAAAAAATGTTGGTGAATAATTCCTTGAGTTGTCAAAAATCAAAATACTCACCCCATTATCAATGCGAAGGTTCTTTATGCAAATAGAAGATTTTTCTCGACCAAATCCTTTAAGACTTTGAAGTGTGAAAAAAATCACTTTTATACTTGAGAAAATAAACCCAAGTACATCTCAAGAAATTATTAATAAAGGTAAGTGCATACTTAACTCCATTGAAAGACGGGGTAGGAAAAACACTCAAGTCACTATGCACAAGCTCAAGTGGTGAAGAATCTCTCTTTGAAAAATTCTTAGGAGATGGATCTTGGTGTTATTTCCTAATGCATAAAGCAATGAAAAACTCCCTCATGACAAGAAAATCTAGGAATACCATCAACTATACCATGAGTGCTCAACTCCTTTAAATATTTGTAGTTGAGATGTCCAAATATTTCATGTCAAAGATTACTCTCTCAAGCTACATGAGAAACCAATCATGTCCCTATAGAGGAATTTTCATCAAAACCCTCAAAGTGATATAGTATAAAACTAAGATCAACAATACCTTGAGAAAAAATTGAATAAGGCTCCAAAAAAGTTTGTACTTCTGCCCCATCTAGTGTAAAACTCATTGTTTTTCTTTGACCAGAATGAAAAATTTGATATATTGAAAGAAACTTTATTGTGATTATAGGAACATATAGTGCATCTTGATATCTGCCACCATCAAGTTGTATATCACCTTCTCCTTTAAAAAAAAGAAAGGAAGAATCTCCAACCTCAATTTTGGAAGTTGAACTCAAACCTAGAGAAACAAAAGAATCCTTGGAATAAGTCATGTGATGAGAAGCACCAGAATCTATAACCCAACTATTTGCAAGTGGTGACTGAGATCTCCCAACAACATTAAGTTCTTTGGCATGTTGATTAAAAGTATGTGGAGTGGAGATAGAATTTTTTTGTTTCTTGACTACGTCCTCTAAGGATTAAATTCACTTATAACACCTATGTTCTTCATGACCACTATCCCCACAAAAAGATAATGAAAGGCTAGACTTATTCTTGGATTTAGAAAAATCCTTGGGTTTAGAGTTTTTATCTTTGGGTTTAGGAGAATTTTTAGATGGAGAAGGGGTGGATTTGGTTTTACTTTTTTATTTTCCCTTGCCCTTAGGATTAGATGCAACTAATTCCTTTTGAGAGGTGGAAGACTCAAGGTAGGGTAATTTGGATTCTTCTCTAGTAATTCTTTCACAAAATGTTTTTAAGTTAGGCATTTTGAATGTGTCACCTAAGGCATCCATGCTAGAGAAAAAGGTAGAAGCAAAAATTTGGAATGGTCCTCTCAACTTAGATAGAATAGAGTAAACACACTCTTCATCCTTTTTATCTCCTCCACTTCCCTTCAATTGTGTCAAAAATGCTTGAACTTGGTAGGATAGTCTATAATTGTTGGAAAATTTTAGGATTAAGAGAGGTGATCTCAATTTCATGTTGGATGGCTCTCATATGATCCATCTTACTAAATAAATCCTCCAATTTCTCCCATATTTTGAAAGGAGAGTCACATTTTTCTAAATGAAACAAAATACTATCACTTACATAAGTTCCTATCAAACCCATACACTCATCAAATTTGCATTGGTACTAAAATTTCTCATATTCTCTAGTGAACACTGGTTGTTCTGAAGAAGTTAAATCCCATAATCCTTTTCACTTAATTATTGTTTCCATTATTGGTTTCCATGTGTGGTAATTATGTGTTGTTAATGGCTCAACATGATCTAATGCAAAAGTAGATAAAGACGCCATCCTCAAAAAATCACCAAAATAAATGCAAGAACCAAGTAATGCAACAAGACCCCCAAACAATGCAACAAGAGCACCCCTATATTTTGGAACTTTATAATGAGTGTGTGTTATAATATGAAACTTTATAATTATAGTTTAATTCTCAAAATAAATATTTCCAATGGAAATAGCACGAAAAAAATAACTTTTGCAAAAAATGACACTCAAAACTGAGTTATCGATCAAAAGATATAAACTTTTCAATATTATGCTCTACTATTTATTTTAGTTGCCACTAAAACAAAATAAAATGCTCTTTCCTTCACCACACAAATAAAATAAAATGGGGTTGGAGTTAAGCACCTACTAGTAGGAATCACAAGCTTTAAGCCCTCATATGACCCCAAAATAGCTAATCATGCACATCAACCCGTGGACCCCTACCATAAATGGAAATAAACATCATGCCCAAAATAGTATGCTACATGCCTCCCGAAAATGATTCAACGTAAAATAAAAATACCCTATGTGGATCTCAAAACCCAATAAAATCCATAAATTTATTTCCTAGGTTTCTTTCCTATCTCGACACAAATCTCAAGGTAAACCAAAGGCGTTTCTGCAACAACAAAAAAACCAAAAAATGACTTCCTAAGGAGATGGTCGAGTTTACAATCGATCTTAGGGTTTTACCAACTTCCGATCCAATGGAAGCCTTTGTTTTGCAAAGAAAGTGCACCTTAAACAATATATGGATGAATCTATAATTTATGAATATACAAAAAAATGTTTACAAAATGAAACTTACAGATGGATGTCAACAACAATCTCCTACTCTAATACCATAAAAGGAATGATAACTATATAATACAAAGCTAATAACTCAGATGCTAATCAAACACCAAGATCAATAAGATGAAAGAAATTTGTCGAATAACTTTACCAAAACCTTTACAAACAAATGAGCAACAATATCATATATTATTATGGAACTCAATGAAATATAATGAGAATGGGCCTTGCTTATATAGGAAAAGAATAACAATCTAAGAACCAATCAAGGTTGTAGATCAATCCATAAATCAAGGAAAGAACTAGTCAAGACCATAGATTTAGAAGATAATCAGTACATCAAGGATCTAGTCAAAACCATAGATCAAGGAAAGAACTATACCTAATAACTAGATAATATCCTTCTAATATATAAATAAATAAAAAGAAATATCCACAGAGATATAAGTGGGTGAGGATAAATACAATAAAGGTAAATAAAATACCTAAGTGAACATGAGTTAAGCTACATACCTACTCTAACAGAGATCACACTCATGAGTGTCTCTAAATAGTATAATAAATATTTCAAAACTCTAACCATGGATGAAGTCCTACAAAAATTTAATTTGAATATTTTCACATCTAAAGTCAACACTACTTTGATAAGGCCTCAATCAATGTCACAAGACAAACAAATCCCTTAGGGCATAACTAAAGTAGCAAAAACGTAACTATACACACAATTAGCATATAAAACTAGAGTACCATTATGTAATGAAGTGACATAATAAGTGATATGTAAAATAACATGAAAAAACAATTTTCAAGACTGCACAAGACAAACATATTATTTTTTTATATCAAAAGATATAAAATACACTAATCAAACATAATAAGAAAATAAAAATAAACTATAATGAAGTAATAGAACCTTTTTATATGGAGGGATGCCCCAAGATAAAGTATGTAATGAATAATAATAACTCCCATAATCAGGGATCAATTTTTATGTTCTCCATTATTCTCAATATACCCCATGAGATCATGCATGTAAAGAATAAAATTTTCTATCTATAAAATTTGAAGGATAAACCAACCACATGTAAATGCAAGTGAAAACAATGTATGTTAGAGAAACATTTCCAAAGTTTTGAAATATTGAAAACATATGAATGTTATTTGTTATTGTGATTATATCAATGCTTTTAGAATTTTATAGTTCACAACTATGTACTTGGAAGAGGGATAGTTTAAAGCTACAATATGAGGACCACTAAAGGGGGTGAAGAAACTATCAAAGATGATGGAGGTATAGGCCTAAAATGTGACTCATGTGCCTATGGAATAGTGACAATAATATATGCCAAAGAGGGCCTACGACAAGAAAAATATACAATAGTGTAATTGTCATTTTGTGGTGTATTAGATATGTATGTTGGAGCGTAAATAAAAAGCATGCTTTAAAAATTAATGACGAGATTGAGAGTGATGTGGGGAACTAAAATTATAAATGGGTAATCCAATAATAAGGTAAACCACTAGAGATAATATGTGTGGATGAATTGGTATCTAGAGGTTGAGAAAGACTAGAGTTGTGTGAATAAACATGTGCAACTAGAGTCTAAAGGTCGGGTAGGAGACCTAGGAGGACTAGAGATATGTGAATCAATGTGTTAATATAAGGATCTATTAGAAGACTAAGGAAAATAAATGTGTGAATCTAAGGACCTATTCACAAATGTACTAGAGTACAGATACGTACTATAGGGAATGGATAAGTGACTTAATCTAATTTGAATTAAATATTATTTCGTAGAGAATTAATATAATGAATAATATTTTTATGATTAATTACAGTAACATGCAAGTAATAATCATTCAAATATGTAAAACCCTACACAAATGAGAGAGGAGAGATGATTTAGTTGTTTCTCGTGCAACCCGAAAGTGATTGATCTCGTGTAAGTGTTAGTACAGGATCTTAACAATGTCACAAGGATTGATGAAGGTTCAAAACTTAGGAATATACATGAAAAAATTTCCCACATAAGGGAGGGAGTTACCTAAGTGCTTAGTGATTGATCTGGCACCACGTGTCTTCTCATATACACGAAATTTGTTCTTTCCTAAGTCGGAAGTGATTTAATAAAAAAATATTAAATCTAATTGCAGAGTAACTATTGTAATAAATGATTTATAATTTCTAATATACAATATGAAAAATGTAAAATAGCATGTAGGATATGAAACCCTAAGCAAGAGAGGGAGATAGAAGGAATTATCCAATATCCACTTAATTTGGAAGTAATATGGGCATGGTAAAGTGTTGAAAAAACTATAAACAACGTCAAATCGCTCACTACAAAACTTTGGAACTTAGGAACAATGTTGGACAAGGGAACCCATAGCAGATAGGGCGCATGGGCATTAGTGACTGGATTTGGGCGCTAGTGGTGGTGTGTAAATGATTACAATCTAGTTTATTCTATGTCACAAGGGTTTCCTTATTATTTCCTATTTGTCACTGATATTCCTTCCTTGAACGCCAAAGATACCTGTAGCCTACAAGAAATAAGTTCACCTAGACATACCCATAAACCACATCAAACCTAAAAATTAAAATGTAGAATAGGGAGTTAGACTATCGCAGCGATCACCCAGAGAGTGAAATTATGACCAAGCAATGCACTATATCTCAAACTCCATGTAGTTCTTATGTGTGTGTGTAGAAATGATGGCCTTGTGCAAGTTGCACCGTATAACATGTTAGATCATATCAATGATGCAAACATGTGGATGTAATAGATTAAAATTCCCCTTCATATGTTATTTATGTAGAAGTATGCATCCCTTGTCCCTTGAATGTGTGCTATATGAATGCATTTTATGTGTAATTACACCTTTTGAATGCAAGATTAGGTGATAATAATAATGCTCAAAGTGTTTGGTCCCCGATTTTAAAACACAAATATGTATTTATATGATTCCATTATTTAAATTTTGTAATTTTTAGAATTGGAAGGCTGACCCATAAATAAAAAAGATGCCCAAAATATAAAAGACACAAAAAAGAGCGAGTAAAGAAGAAATAAGGTCAAGGAGCCCAGGAGGGACAGGAATATCTAGGCATTACAATATTGGCTAGGCATTAGTATCCAAATCCATAAAAGATAAACAAGCTAAGTTCTCGAATGGATTATAGGGTGTGGAAGACCGAAGAGAAAGTAAGAGAAAAATAATAGAGGCTAAATATAGTTTTATTTCTTAGGAATCATGTAAATGGTATCATTCTTTTAAGACCTAGAAATGTACCCAAGTGTGTGATTTTGTGCCTATATTTTCCCCACATTATGTTGTTGAGTGAATACTCGATAACATAAAGTACTTAGAAGATGTGTACCATATGATCATGTATAGAATGTAGCCGATAGCATGTCAAGTGCACAAGTGAATCATATGCATTTCTTGTACATGTTGTTGTGCTTGTATTTACTGATGTAGGTTGCTTCTTGTTGCATATTAAGGAAAGACCTGTAAAAGAAGAGAAAAAGAGTAGTCAAATTCTTGTATATGGAAAATATACATAAAGTATGTAAAAGTGTGTAATAATTGTGTACAAGTAGTAATAAAAGGAAACTATGCACCTGATGTATAGGATTGTAAAGGATAGAAAGTGTAGACACAAAATCACACACTTGGGTACATTTCTAGGTCTTAATCATATACTTGCATTCATATGATTCCTAAGTAAGAAAACTACAAACTAATTGTTGTATTGGTCCTCTTGTATGTCGTTATTTATTTCTCTTTGGTCTTACACATTCCATAACCCAATATGATCCTCATTGCTTTATATTTCTTGACTCTAAACACCAATGCCCAAATCAAGATGCTAATGCCTGTGCACCCTCACCCCTAACCTTTTTGTATCTTACTTGCCTCTTTTGGTCCTCTTTTATCTTTTGGGAATCTTGTTTTCTTATCATTCTTCCTTGCAGTTGTTAGTTACAAAATTCAGCCAAGGGAATCATATAATATAATGTTATGTGACCAAAATAAAGGAATGAGCATTAAGCATCTACTATCACCACCTAAGGTTGCATCCAAAGGCATTTAAGAGCATCAAAGGAATTAATCTAACATCCATTCAAGATATCTAACATTCATGAAAGATACAAGGGACTTCATTTTTGTATACATGCATAGGAGGATACGTTTCTTTATTCCCTCCACACATCTCTCTACATTGCTACATCTAGATATCACTTGTTATCAAGTGCACTTACATAAGGGCTTCCTAGGGCATGATTCTATCACACACACAATTGAAGCTTGACCGGTGTAGAGACAATTTTGGTAGTTGTTTTAGAGTCAATAATCTTAGTGGATGGTTTGAATGCAGATTTGGCTTGAAACTTGTTGGAAGATGAAGTGGAAGAAGTATCATAATACTTCAATTTTCCCATAGATAGTAGTTTTCTTTCACATAATTTGAGCATGTGACACAATTGATAAAAATAAGGAGAAGTCTCAAAATGACACACTCTTGGAGTGGAGGAAAAAGGATTTGAATGAATAGATCTTGCAATTTTTTATCATATAGAACAATTGTAATTTTTGTAAGGTTATTCTTATACCATAGTACATAGTCTGCAAGATGTTCATTAGATCCTTGTATGAGTCTAGCTTGTTGTTCTTATGATATATTAATGCTGATGTTCATAGAAAAATGAGCCAAGAATGCATTTTATAAAGATTTAAAATATGTGACCAAATGAATAGGTAGAGCATGGAACCATCGCATAACATAGTAATGTAATCTCTAAGGAAACTATTTAGCCAATATTGTGAGGTCATCAGATAGTCAAGACATACAACGTGAAAGGAGTGAAGGTGTTCTTGAGGGTCACCATGGCCATTAAAGATAGGATAATTAGGAGAAACGAATTTAGGAGGTATTGGATGAGAGGATATGGAGGGTGTAAAAGGTATATGAAGGAGGAGGAATCTAGAGATGGAGAGGAGGATGAAGAGGCTTGTTGTAAATCTCGAATTCAAGTTTGTAAATCATGGTATAATGAAGCAAAGTTGTCTTGAGTGCCCTCAAGAGAATCGGGTTGTGTGTGATAAATAATAGGGATGGTAAAGTGAGTTGTAGGGATAGGAATAGAAATGAGAAGAATGCATTTAGGTGGGAGAGTGGTGGCAAAGTGAGGTAGAAGTGTCACGGTAGGGACAAAAGTATCATTAGAGGTTGGAGGCTTGAGCTCAACTAAGTGTTTGTCCTCATCATGTAACATCCTCATTTATGAATTCATAAAACACGAGAATTTTATTTTAGCACAATGTTCACTGTTCTAAATTCACATAATTTAGAATGAACATTCCTTTTAATCCATCACATAATAGTAACCATATGCAAACATGTAATGACTCGTGTAACCCGATATCTTATTTTATGACTCATTGTTAAACTGATCTCTCTTGTTTCATTAAGTTCATGTGTATATCAAGTATACATTTGGTTCCTTCACCCTTTAAGGTTCAATCAAGTGTTAATTTCTAAGAAGCCTATCTCGAGTATCTCATCGATAATCATCTCGATATCACACAACCTTAGACCAGGTGACATAAAACAATCTAACCAGAAATTTGTGATACTTTGGCCAAATTTTAAAACATGTATACCATGTTTTTATTCTAAGAAGACATATTTATCAAAAGTTATATGTCTTTCACCCCACTCAAAATTGTTATCTATATTATACTTCCTTAACTTTTTTCAACTAATTTCAGGTCTATGTTTCACACTAAATAGGGACAACTCACATAAACTAGTGTAGATAGTCTACTTATGGTGACTAAGGCTAAATATACATACTTGAATCGAATTACATCAATTCAGGTGTGTTAATTCACCCTAGGTCAACATAAGTTGACGTCAACACTTGGCTATATGCCTATCTTAGTTTAGAGTAAAACAGTGACCTGAAATTCCATTTTATGACAGTTGAGTTAGAGGAGTTGAGTGGGATATTGAGGCATAGTGGCTTCTTCATAGTATCCACCTAATGACTTGCATCATTAAGTGGGTATTGTGTAGCAACAACTATGTTGCAACAGTCCACTTAGTTCCGATAACGAAACTAACATACTTAACGAGCTCATTAATTTCTTAATTTCCAGCTTGTTAATTAGTTTATTTTAATATTAGGTAATGTACCTAAGGATCAACTAAGTTTTATATGATTAATCCTTAAAGAAAGGATCGTAATAAACCTTCTCATAAAATATAGGTATGGAGATCAAATTTGTGTTTATCTTAATGATTTTACTATCCATTCTCCATTAGTCCATAAAACATTTATAATCAATATGATTATAATAAGTAAAGGACAACATATAAGTCTCATTTGTTTAAGTCCATAAAATAATTACAAATCTGATTTTTATAAATATTATGTAAATTGAGTGACTTATTTACCAAATAACCTCATCTTATCATAACCTTGTTATCATTCCAATTACCAATACATTGGTTCACATTTAATAAGATCTTATATCCAATCAACCTTATAGATATAACTTCAACATAGGTTAAGATTCATTCATTATGTACTTTTCAACATAATAAGAAAGTTCCCTTTTCTTCCATTTAAGGACTAATATCTTATTCACAAGTTCATAATGACACAATAGGGTATAACCCCGATAAGAATGCAATATCATTCTTTATCACATAATATTTCATTACTATCACAACCGAATAAGGTTTAACATATCTGAATTATAAATTCATATTATTTTACCATTATCTCACTAGATTAATGGACTTAGATATATATAGCCCTCTGCCCAATCAATGTTTTATCCATAAGGTACTTAATAATTCATTTCTACATTTGACTTAGGATTAACTTAATCAAATAAAATTGTTCATAAAGAAAGAAAGGACTATCTTTCTAATTTCAATCATACAATAAGTCACTAAAGAAAAAGTAGATTTCACTTTATTCCTTAAACAAAAAGTATCTCAAAATATTAAGTCAATAATAACACTATTTTATAATAATTACAAAATAATAAGGTACTTAGGCATTTAAGGTTCTTCATAATGAATCATTTTAATAAATTTTACGACAATGAGGAATCCGAATTAAATGAACTTCATCAATAAAATAAATCAAACTTCTTATAAGTCTTTGTTCTTTCACTTTTCACAAAATCCCTCTAGAAAATTGTTAGCATGTGTCATTTATGACAATTGAGCATGATAAGTACTAAAAATTGGAACAATATGCTTCTATTTAACAATTTCGTGACATGAACACTACTTTTTAATGAAATTATTATGAATTTCCAAAGTACTAACAACTCTTTTAAGCATACAAAAATGCCACATTATCCAATTCAAGAAAAGGAGTCGATTTAAGTCAATTATATGAACCAAATATCTCTATCAATAAAAGATCATCATCGATAAGTTAATTTCATTTAACCCTTACAAGTCAAGAATAAGAATACAAGTGCATTAGGATTTCAGTCATATAATCACATGATTATATGTCTGAAATATAATACCTTTTCCTTTAATTTATTATTTACAAATCACAATAATATAATAACAACACACAATAGTAGTCGATTGTATGTCATGTTCTCAACTAAGCAAATAAATAGCCATTTTATAACCGACAATTATTACAACTATTATCCAATTGTTGCCCTATATTACTTTGTTCCTAGATATAAAAATTTACTGAAGGTTGTCCTATTGACCCTTCAAAACATAAAATTAGTATGATGTAACACATAATATATATTCTCCTTTATTGATCAATCCAAAAAGGTTTACAAAAAAATTATATTATTATATGACTTATCAAACAAGGTAGTAAAATTGGTCATCCATAACATAAGTGTAATCAACCAAAGGTTCAAGTCCACAACCAAATCACATTGAGACTCAGAATGAAGTCAATTTATACAAAAGGAACATGGGTACACAATACCGAATCAGTGGCATACACCAAACTATAAACAACATTAACTTAATAACCAAGTAAACCAAAAAGATAATTGTTTACAATCAAAGTTAACAAGAATAAGATAAAGCACTATCCCTATCAATACATAATTCTCCTTATAAAAGTGAATTCATAATCTAACTACCAGAGGCTATAGATTGTCATCATTTAACTTCAATAAATTTAACTTGTAACCATTTGAAAATGGTTACAAACTCACGGTGGATAGAATCATTCGGATTATACAACTAAACTGATACCACATAGTAAAAAGAATCGAAATAGATTACAAAGCCCGAATAACAATGCTTAATCACAAATAAAGGAGAATTCCTGAACAATATTTCAATTCTAAGTTCTACTCAACTAAGGGTTGTTTAAGACACATTAAAAAAACAAAGCATCCTAAGGGAACAAATTAAAAACCCAAATTCGAATGAAACCCCAAATGGAAAAAGTGCACAACTTAGAAAATAAGTATCATAGAGGACAAGGAACTAGGAGTTCCCCATTATGATTAATATTTAAGCCAACCCAGAAAGGGTAGTTATAAAACAAAGTAACAATGACTCGAAATCATAAAAAGGAGACTGAATATCCATACCAGTAAACTAGTTACCTTCTCCTTTATGGAGAGATTAAAAACATTCCAAAATTGTTAACACCCAAAAAGGATTATGACTCATTTTCGAGTCTTAAGAAGTTTTGAACAAGGATTCAAAAAATATGGTCGATAAGACTGAATCAAGAACCTACAATGATTCAACCAAAATGATAACAAAACAATATTTTTAATACCTAATTTGACAAGCATTAGTGCACTCATTATTTCCTTGTGGGTTTTGACCCTATAACCGATAGCTCAAATCTTATTACAAAAATTATTATTCAAAACCAAATACACAACCGGTACTAAATAAATATGCTATTTCATAACACAATCACTCATAGGTTAATATAAACAAAAAGGTCATTTAAATCGACTTAAACCAAGTATTCAAAGTATAATAGATTGAAAACTAGTGAAGTAAAAACAATATTCACTCACAAAAACCCAAATCTCAGAATGTAATTTCAAAGAAGAGCAGAGTTCTTTTCACAAAATAATTAAATAGAGTAGATTATCATAATGAGTTAGATCATATCATGCTTGGTAGAGCTGCTAAAAAACTTCTCTAAGTTCCTATAGTTTCCTTTCAAGCTTTCACTATAGATTCCACAAAAAAATTACAACAGAATCAACCTAAAACCCATCATCTTATTTTCCTTCATTTTTATAGCTTCAACAATAAATTTCCTTCCTCTAAATTTTCCATGCAATGGAAAGATTGTAAATGCAAAAAAAATGAACTACTAGTTCAAAAAATAGAAGGTCAACATGCAGAGCCATTGAGCTCGAAACATCAAATGAAAGATAGAAACTAACCCTTACTCTTTTCCACCAAACTAGCTTTGGTGTTCCTAGGAATGTTTCTTGCATTGATCGAGATAATTCATGAAATGGAATCATGCTAGTTAGCCCAAACCATCCAAAACCACCACCTAAAGTTGGAGATGAATAAACATTAAAACCATTCTATGCCAAGTGTTTTAGTCACTTTGGCCAATGTTCTAGTTATGTCTGACTAGGTCACTACCAAAGATGGCAGTACTAAAATTTTAATTCCGTTTTAAATTTCCAAGTACCGAATTGGTGCCATCCACCTAACCCTTAACTCTAACTTCATTAGATGTCGACCATGGTTGGTTCCAAGGTTAAGTTGCATGTTCATAGTTATGTTTAAGGGTTAATCCTCTGCTTTTCAAAAATCATCAACCATATCCTAGGTTGATAACCATAAAATCATATGCATCTAGAATAGTTAGGCCCCCTAAAATAAATAACTATCACATTAGAATAGGTTTAGTTAGGTCTTTAATAATATTCATCAAGAACATTGCCCTCTGAAATTTACCAAATCAAGGTAGATAGAACAATAGTAAGAATGCATTCAAAAGATGTTACAAGACACTCCTAGTGACCTCATATTCACTACGCTTGAATATGATGTTATTATAGCATAAAAAGGGAGTCAATTTGACTTAGAAAATATGATCATAAAAACATATCAATCAAAAGAATGCCTTGGATCACTGAAATTGATCCAAGGTATGACCATTATTTAAATATAAATACAATAGTCTAAGGAATAAATTTCATATCTTAACTAAGGTAACTTACCCACATGGCTTCAAAAGATTGCATTTACTTTGTGTTGGTTGGGTTCACATAATGTACTACAAAACTCAATTTATTGAGTACATGATTGTCATTTAATGTTAGTACAATATTGTCAAAGTATGATTAACATCAGATTATTCTACAAGAAGTGGATATCTCTTCTACAAACATGACCAACAGTTCAAGAGTATGCCAACTCGAAAAGGAATCACATATCAATGTTTGCAAACTTCAATTACAGAAGCAAGTACATATATCAACATGGTAGAGGCATTACATACCTCCCCTCTAAAAAGCATCATCATCTCGATGATTAACTTAGTCCACATACATATTTAAGAACATAGGCATAAATATAACTTATTCATCCATAAAATTCTCAAATAGTTAACAAATTTGTAGAAATTTAAGTTTCTCAAGACTTATTACAACATCAAATTGTTGTACCAGTACTTACAAAAATAATTGTTTTTCCCAAAACTGGATGAATTAAAAATAGTTTTCAAACTAAGTATTAAAATATCACATAAATCAGAATTAATTTTGTTCAAATAAATAAGGAAAAGTACTTTTCATGTCCTCAAGATTCTACCAGGTTGTACTTTCTTCATTGAACTGGTCCCACTAGACCTTACATTGACTTATTTAACGATTTCACAAGTGTAATTGGTGATTTTCCATCATCCTTATGGGTTCAACCATGATTGTTCCTGGGTCTTGGACCTACAAGGAATTCCAATTTAATACATGTGATAAATCTTAAATTTATTTATTAAGAAAGGAAATATGAAAAACATCATGCATCTGTGCCAATGTGGGAAGCAATGCTAAGTGGTATAATACATGATTTATCACTTCTACAATTTCAAAAAGTACCACAAAATTAGGTGATAACTTGGTTGCTTTGCTAAAAGTAATCGAGCTCTTTTTAGGCTTGACACATAAAAATGTTTTTCGCTAAGTTAAAATCTTCTATCAACCCTTTTAAGGTCTGCATAATGTTTCTTCCTATCAACAACTTCCTTTAATCATTCTCAGATTAATTTTACTTGTTCCATTTCAGTAAGTATTTCAGGTCCAATTACCTCTCTATCTTTTATACTATCCCAACTAATAGGGGTTCTACACTTTTTTCTATATAATGCTTTGAAAGGTGTCATTTTTAGAGAGGAATGGTAAGTATTATTATATGAAAATTTTACTAAAGGAAGGTATTATTACCATTTATACTATTGGTTCATACAATACATTCTCAACATATCTTCTATTACCTGATTTACTCTTTCATTTTTCCCATCCATTTTTGGATGATATGCGGAACTAAAATTTTAGTTTCGTTTGTAAGGCTACATTCAAATTTTGTGAAAAACGTGATGTCATTCTTGGATATCTATCAGAAATAATCAACTCAGGTACACCATGCAATCTGAAAATTTCATGAACACATATTTTTGCAAGGACAGGTGAATCATATTTTAGATTGCCAACAATTAAATGAGATACTTTCAGATTACCACAACTAAAATAACATCATGCTTATTTTTAGACATAGGTAGCCCTTGAACAAAATCCATACTTATTACCTGCCATTTATACTTTGTGGTATGCTATGAGGGTAAAGTAAACTAGCTGGATGCATATGTTCAACCTTAACATGCTGACATTCAAGGCAATGTGAAACAAAATAAGTTATGTCCTTTTTCATCCCCTTCCAAAAAATTATTTTTTTACATTAGCAAGCATTTTTAATTCCAGGATGTCCTGAGTAAGGTGAATTATGAAATTCAGTCATCAATTTATTCCTTAACTCATTTTTTAAGGGTACATACACCTGATTTTCATACCTTAGGATTTCTTCATTATCAAAACTGAAACCTTTGTATCTTGCATCATTAATTTATGCAACAAGTGTTGTCTTTACTTGCTAAAAATATGGATCAGACATCATCAATTTCCTTACTTTATCTTTAACATGAGTTCTCAAAGTTACAAGCGCAAAAATATGTTTCCTATGGCTTAGCACATCTGCCACTCTATTTTCTTTACCTTTAATGTAACTTATGTCAAATTCATACTTGAGATAAAATCTCTAACCATATTTGTTGTTTAGCATTCAAATTTGGCTATGTGAAAATATATTTCAGCCCAAGGTGGTCAATTTTTAGCTCAAAGGGTTTACCCAAGAGATAATGTCTCCATACTTGAAGTGCATGAACTATGACAACAAGCTCTAGGTCATGAGGAGCATAATTCAGCTCGTGTAACTTGATTTTTCTGCTTTCATATGTTATAACATGATCATTTTGAAGTAATATACCCCCTAATCCTTCTCTCGAAATTATTTGTAACTCACTGTAAAGATTCCATTTGGATCCAACATAGTAAAAATAGGTGCTATAGTTAATTGTTCTTTTAGTGTTTTAAATGCTACTTCACATTTATCACTCCAAACAAAATTTTTGTCTTTCTTTTCAACGAAGTAATTGGGGCAACAAATTTTGAAAAGTCCTTAACAAATTTTCTATAATATCCAGAAAGCCCCATGAAGCTTCTAACTTCATGAACATTCTTAGGTGTTGGCCAATCAATTATGGATGCAATATTTGATGGATCAACTGATATTCCATCCTTTCTTATAACATGTCCTAAATAATGTACTTCAGTTTCATAAAAGGAACATTTTGACAATTTTCTCTTTCTTAAAATCTCAAGTAAAATCCTTAAATGTTCATTGTGCTCCTCTATGCTTTTATAATAGATAATAATATTGTCCAAGAATACAAGCACAAACTTGTCTAAGTATTCTTGAAATACATTATTCATAAAATTCATAAAAGTCAGCAGTGCATTTGTTAAACCAAAAGGTAAAATAGTGAATTCATGGTGTCCATACCTTGTTCTAAAATTTGTTTTGTGAATTTCATCATCTTTGATTCTCAAATGATGATATCAAAATTGTAGATATATCTTTGAATAAACTGATGCACCACATATCTGATCAAATAAATCATCAATCCTAGGAAGAGGATATTTTTATTGTTTCTTTGTTTAACATTTATAATCAATACAAAGTCTAAGTGTTTCATCTTTCTTTTTAACAAATATTATCGGTGTTCCCCAAGGCTAGACACTCAGTCTAATTAAACCCTTAGAAAACATTTCTTTTAATTGTGCCTTTAGTTCAACTAACTTTTTTGTAGTTATGCGGTAAGGTTCCTTGGAAATAGGTTCGATTTTAGGTTTGATTTCTATAATAAGTCAAATTCTCATTGTGGAGGAAGACCGTAGTTCTTCCGAAACACATCATTGTACTCTTGTAATAGTGGGTATTTTTCCATAAAATCACTATTTTCTTCTATTGTTTCTGATATTTTTACTACATATAACATGCAACCTTTATTTTTGGCCTTCTTAAGTTGACATGGTTGATAGTTTTCTAACTGAAATTTCTCTTTTTACTCCTTATATGTTTTTTGTTTTCTGAAATAATCAACACATATGATGTGTTTTTCAAATTAATCAACCTTTTATTTATGATCAGACAAGCCAAATTACACCAATTATGACATCCTATGACCCTAAAGGTGTAACATATAGGTCTACTTCGTAGTAAAACTTTGGTAACTCTAAGGCTATGCCAAAATACATTTATTAACAATGTGGAAAACATTATTCTCATAATGAATAGTCCATGATTTATCCATAATTCTAGAATTTATTTTTAATTTTGAAGATAATTTATTAGAAATAAGTCATTCACTAGCAACATTATCAAAAATTATAGTTACAGGTATACCAAATAATTTACCTAGCACTTCTATGGGTGTAGCCTATTTTTCAGCTTACTTATCAACTACTACAACATGTATCTTGTGTTGTTGGTTGTTGTCATTTTTCTTTAAAGGGAACTAGATTTGTGTAATGGTCATTATCATAGTTATAATAGCCCCCAATAGGTCCCTTTTTAGGCTCAAACTTATTCTCAGCTTTGTAATTATTGTTTTAGCCACCGTAATTTTTTTGCCCATTATTATTCTTTTGAAAATTATTTATGTTATTTGCAGTAGGTTTAATTGTTGTTGTTTTCTTACTTTGTTTTCAACCCCAAACCTGTTTTTAGTGCCAAACTTTTTCCATGCCACCTTCTTAGGTGCAAGTGATGAAGAATATTTGGAGATTTTCTTTTGATTCTCTTCCTTATGCACAAAAATTTCCTTCAATTTATGTTCTTTCCTTATGGATTTTTCTACAACTCCTCCATGGTGGTTGGGTTGTGTACATCTACCTCTCCACCTATGATAGGATTCAATCCCATTATGAACTTACATATTCTAAAATTTTCATCAGTTTGGTACTACGGTACATACTTGAGAAGCTTGGTAAACTTCTCCCAATATTCAATTACAGTCAGTTTTCCTTTAACTAAGTTATGAAATTCTGTCATTTTCTAATCATAATAGAGCTATGGAAACCAACGCTACCTAAAGTATCCCTTAAACTATTCCCAAGTGATGTTTTCTTCATCAATATTCAATTCATCCTTACAATTGTCCCACTAGGAAGATGCTTCATGGGAAAGCTGGTAAGCTCCCCATATTGCTTTGGTTTCTTCTGAGAAGTTCCTTATTGCAAAGTACTTCTCCATTTCACGAACTAATTCTCAGCCCCATCTCCCAATGTGGTACCATCAAACTTTGGTGGAATTATTCTTTTTATGTCATTAGTAATTACAGTTGTCAATCTTGCCTTCTTAGTTTCAGGCTGATTAGGTGCATTTGCAGCATTATTGTTGGCATTTGCAACATTTTTATTTGCTGCATTGTTGTTATCATCTTTGCCGGGATTTCTACCACTAACATTATTTTCTGGAGGTGGCTAATTTTTATTATCAGCTTCATCCTCCTCTTCTTTGTTTCACACTACTTGTTGTTAGAGTACAAAAAGATAATCTCTTGTGTCCAAAAAGGTAGCAAGGATCTCATCAATATCAACCAAAGGCTCAAGGTTATTTGCAGCACATCCCCTTGTTCTAACCATTTTCTGTTAACAATAAATTAAGTTTTTTATCATAGATGGACTCAAATAGGTCCAAGAGCTGCAACCTTTAGCTTTGATACCAAAATGTAACATCCTCATTTATGACTTCAGAAAATAGGGGAATTATTTTTTAACATAATGTTCACTGTTCTAAATTCACATAATTTAGAACAAACATTCCTTGCTAATCCATCACATAATAATAACCATATGCAATTGTAATGACTCGGTGTAAACCGATCTCTCATGTTTAATTATGTTCATGTGTATACCAAGTATAATTTTGGTTCCTTCACCCTTTAAGGGTCAATCAAGTGTTAATGTCTAAGAATCCTATCTGAGTATCTGTTACTGATACTCATATGATATCATACAACCTTAGACCAGGTGACATAAGACAACACAACCAACATTTTACGATACTTTGGCCAAAGTTTTAAACATGTATACCATGTTTTTATTCCTAGATGACATACTCGTCAAAAGGAATATGTCTTTCACCCCACTCAAACTATTATCTAGATTAGACTTCCTTGACTTTTGTCAACCAATTTCGGGTCTATGTTTCACACTAAATAGGGAAAACTCACATAAACTAGTATGAATAGTCTACTTATGGTGATTAAGGGTAAATAGACATACTCAAATTGAATTACGTCAATTTGGGTGTGTTAATTAACCCAAGCTCAACATAAGTTGATGCCATTGTTTGGCTATATGCCTATCTCAGTTTAGAGTAAAACACTGACCTGAAATTTCATTTTATGACAGTTGAGTTAGAGGAGATGAGTGGGATATTGAGGCATAGTGTCTGCTTCACAGTATCCACTTAATGACTTGCATGATTAAGTGAGTACTATGCAGTAGCAACTATGTTGCTATAGTCTACTTAGTTTTGATAACAAATCTAACATACTTAACGAGCTAATTAATTTCTTAATTTCCATCTTATTAATTATTTTATTTTAACATTAGGTAATGTACCTAAGGATCAACTAAGTTTGATACGATTAATCCTTAAATAAAGGATCGTAATGCACCTTCTCATAAATTTAAGGTATGTAGATCAAATTTGCATTTATCTTAATGATTTTATTATTCATTCTCCATTAGCCCTTTAAACCTTAATAATCAATCTGATCTAAATAAGTAAAGGACAACATATAAGTCTCATTTTTTTAAGTCCATAAAATAAGTATAAATCTGATTTGTATAAATGTTATGTAAATTGAGTGACTTCTTTACCAATTAACCTCATCTTATCATAACCTTGTTATCATTCCAATTACCAATACATTGGTTCACATTTAATAAGATATTATATCCAATCAAACTTATAGATATAACTTCAACATAGGTTAAGATTCATTCATTATGTACTTTTCAACATAATAAGAAAGTTCCCTTTTCTTCCATTTAAGGACTAATATCTTATTCACAAGTTCATAATGACACAATAGGGTATAATCCCAATAAGAACACAATATCATTATTTATCACATAATATTTCATTACTGTCACAATCAAATAAGGTTTAGCATATATGAATTATAAATTCATATTAGTTTACCATTATCTCACTAGATTAATGGACTTAGATATATATATATCGCTTTTCCCAATCAACGCTTTAATCCATAAGGTACTTAATAATTCATGTCTACATTCAACTTAGGATTAACTTAATCAAACAACATTGATCATAAAGAAAGAAAGGACTATATTTCTAATTTCAATCATACAATAAGTCACTAAAGTAAAAGAAGATTTCACTTTATTCCTTAAACAACAAATATCTCAAAAATATTCAGTCAATAATAACACCATTTTCCAATAATTACAAAATAATAAGGCACTAGGCCTTTAAGGTTCTTCATAAGGAATCATTTTAAGAACTTTTATGACAATTAGACATCTGAATTAAATGAACTTCATCAATAAAATAAATGCAACTTCTTATAAGTCTTTCTTCTTTCACTTTTCACAAAATCCATCTGCAAAATTGTTAGCATGTGTCAGTTCACAAGAACTGAGCATGATAAGTACTAAAACATTGAACAATATGCTTCTATCTAACAATTTCATGAAAGGAACACTACTTTTTAATGAAATTGTTCTGAAGTTCCAAAGTACTAACAACTCTTTTAAGCATGCAAAAATGCCACATTGGCTGATTCAAGAAAAGAAGTCAATTTAAGTCACTTCTATGAACCAAATATCTCTATCAATAAAAGATTAGTCATCAGGATAAGTTAAGTTCATTTAACCCTTACAAGTCAAGAACAAGAATACAAGTGCATTAGGATTTCAGTCATATAATCACATGATTATATGTCTGAAATCTAATACCTTGTCCTTTAATTTATTATTTACAAATCATAATAATATAATAACACACAACAATGAGTCGATTTTATGTCTTGTTCTCAATTAAGCAAAGTAAGAACTATTTTATAACCGATAATTATTACAACTCTTATCCAAATTTTTCCCTATATTACTTTGTTCATGGATATAAAAATTTACTGAAGGTTTTCCTATTAACCCTTTAAATATCAAATTAGTATGATGTAACACATAATAGCTATTCAATCCAAAAAGGTTTACAAAAAAAAATTGATATTATTATACGACTTATCGACAAGGCAGTAAAAATGGCCATCCATAACATAAATGTAATCAACCAAAGGTTCAAGTCCACAACCAAATCACATTAAGACTCACAATGAAGTCGATTTATACCAAAGGAACATGGGTACACAATACCGAATCAGTGCATACACCAAACTATAAAAAACATTAACTTAATAAACTAGTAAACTAGAAATATCAATGTTGACCATCACAATTAACAAGAATAAGATAAAGCACTATCCCTATCAGTACAGGATTATCCTTATAAACGTGAATTCATAATATAACTACCGGAGGCTATAGATTGTCATCATTCAACTTTAATAAATTTAACATGTAACCATTTGACAATAGTTACAAACTCGCAGTGAATAGAATCATTTCGGCTTATACAACTAAACTGATAACACACAATACAAAGCATCTAAATAGATTTCAAAAAGTCTGAATAGTAGATAATCACATTCGAAAGGAGAATACCCAACACTATTTCAATTCTAAGTTCTACTCAACTAAGGGTCAATTAAGACACTTAAAAAAACAAAACATCCCGAGGGAATATATTGATACCCAAATTCGAATGAAACCCCAAATGGAAAAAGTGCACAAATCAAAAAATAAGTATCATATAGGAAAAGGAAATAGGTGTTCCCCATTATGATCAAGATTTAAGCCAACCCAAAAGGGTAGTTATAAAACAAAGTAACATCAACTCGAAATCATATAAAAGGAGACTTATTATCCATACCATTAAACCAGTTACCTTCTCCTTTATGGAGAGATTCAAAACATTACAAAATTGTTAACATCCAAAAAGGATTATGACTCATTTTCGAGTCTTAAGAATTTTCAAACAAGGATTCACAAAATATGGTCGATAAAATCAATCAAGAACCTCGAATCGAGTCAACTAAAAGGATAAAAACAATCTTTGTTTAATTCCTAACTTGACAAGAATTAGTTGACTCAAAAAAATATTTCCTTATGGGTTTCGACCAGAATCGATAGCTCAAATCTTATTATGAAAATTGAAACCAAATACACAATTGGTACTAAAGAAATCCACTATTTCATAACACAATCACTCACATGTTAATATAAACAAACAGGGTCATTTAAATTTACTTAAACCAGTATTCAAAGGATATTAGATTGAAAACCAAAAAGTACAAAAATATTCACTCATAAAAACCCCAAGCTCAAAATGAAATTTTAAAGAAGAGCATAGTTATTTTCACGAAACAATTAAATAGAGCTGATTATCATAATGAGTCGATCCTATCATGCCCGGTAGAGCTCTGAAAAAAATTCTCTAAGATCTTAGAGTTTCCTTTCAAGCTTTCGCTATAGATTCCACAAAAACTTTGCAATAGAATCAACTTGAAACCCATCATCTTATTTTCCTTCATTTTTATAGCTTCAACAATAACTTTCCTTCTTCTAAATTTTCCATGAAATGTAAATATTGTAAATGCAATAAAAATGAACCACCAGTTTGAAAAATGGAATTTCAAAATGAAGAGCCATTGAGCTCAAAACATCAAATGAAAGATAGAAGATAACCCTTAATCTTTTCCACCTAACCATTTGAGTGTTCTCTAGGAAGTTTTTTCACATTGATCAAGATAATTAATGAAATGGAAACATATCGCTTACCCCAAACCATTCCCCAACCACCACCCAAAGTTAGGGACAACTAAATGTTTAAACCATTTTATGCCAAGTTTTTTTCCTTTGGCCAATGTGTCGATTATCTTTGATCGGTCATTGCCAAATATGGCGGTACTAAAATTTTAATTGCTTTTAAATTGCCAAGTGCCAAATTAGCACCATCCACCTAACCATCATCTCTAACTTCATTATATTTCTACCATGGTTGGTTTTGAGGTTCAGTTGCATGTTCATAGCTATGTTTAAGGGTCAATTCCCTTTTCAAAAATCATCAACCATAGCTTAGGTTTATAATCATAAAATCAAATGCATCTAGAATAGTTAGGTCCCCCTAAAATAAATAACTATCACCTTAGAATAGGTTTAGTTAGGTCTTTAATAATATTCATCAAGAACATTACCCTATGAAATTTACCAATTCAAGGTAGATAGAAAAATAGTAAGAATGCATTCAAAAGACATTACAAGATGCTCCTAGTGACCTCATATTCATTATGCCTAAATATGATGGTATTTTAGCATTAAAAAGGGAGTCAATTTGACTTAGAAAATATGATCGTAACAACATATCAATCAAAGGCATGCCTTGGATCACTAAAATTTATCCAAGGTATGGCCATTCTTTAAATATAAATTTCATATCTTAACGAGGTAACTTACCCACATGGTTCCAAAAGACTGCATTTACTTCTTACCAATTGGGTTCACATAATGTACTTCGCAAAACTCAATTTAGTGAGTACATGATAATCATTCAACATTAGTACAATATTTTCAAAGTATGATTAACATCATATTCTTCTACAGTAGTGGATATCTCTTCTACAAACATGACCAATAGTTCAAGAGTATACCAACTCAAAACATGAATCACATATCAACATTTGCAAACTTCAATTACAAAAGCAAGTACAAATATCAACATGGCAGAGGCATTATACATCATGGGTAGTGAATAATAAGAGATATAGGTATTGAGGGTTTTTGAAAATAGGATTCAAGATCATGAAGATCACCATCGATAAAGGCGTCATGAGTCTCACCATGGTAGAAGATCGAACAATGTTTGAGGAGAAGTGGGTTTCACCAAATGATTTAATATCATTTGAATTGGGGATGACCCTGTGGTGAACTAGTGGGGCACTTAGCCTGTAGAGCCAACAACCCAGGTTCAAACCCAACCCCTAGGATTTCATATCCTAATTTACCTACGGCATGTGGAGTGGGGCATTTACATGTCACCTTGGGGGTTGGGGATGACCCTGTGGTGATTGGTGGGGTGCTTAGCCTGTAGAGCCAACAACCTAGGTTCAAACCTAGCCTCTTTGATTAAATTTTTAAAAGGTTCCTATCAAATAAAAATTTGATTTCACACAAATGAAAATAATCCATTGCTCACTAGGGCCTGAGTCAGCTTTAGGGTGAAATAATGTGCCGCCTCGATTTTCTAAATTTCTGAGTCCCCTAGTGTTGGCTCTGATGTCAAACCCTTCTGGTCTAAACCGGGAGTACCGCCCTGCAAACTCTGGGGCCTGTCTCCCTAGAATCCCACCAAGGTATGGGAAAAAAATAGTGGAAGGGTCCTCTTCTGCTTCCCATTCAGAGAAGTTGACTCCTATACTCTCTGATGGGTCCCTCTCTCTTCACATCCCATCTCACATCACGAAGGTTGCTGCTACCTCTAGAGATCTATCCCTAGTAGGTAAGCTGATGGGTCCTAGACCCCCCCTCAAAGATATCAAAAAATGGGCCCACATGAAATGGAACCCTTGTGGCACTCTAGAAATAGCTATGATGCCAAATGGATTTGTCCTCTTCTCTTTCAGCATGAAGGAAGAATTTACTTGAGCTCTTCTGGGTGGTCTATGGTTCTTCAAAAGAAGAGGGTTCTATATTAGGAAATGGTTGCACCGCTTCAACCCTCTCATAGAAATAATGACCCAGGTAGCAATCTGGGTTTTTCTATAGGGCCTTCCCTTGGAGCTTTGGCACCCTATGGTCATCGAAGGTATTGCTCTATCTATGGGTCCTCTAATTATAATAGACTAGGCCACAAAGGCCAAAACTAGATTCATTCATGCTCGTTTCTGTGTCAACGCTGATGTCAGTTGCCCACTCCCAAAATTGATTGATCTCTTATCAGATTTTGGAACTTGGTCTCAAACCATTGAATACAAATATATTCCACAAGCATGTTCCATCTACAAAAGCATCAGTCACAGAGCAACCGGATGCCCCACTAAGCCTCAGCCTAAGCCCAAAACCCTTGTAACCTCTCCCAAGAAAAAAGGGAAATATATACCAAAGATTATTCCTAAAGAGACCCCTGGTCATCCCCACTTCCAACCCCTTTTCCCTCCTTGAAGAAGGAGAGATCACTGCCGACTCCAACTTGGTAACCCCTCTCACCCCCAACCTCTTTCCACTATGGTTTCTTTCCCCACAAAGGTTTTCGTGGCCTCCCCTCCCCCCTCCTTGGTGGATGTTCACCCCTCAGTGGTTGCTTCCGCCCCCTTCTCCATCTTCTCCCTCCTCCCCTTCCAACCTTCTCCTCTCCCTCCCCCTCTCCCCATTCTTGGCTTAGAGTTTCCTCCTGCTAGCTCCACTCCCCATAGTACACCTTTCACCCCCATATCTGATTCTAGATCTTTTGTAGTGCCCACTTCCCTTTGACACTTTTAGCTACTGATCTTGATACTGTTGATCATATTATGGACACTATTATGTTTTATTATATTATGATGGTTAGATGTTAGATCCTGGAGTATTATTGATCTAGAATCGCTTATTATGCATGATGGTTATTAGAGACATTTTTATATGTGAATGATGATATACTTGTTTGACATGGACATATTATAGATTTTGATTTGGACATGTGACATTGGATATGTTGAGTAGACTTAGTATGGAAGATTATTGATGATGATATAGTTGATTAATTAATTGAAAATGATAATGTTGAATTATTTGTGTTGTTGTGATTCATGTGTTTAGATGATCTTGAGATGTTGTTTATATCATTTTGGATGTTCTGATATGGCCATGAGACCGAAGGAGGTATTTGTGTTTTGTAGGTTAAAATATCACAACAATGTCGGGACTGGAGACTAACCATATTGAAATTCTGGGTGAATTCAACAAGGTCACCATGGCAACTATTCTGTGTGTGTGTGTGTGTGTTGTATGTTGTTAGGGATTTCCATGGGGGAATTTCCATTATTTGTGACCATGGGGTTTTATGTTTTGATTAATGTGGTTTCTTTATTAATGTGGCATGTGCTTATTTTGTGATGTGTTGCCCTTTTCATCGCTTATTATACATGTTGTATTAATGTTGTGAATAATCATGTGTTAAAAGAAATAAATCAATATGTCATAAGAATGTAATTAATGAAGTTTTGATCTTAAATGTAATGTTGTAAGAGCGTGTAAGAAATATTGTAAGAAGGTTTAAGAGATATGTAAGAAAATGTAAGATAGATTTTTTTGAGTGTGAAACACTTCATCCTTTTAGGAAATTCGAATTTGTCCTTGGAGGCTTTATTTGGAGGCTTGTGGGACAAGTTAAACTTGTCCCACACCTCTTAAAATTATTCACCAACCATACCTATGGTTTGGAGGTTAAATTTAGGCCTTTTAAATGCATTTTGAAATGACTATTTGTAAGTTTTTATTGCACTTCTCTTACATGTTTTTAAATTTAGTCCTTTTGGAGTATGGGTTATTTTGGAGTGTGTAAGTGAATTTGTCATTTTTATTTATTGTGTTTTGGTGAATGATGTTGAATTTACTCTTGGGGTTGAGGAAGAATGATGTGGCATCCCACATGGATCCACATCATCCTCTTCTCTTCCCTCTCCTTTAAAATTTGAATTCCTTGCTTGTTTGTGGTTGTTGAAACTTTGTTCATTCCTCTTGGGGGCGAATTTTGCTTGTTGTTTTGGGAGCTTGTTGTGGAAGGAGTTTGGAGTCATTTTTCATGCTTGAGCATTGCTAATTTTAGACTGCATTTGGCATTTGGAAAGCTTGTGGATCTTCGAAAAACTCCATTATGGAGAGTTAGGAACTTGTGCCTTTTGAAAATGTTTCTTTCTCTTGCATGCTTGTATGAAATTGTGAATGTTGTTATGTTTGTGTTGGATGGTTGGGTAGACTGCTTAGGATATGGTGTAGGAGAAATCTATGGGGATTTAATGTGGGGGTATAAGGGAATTCCAATGGAATTATTTTTATTATGGAGGGACTTTGGGATTGGGATCCACATTGGAAAAGAAATAGCTTACATTTCCTACTCTTGGGGGCATAAGGGAGAAACTTTGGGGGAGGGGAATAAAGAGGGGTTGGGAGGTATAAGGTTTATGGGATATGGTATGTTATTTTGATTGTATGATTATTGGTGGATGCCCAATTTCCAAATTAGGAGGCATAAGTAGTTTCCTATAGTTCCTTGCTCTTGTTGGCTTTCTTGATCAAGCCTAAGTTTTGTGTGAATGTTTTCAAATGTAGTTGTGAACTGCTATTTTGTTTGGACTGTGTTTCTTATTGTATTATGCATGTGAAATAATACTGCATGCTTTTGTGGAAGCCATTGCTGCCATGTGTTGATTATCATCTCCTATTTCAATATGGTTGTGGCTCGCAGGACAATGAGGAAGGATGGCTTCTCCCTTCTCATTGGATGTCTTGGTTGGGTGGAGAGTGTTTCCTTTCCCCCTTCCTTATTGTGATCAAGATGAAAAGATGGAGAAACCAGATGATCTTTGTTGTTTTGGAAAAGAGAATAGAGTTTGTGATCCCTTCTTTTGTGCAAGTTATTTTCATAATCCTTCCCCACTTTAAAGTGGATGAGTTGTATGATATTTGTAATGTGAGGATTTTTGTATTGATAATGGAAGATTGGAATTGGAATGTGAAATGTAAAGGAGATTCATTTTACTCTTTGTTTTGGAAAAGAAATGTAAAATATGTATATGCATTGTATTTTGTATTTTAGAAATCAAATGGAAACGAAAAGATTATAAAGTGTATTGGAAAGGAATAAAGGACTGAATTAGTTTTTAAGATTGCACTATGGAGTTAAGGTGATTTATTATTATTAAAGATTGAAATTTTGTGCTTGTAAAGAAGAATGCATATGAAGAAAATGGCAGTGTTTTGTTCTCTTGAAATGAGTTGAATTTGGAAATCAGGATTTGTATATTTGCTATTGTATAGTTGACTGAATCAATTAAATTCATTAGATTAGAAAGGAATTGAATTCTCACACTTGGAGGATGGAAAAAAATTGTTTAGGTACCTTTAATGTTGTTCTCTGTTTTATTTTCCAAACCTAGCAATCAGTTTATCGAAGAAATGAGAAGTTCAAACTTGCACCAAGCAATAAGATATGAAACATTTAAATTCAGAGTTAGTAAGTCCTAAGGAATTCACATTGACCCTAACATTTAAGAAAGAACCTTCAAAACTTTCTAAAATCTGATTTAAAGCTTGCACAAATCATTTTTATGTCTATTTTTGGAAAAATACAACTTTGAAAAACCCTCCATGTCTATTTGACATGTTGAGTGAAGGAGGAGATCTAATTTAACCAAATTGAGAAGTTGAAAACTACCAGTTCACAAATTAAAAGCCTGCAGATTGGTTTCTCAAAGCTGACCACTTATACTTCATCAAATTCTAAAATTTATGGTTCTTGTGCAAAGAGGGCATCGAGATATTTCCAAAAATTCCTAGTTTTCCCAAAACTTATCTTTCTAGCACAAGTTATGACCATTTGAAGTTTTTACTTCAAATTGGCATTCAAAAATAAAACAAATAAATCTAACTGTTAGAAAAATTTAAATTTTAACTTTGGAAAAATTTCTCTAAAAAGTCCACGGCCCCTGCCATCCGTAACCAATCGGGACCTACCACGTGGCACCTTGGAGGGGTGGACCAAATTTAAACTTATCCTTTTTGAAAATTTTTCCTTGGGAAAATTTTCTCATTTTTCCTGCGCAACCTCGCCGACTGCGGCACCCAATCACATGCTGACAAGTGGCACGGTGGAAGGGCGAACCCTTTTTGAACTTAAAATTTTTAAGTTTTGGACTTTAGAAAAATTTCCCAATTTTTCCCACATTCTTGCTAACTCATGACCAATCACTGCCGACACGTGGCTCAACAGATGAGTAGGATAATTTTGGAGGTTAACTTTTAATTCCTCTTTTGGCACAATTCTCCTTTTTCCTCCACCAACCCGTAGTCAATCGAGGGTTGCCACGTGTCCTTACAAAGTGTAGTAGCGAGAGGCATGGCTTTTCCTTGTCCTTTTTCCCTTTTGAAACTATTAGGAAAAATTTCCATTTTGGCCCCGTGGCCCGCAGCCAATGAAAAGGTGCCACGTGGCACTTTGGAGTGGCAGTGGGTAGGGCGTAGCCCCTTTATTAGTTTGGTTTTTGGCCTTTGGGAAAATTTCAAAAATTCTCCCTGCGGTCTGCAACTCTACTTCCCTCTCATATTTCCTTCTTCCATGGGTGCGTGGACCAGCACATCCCCTTTTCCCATTTTACCTCCTTTTGGCGTAATTCGCCAATTTCCCGCGCCGCTTTGCCAATCCCTTAACCCATTTTTTGCTCGAACCAGGACTCGACACGTGTCCTCTAGGGACCCACAGAGGCGTGGAAGAATTTTTGATTTTTATCCCATGCAATGGAAAATTTCCTAAGCCGCCCTGCGACCCGCCGACCCATTCAAGGCGCCTTCCCCATCTCTTGACACGTGTCCCCCTAGGGGAAAATTTGATGCTAGAACTCCACCCAGCCATATCTTGAGTTCTATAAGGAGTTAGGAGGACTTCTTTACATCACCGAAAAGGTGAGAAAATTTCCTATCCATTGGGAATGGTTTAGGGAAATTTTAGAAGTGGTAATTATGAGAAAATTATAGTTGAAACTCAGAGCCTGCCAGAGAGTGGGTACGGGGGTAAATTTACTCCCTGAACCTAACTAAAACATATAGCTCTAAATTTTGAACCTTGTGAACTTGAAAATTTTAATGAAGGGAAATATAGGTTGTAGTAGTTTGGTCTTTTTCCGAACGTGCTAGTGAAAATCGATGTCTTGTAACCCAAGGTAAAAAAATTATCCCTAATTGTTCTAGCTAACCCTGGGTTGTTTTTGGGTCTTAAGTGGTTGTTTAAACAAGGATTACAATTTGGTATCAAATTATTGGTTCAAATTCTTAGACCATTGTGCACACTAGAAAACTTGATGCATAAAAACTTAAACCTAGAACACTTGTAAATCTAGAAAACAACTTAACTAGAATTTGTACATTTTAGTAAACATGGAAGTTGTAAAAACTTAGCAAAATGAACTAACTCTCGCTTTGGTCTATACAAGAGGCTCAGACGGAGTGAGAGGAAATTTCATAGGGACTCAAACTTACCACCACCACCACCGGATCAGGGTGTAGTGGCATTCTACCTCAGATTCTATAGACCCTTTAAGATGTTAATGCCACTCTACGCAGAGGATTAGGTGGAGGATGAGGCATCTCCTCGACTCAACAAGGAGAATAGAGGAGAGAAATCCCATATAGAGTTAGTCAGAGTAGAGTCACCACCTAGGAGATAGGGTGACAGAGTTCCAGAGTGTAGAGAGAGGTCTCGAGAGCCCTAGGCTTAGGGATGAGTGTGCGAGAGAGACCTAGAGGCCGATAGACCACAATCAGTAGATCACATCGGGTAGATCCCGAAGCTTTAGCCCTCACATTACTTGGGTGATACAGGATTCTAGGCGGAGGCCTAGGCTAGTAAGCTTGAGTGGTTGCTTCAAGCTTTGTCCTTGTTCTAGTAACACAAAATCTCATGTTGCAATCCATCTACTGAGGGATGGAGCAGGAGTATGGTGGAGGACAGAGGAGCAGAAGCTCCATGTAGATTCAGAGACAATGACCTGGGAGCTATTTGAGGAGAGATTCAAGAGTAAGTATTTATCATGGAGGTTCATCTAGTAGAGGATTGACAAGTTCCATGACCTCCGACAGGCTTCTCTTTCGGTAGCAAAGTATGAGAGTAGGTTTTGGATCTACTCCAATATGTAGAGTATATGCAGGATGAGTAGGTGTGGATTCACAGGTTCATCCGGGGCCTAAATTTAGATATTGGAGGTGCAGTGCAGATTCACTGTCCGTAGACATTAGCAGAGGCCATCGAGAAGGCCTATATTGTAGAGGAGACTTGAGGTAAGACCCAATAGGCTAGAGACCGAGTCAGGAGCTGCATTCAGTAGATGCAGGATGGTAGATTGAGAGGTTTAGTACCTCTTCCTCGTGGTGGATAGGGTACAACATAGTCATCCTTTAGGCCACAACAGCAACAATAGTCCCACCCACCTCATAGACCTCCATAGAGAGTTGATGCATAAAGAGGTTGGAGTATGGGGCCTCCTCCTAGGGGTCCCATCAAGACACAGGGTGGACCTAGAGCTCAGTCAGTGGGAGCTTGCTAGCAGAGGCCACAGCAGACCACAGTCAAATCATCAAGATCCACACCATAGTCTTCCAAGGCACTTGCTAGAGGTGCTACTCCTTAGAGAGGATTAGGTGGATGCTTTGGATGTGGAGTTGCGGGAAATTTTTAGAGAGATTTCCCTCAGAACCCTAACAAGGGTAAGGCACCGATCTCAGAGCCGACAGTTGGTGATATGGGACATACTCATAGGATTTATGTAGTGGTTGAGAACTGCCAGAAAAGCACCAAAGCATAGTCATTGAGACCACATGTAGCATTGGTGGTATTCCTACCTCTGTATTGTTTGATTCTAGTTCTTTTGATTCTTTCATTGCACCATCTTTAGTAGAGTGATGCAGGCTGGTGGCAGTTAGGTAGGGTCTTAGTTGGGATGTCGAGATGGCTTCTAGAGCCAAGATCTCTGTGGACTCCTTAGTTAAGGAGTGTGTAGTGGATTTGGGACCTTTCACCACTACCTCAGATCTCTGTATCCTTCCTTTGGGCTCATATGGAGTCATCTTAGGTATGGATTGGTTATCTGCACATAGGGCTAGGATGGATTGTTACCACAAGACTATAGCTTGTGTAGATGATTTAGGAGTTGATTTGGTGATCTCGAGGGTTAGGAGACCCATTTCCATTTGCACCATCTCCGCTATGTAGCTTAAGCGGTGTGTACAATGGGGTTGTCAGATGTATGTTGTTACAATTAGTGATAGATCAGAGGATGGGTCTAGTGGACCATCGCTAGATGATCATCCCATTTTGAGAGAGTTTTCTGATGTCTTTCCAAGGGAGATACCGAGGTTACCACCCCCACGTGAGATTGATTTTCATATAGATCTAGTTCTGGAGTAGAGCCTATCTCACGGGAACCTTATCAAATGACCACCTCGGAGCTCTGTGAGCTCAAGTTGCAGCTTGAGGGACTTTTGGAGAAGGGCCTTATCTGTCCTAGTGTATCCCCTTGGGGTGCACCGGTGATCTTCATGAAGAAGAAGGATGGATCCTTGTGGTTTTGTATTGATTACCGCTAGCTAAACAAGGTAACGATCAAGAATCATTATCCTCTTCCTCGTATTGATGACTTGTTTGATTAGATGAAGGGAGCCATGGTGTTATCTAATATTGATCTCAAGTTAGGGTACCATCAGTTGAGGATTTTATAGTTAGACATTCATAAGACCACCTTCCGTATGAGATATGGGCACTATTAGTTCACAGGGTGCCTTTTGCTTTGTGAATGCCCCACGTGTGTTTAGAGTTTGATGAATGGGGTATTTAGGACCTTTTTAGATCACTTTGTGCTCATCTTCTCTGATGACATTTTGATATACTCACATACACGTGAGGAGCACGAGTGGCACCTTCACCAGGTTCTTTAGTGTCTTCATGAGTAGAAGCTTTACGGGAACTTGGAGAAGTGTGCTTTCTTTCAGACAGAGGTGCAGTATTTAGGCCATATCATTTTTGGGGAAGGTATCATAGTCAATCCTTCTAAGATTAGAGCCATTATAGATTGGCCAGCACCCACTACAATGATTGAGGTATGCAACTTCATGGGATTAGTAGGTTACTACAAGATATTTGTTCAGGACTTCTCTCGGATTACTCATCCCATCACTTCCCTTCAGAGGAAAGGGAAGAAGTTTGTTTTTTAGGATAGATGCGAGTAGGCCTTCAGGACACTGAAGGAATTGATCCACAGGGTGAGTTCTTTGTTTGCATTGATGCTTCGTTAGTAGGGCTTGGAGGTGTGTTGATGCAGGATGACAGAGTAGTGGCTTTCGAGTCTCACAAACTCAAAGATCACGAGCTTAATTACCCGACCCATGATCTTGAGCTTATGGAAGTCATGCATGCTTTGGTTAGATGGAGACATTTTCTTCTTGGACAGAGATTCACACTCAGGACTGATCATTTGAGTCTTCGCCACCTCTTCACGCAGCCCAATCTCAACGCTCGTCAGTGGCATTGGATGGATTTACTTTATGAGTATGACATGGAGATCGAGCATGTGAAGGGGAAGGAGAATGTGGTAGCAGAGACACTCTAACTAGATATAGGCATGTGGCTATGTCCACTATAGTGAGCATAGATTTACAGAGCAGGGTTCTTCAGTAGCTTCCTCTTGATAGCTTCTACATATTAGTACGAGCAGATATTGAGTCACAGAGACCCCTTGAGGGGAAGTTTGATGGTTTTCCTTAGAGGTAGATGGTCTTCTCAGGCACAGAGGCTAGATATATGTTCCCAGAGATGGAGGCTTGAGGCAGGACATCTTGGTAAAGGCACATCGTGCACCCTATTCAGCCCATCCCAGGGTGAAGAAGATGCATGCCACCTTGTGATAGTTGTACCATTGGAGAGGACTTTGTCGGGACGTGGCTCAGTTTGTGTCATGGTGTTTAGAGTGCTAGAGGGTTAAGGCCGAGCATCAGCATCCAACAGGCCTTCTTTATCCTCATGCCATACCAGAATGGAAGTGGGACACCATTTCTATGGATTTCATTATTGGGCTACCTATGTCGAGATATCACCATGACGCCATTATGGTCACGGTTGATAAATTGACAAAAGTGGCTCACTTTTCTCTGGTGAAGACCACTTATATAGCTAGAGTAGTGGCACGAGTATATTTGGATGAGATCATCAGGTTGCATGGGATTCCATGGAAGATCATTTGTGACCGTGATCCTTTGTACACTTCACACTTTTGGACTACCATGTAGTATGTTCTCGGGACAAGGATCAACTTCAACACAACATATCACCCTGAGATAGATGGACAAACCGAGTGAGTGAATCATATTTTGGAGGATATGCTTAGGATGTACGTGATGGATCAGCAGTCTAAGTGGGAGGAGTACCTGTACTTGGTGGAGTTTTCCTACAATAACAGTTTTTAGAGTTCTATAGGCATGGCTCCTTTTCAAGCCTTGTATGGTAGAGAGTGCAAGACACCTCTTAGCTGGGACAAGTTAGAGGACATGGTATCTCTTGGACCAACTCTTTTATAGGACATGAAGCAACATGTAGTGTTGATCGAGTAAAGATTACAGGAGGTGCGGGATAGATAGAAGAAGTATGCGGATCAACATAGGATTGGTTGTAGCTTTGATGTGGGCATGAAGGTGTTCCTTCATGTTAGACCTCACAAGAGCCCTATCTGTTATGGAAAAGGTTCTAAGTTAGCTCCTAGATTCATTGGTCCTTTTGATATCTTGGAGTGTATTGACACTTTGGCCTACCATCTAGCATTTCCACCTAGTTTGTCTCACGTACATGATGTGTTTCATGTTTTAGTTCTTAGGAGATATATTACAGATCCTTCTCATGTATTGGATTGGACATCATTATAGGTACAGGATCAAGGGAAAGTGATGGTGGAGGGCATCTGTATCATAGATCACAGGACCTTAGGCCTTTGAGGCAGAGAGATTGATTAGGTACAGGTGCAGTGGGACAGATACAATGAGATTGCAGCCACTTGGGAGGATGCCACAGTATTACGAGTGCAGTTTCCACATTTGTTCTAGTGACTTCCAGGAGGAAGTCGAGTTTAAGGGAGCGGGATGTAGTTCCCACTTCCCTTTGACACTTTCAAATACTGATCTTAATATTATTGATCATATTATGGACACTATTATGTTTTTTTAGTATGATGGTTAGATGTTAGATCCTAGAGTATTATTGATCTAGATTCGGTTATTATGCATGATGGTTATTAGAGACATTTTTATATGTGAATGATGATATACCGTTTGACATGGACATATTATAGATGTTGATTTAGACATGTGACATTGGATATGTTGAGTAGACCTAGTATGGAAGATTATTGATGATGATATATTTGATTAATTAATTGAAAATGATAATGTTGAATTCTTGGTGTTGTTGTGATTCATGTGTTTAGATGATCTTGAGATGTTGTTTATATCATTTTGGATGTTATGATACGGCCATAAGGCCAAAGGAAGTATTTTCGTTATGCAATTTAAAATATCACAACAACATTGGGGACTGGAGACTAACCATATTGAAATTCTGGGTGAATTCAACAAGGTCACCATGGCAACTGATTGTGTGTGTGTGTTGTATGTTGTTAGGGATTTCCATGGGGGAATTTCCATTATTTGTGACCATGGTGTTTTATATTTTGATTAATGTGGTTTCTTTATTAATGTGTAATGTGTTTATTTTGTGATGTGTTGCCCCTTTTCATTAGTTACTATATATGTTGTATTAATGTTGTGAATAATCATGTGTTAAAATAAATAAATCAATATGTCATAAGAATGTAATTAATGAAGTTGTTGATCTTAAATGTAATGTTGTAAGAGTGTGTAAGAAATGTTGTAAGAAATGTGTAAGAAGGTGTAAGAGATATGTAAGAGAATGTAAGATAGATTTTTGGAGTGTGAAACACTTCATCCTTTTGGGAAATTCGAATTTGTCCTTGGAGGCTTTATTTGGAGGCTTGTGGGACAAGTTAAACTTGTCCCACACCT
Organism: Taxus wallichiana var. yunnanensis; assembly: GCA_018340775.1. Lineage (NCBI taxonomy): Eukaryota > Viridiplantae > Streptophyta > Pinopsida > Cupressales > Taxaceae > Taxus > Taxus wallichiana. The sequence goes on from CM031244.1 coordinate 614,876,661, forward strand.
CTTAAAATTATTCACCAACCATACCTATGGTTTGGAGGTTAAATTTAGGCCTTTTAAATGCATTTTGAAATGACTAATTGTAAGTTTTTATTGCACTTCTCTTACATGTTTTTAATTCAGTCCTTTGGAGTATGGGTTATTTTGGAGTGTGTAAGTGAATTTGTCATTTTTATTTATTGTGTTTTGGTGAATGATGTTGAATTCACTCTTGGGGTTGAGGAAGAATGATGTGGCATCCCACATGGATCCACATCATCCTCTTCTCTTCCCTCTCCTTTAAAATTCAAATTCCTTTCTTGTTTGTGGTTGTTGAAACTTTGTTCATTCTTCTTGGGGGTGAATTTTTGCTTGTTGTTTTGGGAGCTTGTTGTGGAAGGAGTTTGGATTCATTTTGCATGCTTGAGCATTGCTGATTTTGGACTGCATTTGGCATTTGGAAAGCTTGTGGATCTTGGAACAAACTCCATTATGGAGAGGTAGGAACTTGTGCCTTTTGAAAATGTTTCTTTCTCTTGCATGCTTGTATGAAATGGTGAATGTTGTTATGTTTGTGTTGGCTGGTTGGGTAGACTACTTAGGATATGGTGTAGGAGAAGGCTATGGGGATTTCACATGGGGGCATAAGGGAATGCCAATGGAATTATTTTTATTGTGGAGGGAGTTTAGGATTGGGATCCACCTTGGAAAATAAATAGCTTGCATTTCTTACTCTTGGGGGGGGCATAAGGAGGGGTTGGGAGGCATAAGGTTTATGGGATATGGTATGTTATTTTAGCAGTATGATTATTGGTGGATGCCCAATTTCCAAATTGGGAGGCATAAGTAGTTTCCCCATAGTTCCTTGCTCTTTTTGGCTTGCTTGATCAAGCCTAAGTTTTGTGTGAATGTTTTCAAATGCAGTTGTGAACTGCTGTTTTGTTTGACTGTGTTTCTTATTGTATTATGCATGTGAAAGAATACTGCATGTTTGTTGTGGAAGCCATTATTTCCATGTGTTGATTATCATCTCCTATTTCAATATGGTTGGGGCTCGGGGTTAATGAGGAAGGATGGCTTCTCCCTTCTCATTAGATGTCTTGGTTGGGTGGAGAGCATTACGTTTCCCCGTTCCTTGTTGTGATCAAGATGAAAAGATGGAGAAACCAACATGCTGTTGGTTTGGAGCAAGAGGAATACATTTTGATAGTCCCTTCTTTTGTGTAAGTTATTTTTGTAATCCTTCCCCACTTTGAAGTGGATGAGTTGTATAATATTTGTAATGTGAGGATTTTTGTATTGATAATGGAATATTGAAATTGGAATGTGAAATGTAAAGGAGATTCATTTTACTCTCTATTTTGGAAAAGAAATGTAAAAGATGTATATGCATTGTATTTTGTATTTTAGAAATCAAATGGAAAAGAAAAGATTGTAAAGTGTATTAGAAAGGAATAAAGGATTGCATTAGTTTTCAAAATTGCACTATGTATTGAATGTGATTTATTATTATTGAAGATTGAAATTCTGTGTTTGTAAAGAAGAATGCGTATGAAGGAAAGGGCAGTGTTTTGTTCTCTTGAAATGAGTTGAATTTGGAAATCAGGATTTGTATAATTGCTATTGAATAGTTGATTGAATCAATTAAATGCATTAGATTAGAAAGGAAATGAATTCTCACACTTGGAGGTTGGAAAAATGTTTAAGTACCTTTAATGTTGTTCTCTGTTATATTTTCCAAACCTGGCAATCAATTTATCAATGAAATGAGTAGTTCAAACTTGCACAAAGCAATAAGATATGAAACATTGAAATTCAGACTTAGTAAGTCCTAAGGAATTCAAATTGACCCTAACATTTAAGAAATAACCTTCAAAACTTTATAAAATCTAATTTGAAACTTGCACAGTCGTTTTTCTATCTATTGTTGGAAAAATACAAACTTGAATAAATTGAACATATTCTCTCTCTAAAAACACTCTAAAACCTCCCTAGACCAATCCTCCATGTCTGTTTGACATGTTGAGTGAAGGAGGAGATCTAATTTAACCAAATTGAGAAGTTGAAAACTACCAGTTCACTAATTAAAAGCTGCAGAGATTGGTTTCTCAAAATTTACAACTTAAACTTCATCAAATTCTAAAATTTATGGTTTTTGTTCAAAGTGAGCATTGAGAGATTTCTGAAAAGTCCTCGTTTTCCCAATCTGAGCTTTCTAGCTCAATTTATGGCCATTTGAAGTTTTTACTTCAAATTGGCATTCAAAAAATAAAACAAATAAATCTAACTGATTAGAAAAATTTAAATTTTAACTTTGGAAAAATTTCCCTAAAAATTCCATGGCCCCCACCATCCTGCAACCAATCGGGACCTGCCACGTGGCACCTCGGAGGGGCGGACTGAATTTAAACTTATCCTTTTTAAAAATTTTGCCTTGGGAAAATTTCCCCATTTTTCCCCGCAACCCCGCTGACTGCAGCCAATCACATGCTTACAAGTGGCATGGTGGAAGGGCAGACCGTTTTTGAACTTAAAATTTTTAAGTTTTGGACTTCAGAAAAATTTCCCAATTTTTCCCGCATTCCTGCTAACCTATGACCAATCACGTGCTGACACGTGGCTCGACGGATGCGAGGAGAATTTTGGAAGTTAACTTTTAATTCTTCTTTTGGCACAATTCTCCTTTTTCCTTTGTCAGCCCGTACACAATTAGAGGCTGCCACATGTCCTCACGGGGCAGCAGTGGAGGCGTGGCTTTTCCTTTTCCTTTTTCCCTTTTGAAACTCTTGGGAAAAAAATTCCATTTTGGCCCCGCGCCCGCAGCCAATGAGAAGGTGCCATGTGGCACTTTGGAGTTGCAGTAGGTAGGGCGGAACCCCTTTGTTATTTTTGTTTTTGGCCTTTGGGAAAATTTCAAAAATTCTCCCCACATCCACAACTCCACTTTCCTCTTGGATTTCCTTCTTCCACGGGCGCACGGACCCGCGCGTCCCCTTTTCCCATTTTTCCTCCTTTCGGCATAATTCGCCAATCTCCCCGCCGCTTTGCACAACCCTTGACCCATTTTTCGCTCAAACTAGGACTCAACTTGTGTCCTCCAAGGACCCACAGAGGCGCGGAAGAATTTTTTCTTTTGAGCCCACATAATGGGAAAATTCCCTAAGTCGCCCCGTGACCCGCCGACCCGTTCAAGGCGCCTTCCCCATCTCTTAACACGTGTCCCCCTAGGGGAAAATTTGACCCTAAAACTCCACCCGACCATATCTTGAGTTCTATAAGGAGTTAGGAGGAATTATTTATATCTCCGGAAAGGTGAGAAATTTTCCTATCCATTGGGAATGGTTTAGGGGAATTTTGGAAGTGCTAAGTATGAGAAAATTATAGTTAAAACTCAGATCCTGCTAGACAGTGGGTACGGGGGTAAATTTGCTCCCTGAACCTAACTAAAACATATAACCCTAAAATTTTGAACCTTGTGAACTTGAAATTGTTAATGAAGGGAAACATAGGTTGTAGTAGTTTGGTCTTGTTCTAGAACCTGTTAGTGAAAATTGATGTCTTGTAACCTGGTTGTAGACACTTCAAGGCAAAAAACAATTATCCCCTAATTTTTCTAGCTAACCCTAGGTTATTTCTTGGGTCTCAAGTGGTTGTTTAAATGGGCATTACATCTCACCCTCCACTAAAACCTCTAATGATAGATTGATCCTCCACTTCACCCAAATTAGTTGTAAGAAACTTGATATTGGAATGGAGAAATTTCATGGACGTACAGGGAAATGTCAAGCTTCAACAAGAATCATCCCTGAATGTGGCCCAAGGAACCTGGAGCACCATCCCGGGGTTGTGGGAGTAAAAGAAAATCTAAGAAATGAAGGTGATCTCATGGAACATAAGAGGTCTTAACTCTCTGCAAAAATAGAGGGTCCTCAAGGATATGAAATTTAACCACTCTCCTAACATTATCATGCTTCAGGAAACCAAACTCAAAAAGGATGACAGTCTCTTGAAAATTTGGCCAGTGCCTCTTTTTCTTCCCAGCTTGCTATAGGTAATTTGGGAGGCTTATGCACTCTCTGGGATCCCAAATACATCAAAGGTGACTGCCTTCTTCAGCACCCCAATTTTTTGTGCATACTCTTCCAAGAGGTAGACTCTGACTCTACTTGGATAGAAATCAATGTTTATGCCCCTAATTTGGAATCCCAGCATGAAAGACTCTGGCAGGACATTTCAAATTTCATAAAAATTACGGAAATTTTCCTATGCTCATTATGGGAGACTTCAACTGCACTCTCTACCCCTCCGAAAAGCAAGGAGGAGCCCTACTAACCCCAACAACATGGAAGCTCTAGCTGACTTCATACGTGGGGAGACTCTCTTTGATATGGACCTACATGGTACCTCCTTCACTTGGTCCAATCACAGAGTGGGCAGAAATCACATTCAAAGCAGATTGGATAGGGCTATGGGATCTTTGGATTGGATCTCTCTTTACCCCGATTTATTTCTCAGTTCCTTAGCTCAAGCGGCATCTGACCATAGCCCCTTAATTCTATGTGCCAACAACAAGATGAACATAAAAAATCCTCCCTTCAGATTCAAGCTTTCCTGGCTTGAAAATAATCATCTGGACCCTCTTATTAAGAGCTAGTGGGATATCAAAATTTAGGGCTCTGATATGTTTAAGTTCTCCAGTAAACTTAAGGAAATAAAAAAGCAGCTTAAGATTTGGAAGAGAAAAGTGTTCGGCAACATCAAACTTCGTAAACAAAATCTGACTCAGGAAATAGCTAACATTTCAGCTCTGGTGGAGGTTGAAGGAAGAACAGAACAACTCCATAAACAAGAAAGGCATCTTCTCAATGACTTCCATAATATCCTGAAAGAAGAAGAGACCTATTGGAAGTAGAGATCATAGGTGCTTTGGCTGGATCAGGGAGACCGTAACACCAAGTTCTTCCACATTACAACCTCTAAACACAAAAGCAGGGACAAAATCAGAGAACTGCTAACTCCGGCAGGTAATATTTTAACCTCTGACATTGAGATCTCTAATGAATTAGTCTCTTTTTATTCTAATCTCCTTCAGGATGAGGACCCTCCCAATGAGCAAGCTATGTCCAAGATGCTTCAACACATTCCTAAATTAATCTCTGATGATATGAATGGAAATTTAATGAAACCCTTCTCTATGGAGGAAATTCATAAAGCGGTCTTCACGATGAAAGGTGACAAAGCTCCTAGCCCTGATGGCTTCCCTACTGCCTTTTTCCAAATCTTCTGGGAAATCATCAAGCAAGATATTTTCAATCCAATCAAACAACTCCCTTATAAAATAATGGAATACTACCTTCATCTCTCTTGCTCCCAAAGCTCTTGGATCTAAGTCTGTTGCCAACTTCAGGCCAATTAGCCTCTGCAACACCTCCTACAAAATCATCACCAAAATGTTGGCTACAAGACTTAAACCCCTGATGAATGACCTCATCACATCGCATCAGAATGGATTCATCAGCGGATGCTTTATCCAAGGGGGTATCATCACTTTGTTCATGAATCCATCCACTCTACCCAACACTCAAATTCTACAGGAATGATCCTCAAATTAGATATGCAAAATCCTTTGAAAAAGTCATCTGGAATTTCCTGATCCGGGTGCTAAAATGTTACGATTTTGACAATAGATGGTGTAACTGGATTTTTCTTGCATTGCAACCCCTTGCTTCTCGATCCTCATAAATGGCATCCTGACAGGATTCTTCAAAAATAGTAGAGGTATTCGACAAGGGGACCCTCTGTCTCCTTTCCTCTTCTTGTTAATGGCAGACTCCCTCAGCAGAGCTCTTGAGGCTGCCAAGAGTCAATCTGACATTTCTGGTATCAAAATCACTTCCAGCTCCCTAGCTGCCACTCATAGCCAATTTGGATGATACCCTGCTCTTGAGTGCCACTTCGGTGATTGAAGCTCGTGCCCTCAAAGAAATTTTAGAAAACTATCAACTTGCCTCTCAGCAACTGATTAACTTCAACAAAAGTAGTATATCTTTCTTAAACACCCCTCCTCAAACTCAAAGGAGGATTGTTGACATATTTGGTTACAAAATTGTGGACTTACCCTCCTCCTATCTTGGCATTCCCCTTTTCAAAGGAAAGCAAACCAAACATCTATGGAATCTAGTCATTGAGAGATACCAAAAAAATTTGCCGCTTGGAAAGGAGCCATTCTTAGTCAGGCTGGAAAACTTCAATTAGTTAAAGCTACTCTTCAGAGTTTACCTATCTATTTCATGTCTCTTCTCAAAATGCCTTCCTCAGTGATATCTATTGTTGAGAGAATCCAAAATAAATTTCTCTGGTCAGGTTTGGAAGACAAAAATTGGATACACCTTGTCTCTTAGAATGAAGTCTATAAGCCAACCAAACTGGGAGGTCTTGGGATTAGACAAATTGTTGATATGAATGTTGCACTGCTGGCTAAAATTGGCTAGGAAGTGGCTCATGGTAACTCTCAATGGGCTTAGCTGTTGAGATCTAAATATTTTTCGCAAGATGAAGATTTCCTTCTCTCCTCCCCGTGCCCGTGACTTGGCTATTTGGAACTCGGTTACTAGCTCTCTTCCTCTTTTGTATGCTGGAACCAAGTGGAGGTTGGGAAATGGCAGATTAATTGACTTCTAGTCGATTGGTGGATAGGTGAAAAACCTCTATGCCTTAACCCTATTTGGGACCCTATCAAAATAACCCTCATCAATCGCCATGGCAAGAAAGTTTTTGGTTACTGGAGAGAGTCTAATTCAATCCCCTCTTGGCATTTACCGGATTGGTCGGGCATCAGCGAGCATCAGAGTCAACTTTTGAATCAGTTGAGAATTTCCCTTTCCTCTCTCTATATTCCTTTCTCCTCACCTGTTGATGATCATATTTGGCCCCTCTCCCCCTTTGGATCCTTCTCTATTAAATTTTCCTACGACTCCAAGCTCTAGACCAGCTCTGGACCTCCTCTCTACAAAATTTGGCCCAAAGAGTCTATTCCCAAAATTGGCTTCTTTTCTTGGCTCTCCTTCAAGAATTCTTTCCTCTCGGGAGAGAACTTAAAAAGGAGAGGCTTCTCCCTTCCCACACACTTTGTGTTCTTTGTTGCAAAGCCTTGGATTCCTCCTCTCATCTCCTTCTTCACTGCCCCTTTTCCTAAGCTATCTAGAATTGGCTTTTGTCACTTTTTGGAGTTGTCTGGACTTTCCCCGATTCAATTCATGATACCCTCATTCAATGGTGTTCCCCCTTCTCTCACCTGGCCCTTTCCCTGGCTTGGAAACTTATCCTCCCCCATGGCCTCTGGGGTATTTGGAAGGAGAGAAATAGGAGAATCTTCAAAGACTAGTGTATGGATCCTAAGAGGGTGGCCAACCATATCACTATTCTCTTCCAAGACAATCTAAATGGCTGCTTATGGAAGAAATATCAGCAAAAAATCTAGTTCTGCAATAGCAAGGAGTGGTGTTAGTAGATGGCAATCCTTCCCACTTGGCTAAACCCTCTTCCCAAGCTCACTCTTCTATTCGGTGGCTCCCTCCCCACGGCTAGATGAAACTCAACATGGATGGTGCTTCTAAGGGTAACCCAGGGAAGTTTGGGGGTGCAATCCTCCAAAATTCTTCTAGTTCCCCTCAAGCTACTATAGCAGCTAACTTTAGCATGGGTACCAACCACCACGCTGAAGCCTTAGCTATCCTTAAGGGGCTAGAGCTGACTCTTAAAATTGGCAATGAACCCTTAATTGTGGAAAGTGACTCTCTCAATATTATAAATCTCCTTAACTCGGAAGACCCAGGACAATGGACTATTAAAAATATTATTGCTGACATCTCTGTTTTCTTCAAAGGAACTTCCAGCAGATCAAATTCTAGCACATCTTCTAGGAAGGAAATAAGGCGGCCGATTGCATGGCTAACATTGGTGTCCTCCTTGATACTCAACAAATGTGGTTAGGAAATTTTCCCTGCCAATCTCCTTCAAATTTCCCATAATGACTGCTCATTTTCTAGCTAACATGTGGTGGTGGGAGTCTAATCCTTATGTCAGCAAGCTTAACAAAAAGCACTGCACCCTTACCAATGATGGCGGTCATGATTATCACATAATTTTGAAGTGACGTTCTATGGAGCCAAGCACATGGGAAGAGAGTTACTCCATTCGAGTGGATATGGGTCTGAGATGCACCCTTTCTCATCATAATTATCATAGGTACATGAGGGTGGGTGATGTGGAAGACTCCCATAGTAATTATGAGCCTTTTAAATCCAACTCGCATCTCCTCACCTCAATTCATTTCCACGGAATCTTCACCATGGGAGGGCAGCTCAAAAGGATTTAACCAGCTTCTTGCACTTATCTGTAGGAAGACCAAGAAGTCTGGAACATTCTTAGGGAAAATGGCATAACTACATTCTTGGAAAGAATGTTTGGGTACTCAGCTTTGGTTTCTTACGACGCCCTGGCTACCTAGTCTCGTGGCAGGGTCCAAATTGGCAATACCCATTTCACCATCTCCACCAATGCCATCACCTCGGTGACTAGCCTTCCTACCTCTAGGGTTGTCTACTTCAAGAGGTCTTTGCAAGCGGAGCTTCAAGATTTTATTGCCAAAGGTGAGAAGCTGACTAAATATCTTTCTGGTTATGTTCAGGAATCCCTGCTTCCCCCTTGGGACAGAGTTTCGAGGTTATTATGAGATATTTCACCATTGATGGGTGATACAGGTTGGTCTTCGGTCCCCACTTCTTCATTCTTTCTCACTTACACTGGGGGAAGAAAATAAACCTAGCTTCCTTTCTGTTCCAGTCACTCGAGCACTCCATTAATCTTGCTAGGGAGGGAGAAGGCCCCATTTTGCATCAAGGCCTTCTTTACCTCCTCTACAAATTCATTGCTTCTCCTGCTGAGTTGACCCTTTTCCCTCCCAAGCATGGTCAGTCCCATCCATACCCCCACCTCATCCCCCCTTCCATCCCCAACTTCTCATCCCTCTTCTAGCCATCGATATCACCTAAAAATCTCTTATGACTCGACTTTGATGTCACCATCATGGGTTCCTCCTTCATGGGTTTTGCTCCCCCTGTTTCCCATTTTTCTTCCACACTCCCCTAGCCATACTTGCCTTGATGACCCTGATGTTGTTGCTGCATTCACTACTTCTTCCCCAACCTCTAGCTCGGAGCTCCACCTCTCAGACGCTCTACTTGGTTTAGCCAAGTTGTATCCTGACTCCCCTGACTCTGGTCCGATTGGCTTGGATGAGGAGCTAAAGGAGGAGGGGCTGAATTTCTAGCATGGTACCGAAAATCTCATCATGGCTGATAGCAAAATCAACCCACAAGATATTCAGATGGAAGTTGCTCCAAACTGGGAAGACACAATGACTAGAAACATAACGAAGGACAATATTGGAACTGTTACTAACACTAACAACCATCCTAAAGACTGCCATGTTGAGTTGGTGACTTCCATCCTGGCCAAGCTTCAATGTTCCTTCTCTGTTCTCAAAGCTTGGGAAATTTTCACTGATAACACCAGGGCTGCCATCACCAAAGATTGCTCCAAATTGTTAACTCTGGCTGATCAGCTAGCCGAAGAGTCAGGTTCAATCCAGGCTAAGAATATTGTTATCGAGCTGAAAAATATCCTTTGATGTTTTGTTTTTCTACTCTTGGTTTTGTTCATTGTTTGATTTTTTTGGAATTTTCATGGGTTTCTCTATATGTAATCCTCATCGCTTAATCTAGCCACTGGGATTTTTGTACAAGGTTGTGGGACCTTCTAAAACCCTCACTTTACCCTTTTTCCAAAAAAATCATTTGAATTAAATACTATTTTAGAGAGAATTATTATAATCAATAGTATTTGATGATTGATTACAATAATGTACACATAATAAGCATTCATAATTGTAAAAACCTAAGCAAATAAGAGAGGAAAGATGACTTACTTATTTTTGTATAACTTGGAAGTGATTAGAACTGTGTACATGTTGGAATAGGCTAGGAACAATGTCGCAAGGGAACGATAAAGGTTTGAAAAATCAGGAATGTAAAAGAAAGAGGCATCCATAGAATTAATGGAGTGTCCCAAGACCTAGTGATTGAGCTCAGTGCATGTGTCTGCTTAGATACTTAAAATATATTATTTTCTCGGGTTGGAAGGTCTCCATTATTATTCACTCTTTATCACTCTAGTTTTGTTGTTAGACATGTAACCTATAAAATAGAGGACTATCTACACATTCCCATAAACCAAAACAAATATAATTAAAAAATATTCAAAATGGGTAGTTGGAATGACCCTAATGGTCACCCGAAGAGTGAACTTACAACCAAGTGTTGCACTACATCTCAAAATCCATGTAGTTCTTTGTTTGTGTGTGTGTGTGTGTGTATTTGTGCCCTAGGTTTTCCTTATTCAAGTTACACAATGATAGCAGGATATATCTATAATGTCTAGAGTATCCAAATGTGTGTGATGGAATAAAATAAACTCCCCTCCTATGCAATGTATACATACCAATGTAACGCTTGAACCTTCTATAGATATGCTAGATGTATGCTTTATAGTGCTCTTGTACCTTAGTGTAAGCTTAGGTGGTGATAGATCATTCTTATAATAATTGGCCTCTAATTTATAAGAATTAACTAAGTATATATATTATTACCAATTTTTAATTTTATAATTGACAACCGAAAGGTTGACCCAAAGCCTTAAAAGGTGACTAAGAAGTAATAGGTACCCAAAAGAGTAAGAAGAAGATAGAGAAGGGTGAAGCACCCGGAAGGTATAGGAGCGCTTGGGTGCCTATGTCCTTGTTGGGCATTGGTTTTCTAGGCCGGTAAATCATTCAACATTAGAGAGAATAAAGTGCAAGAAATAAAGAAACCAAAAAGGCCAAAAGGAGTTTTCAACCACTAGTTTTCTTTCTTAGGAATCATGTATCAATTAGTATCTATTAGGACCTACAAATTTACCCAAGTACATATATTTTGTGTCCACAATAAGAATTCTAGGGAAGGAGCCTCAAAAGGGATACATTTAATAGTAACAACATGCTGATTATGAATGAACTTGATACATTGGTGAATTATGAAGAGATATCCTTAAGAGCACTTAATCAAGGAGGTCAAAGGTGTAATATACTAGAGCCAAGAGAACTAATAACCAAGAAATAAATATGTTTGGTAATATGACCAATTGTAATACGTAGTGTGATAAAATGGTAGCAAGGATTAGTATCAAATGTAAGCTTATGAATAGAAATTCGAGAGATTAAAGTAACGATAAAGAATGGACATCATATTTGTTGTGTGGATAAAAAAATACACCATGTATAGGTATTTGATGAATAGATACATGAAAAGGAAATGCATTAGAAATGAATGTTTCATATATATCAAAATAATCAAAAGTAATGAATGGTGTAGAAGGTATATGAGTGATAGAAGCAATACATACTATAAGGTATGATCATAAGAGAGTGGTGGTTATACCAAAAATGAGAATTATGCACTTCATAAGTAGATGTATCATTTGTATGCTTAGGGAGTGGATCATTGAATATTTTTAATTTAGAATTGTTGTTGGTTGGCTTAGAAGATTTAGTGGGCTCATCCCATTCAATGGAATTAGAGTCAATAAGATCCTGGATAACATGGTAAAGTTTGATGCATCTATTTATAGAATGACCAACACATCAACATTAATCACAATAGGCTTTGGAATTAAAAATATTATTTTGAGGCTTTCTCATGTAAACCTCAAACGGTGAAGGGAGATAAAAATATTTCACTCAATTAATGTTTGTATAAAAACATTAGGAGGACATGGTTGATCTGAAAATTGGCCAAAATGTTTTTTACCACGCACTTTATAGACAATTAATTCCATTTATTGAATTTACCCCATTATAACCAACTTAAATAAAATGAAATATTGAAATTATAACCACACTGCAAAAGGGTTGATAACGGAGTTTGGTAGAATGCCTATGTCTTCAGTTCATTAATTAAACTGATTTATTATTCACTTATAAATTATAACTCTAGTGCAAAATCAAAATTGAAGTTAAAATAAACATGATATTAGAGTATGAATCTCCTCCACGAACACCAAGTGATAATTCCCCAACTTATGTAGCAGATCCGATCTCCAATAATGCCTCAAGAACATGAATCTGCCGCTCCATGATCACGAAGTGAAAAACCTTAGATTGTGTAGTAGATCCGATCTCCAGTGCGAAATACCCTTTGGCTCCAAGTAGGAATCTAGGTGCTCCTCTAGTTTCGATGAGTTGATAATAACTCCCATATTCCACATGATCTCATCACCTCCATTGTCAGACAATGCCAAGTCTCTAGATATGATCAGATAACAAGGATTCTCCTTCACTATGTTGTTTGGAATAAATGAGCCTCTATGTAGAGCTAAGACTGATCTCGATGTCTGTTGTCGACGTTGACCTTTTCTCACTCTGATGAATAGTAAAAGGATCACATTACAAAGGGCTAAGTGGATCACTAAAAATCAATAATTAATATGATCCTCCTCCAAAGAAAACAGTCTAACGATGTGTCCAACATACTAAGGATATGATCTCTAGTGTTTCTATGTTTCTTTGTCACATCCCTTGGCTCCATGGAATCTTGGGCTATAAAAGATGAGAGTAAAGGCGTCAATTTTTCCTTTACATTTATTGGTGAGTTAATAATAACTCCCACTTTTTTACATGTTCCTATTAAATAATAGGACTTATTTCTTTCATATTTTTGATAATAATAATTAGTCCTTAATGAATAATGATGAAGATGCCTATACTAGTACAATATATGAAATTATCTCCATATGCTTATACTAATACAATATATGTCATATAATTCCTATAATATTATAATATAGGACTTACACATTTTTTTCTCCATAATATCACCACAAAAATGCCTTCACATTACTTGGTGCCTTCACCTTTGTACTCTTAGCTCGGGCTTAGAGAATTTCTTCTTGGAGAGAGGATCTTTTTGCCTATAAAATAATAATATAGGCCTATATATATGTTTTATCCATAAAGCCTATAAATAGGCCTTATTTTTCTCCAAGAATGGCCTTCATATTTTTCTAAGGCCTCGTGATATCCTGTTCCTCCCTTTTTTCTCCTCTTTCCCCCTCAAGCTTTCTTGAATGGAGAGAGGAAGGATTATGTCATGTGTTGAATGGAGTGTGAGAGGTCCTTATATAGGCTTGTGCAGATCACATCTTGGGCTCAAATTCCTAATTGCACTATTCATACCCAAATTCCTTTTTGCCTTGTTCATACCCCAACCAACTCACCGCCAAGTTAGTTGGGTTAGTTCGATGATATGGGAGGTCACAGGTTGCCTCCCCCACCCATGCCTTTGTTTTTTCGGTTTAATATCGACCGCCGAGCCTTGTGTGGTGGGTGTGCCACATACCCGTGCCACTTTCACCAACTTCTATGTGTTGTGCCAAGTATCTCCATGTCACCTTCAATGCCCACATGTCCCTCATCTCTGAGCCTATATCTTCCACATATCTCGAGTCCTCATTATTGCCATTGTAGTTGGTGCATATCCCGTCAAGTGAGGGGAGTTTTTTTGGTGTGTGGTTTATCCCACATTCGCAGGATAGGGATATCAATATTTTTTACAAGGTTTATCCCCAAGCTACCAACCTATGGCTTGGGCCATGTAATCCACATTTTTCTCACTGTAATTATCTCCCACTCAAACATTAGCTCGCCAAGCTGATCGATGAGTAGCTCACCAATGCAACTCTTCACATAACTCGCTCCATTCATTCATTGGATCAACCGAGATGCTTACATGGTTGGATTTCCAAGTTGAGGCATAATTCAATTCTTAGCAATGTGGTGGTATGCCACGTGGTGGCTTGAGGACCCACCACGTGGAAATATTTCTTTTAATTGAGTCAAAATGACGATAGCGAGTGTTGAAGACCAAAGGTCTAAAACACCAACTCAATTTTTCGCCATTCCACCTGAATCTACTTTTTCCACATCGTAATGTGACTTGTCAGTTGACCCTGTATCATCCAGGAGTTGGCCCAACTTTTACTAACCACAAATTTTGAGTACGGGATTTGATTCCCATGTTATTATAGTTGTTAGAAAGCTCACATAGTCTATTTCTGCACCATGATGATCCTAGAGAATTTAGGTAACTTATGTCCTCTGAAATTCCCTCCAGATAAATGGTAAATGTGTACTTTTTATTGGAAGTGACAAAGACTAAGGGGGATGAATCAATCTTTAATAAAAAAATTTACTCTTTATACTTCAACCATCAAACACACATCCTCGTGAAACACATACATTAATGCTTCATCACAATCAGATATACTTCACCATGAAACATATTCCATAAAATAAAAGATTCATGAATACATATCAATAATAAAACAATATATACACAAAACCTTTCTTTATTGATATTCAAATCAGATCACAACAATTGTTTCCTTCATAATATGGCAACAAGATAAAATCAAAATATACCAATCAACTATGCCTCTTGAATACACAAGAGTATATTCTTCTTTGAAAATGATTTAAACTTATTATTAGACCTGAAAATATTTTAGAAAACTTTTAATGACATCAACATGTTGGGTAAGTGCACCAAGTTGGGGAGCCAAAAAGTGGAAAAAACCTGAAAATGAATGAAACGCGATCATGCTATGTTTTCCTAGGCTTGTGAATTCACGAACCTAAAATGCATATGCGTTATAATGCACTCACATTTCTATGAACACAAAATGCATACATGTTTTTCTCTATATGAAGTTTGTAGGGGCTGGAAGGAGCCATATTTAGTAAAATAAATGTTAAGAAATTAGAAATATAAGAAATATTTTATTATTATTTTAAATTTATTTTACTAAATATAAGAAAGTAGGGTCACTTTTCACCTCATAGAAATAGTCTCGTAGTTCTGACAGTTGATAATCTAGAAGATAGTTTTTCAAAATCTAATATGGTTAGTGCTTACTCATTTTCAGAACTTCAACAATGACCTATAAATTTCAAGCAATATATATTGTAGTTAGTCTCTATTTTGTGAAGACATATAGTCATTTTGTAGGTTTTTTGACCTTCTAGATTAGATTTTGGCCCTACCACTTCTTGAATTGGTACTAATTTTGAAATTTGGTCCATAATTCACTTTAGTGACCACGAATCAGCTCTATGATGCTTGTCTACTTCTTACTAAAATGAGATCCTTACTAAAAGGATGTTTAGGGTTCAGGGTTTAGTGTTTATAATTCAATGTTTAGGTTTTAAGGTTTAGGTTTTAGGGCTCAATATTTAGGGTTAGGGGTTTAGGGTTTAGGGCTCAAGGTTAAGGGTTTAGGGTTTAGGGCCAAGGGTTTGGGGTTTAGGATTTAGTGTTTAGGGTTTAGGGTTTATGTTTTTTGGCTCACAGTTCAGGGTTTAGGGTTAAGAGCTCATGATTCAGGGTTTAGGTTTTATGGTTTAGGGCTCAAGGTTTAGGGTTTAGGGATTAGTGATTAGGGTTTAGGGTTTAGGGGTTACAGTTTAGGGTTTAGGGCTCAGGGTTTAGGGTTTATTGTTTAGGGTTTATGATTTAGGGTTTAGGGTTTTAGGCTCAGGGTTCAGGGTTTAGGTTTCATAGTTTAGGGTTTATGGTTTAGTGTTTATGGTTTAAGGTTTAGGGTTTAAGGTTTAGGGATTCTATGTTTAGGGTTTAGGGTTTAAGGTTTAGGTTTTATGGCTCAGTATTTAGGGTTTGGATTTTAGGTTTTAGGGTTTAGGGCTCAAGGCTCGGGGCTCGGGGTTGAGGTTAAGGGTTAAGGGTTTAGGGTTTAGGGTTTATGATTTAGTGTGTATTATTTAGGGTTTAGGTTTAAGGTTTAGAGCTCATTATTTTCGGTTGGTGTAGATTGCTTATGAAATTAGATGCTCCTGCATCATACACCACGAGTAAGAAAAATGTTGCACGATCTCCTGCTCATGGGAGTTCTGTAAATGATATTTCATGTCTTTTTGCTTCAAGTGTTTCAATCCATGTTGCATCTTCAACTTATCGACCTTTCCATTTGATTAGGATTTTTTTGTAGTTCCTATTACACATTTTCTATGAAATTTGTGTTCTTTTCTTTAATCAAGTGAATCTGAATCTATGTTTTCCTTACTATCCCATCCTCCAAAATATAGATACAGATCTACCACATTGAAAATGTTTGAAATGTCTATGCCCTTTGGCAATTCAACCTCATATTTATTGGATGTAAATATTTATATCACTTTGCACAGTCCTATCTTCTTCCACTTCAACTTATCATATGTGACTTTTGAAAATTGTTTTTTTCCTAAGTGTGCTAGGAACATGTCTCCAACTTGAAATTCAAATTTTCTTCTTTTTATATCTGCATATTGCTTATGTTGTGTTATTTTTCTCCAATTGTTTGCACACTTGTTAGTGTGTTTTATACATATACTCTGCAAAACCTTCACTTATGCAATCCTTGCTTGTTTACTCCTTATGCTACATAACTTTGGAACTCCCCTTGGACTACTACCATACACAATTTGAAATGGTGTTTTCTCTACATACTTCTATTCATTAAAGTATTATATGCAAACTCTACTTGTTCCAATATTGAATTCCACATCCTTGACTGATCTCCTAAAACTTCTATTTACTACCTCTATCTATCCATTTGTCTATGGATGATATGCTTAACTAAATTGTAACCTTGTATCGAAATTATTCCATAAGGTCTTCCTAAAATGTCCTACAAACTTTACATCATTGTCTACAACTATGGTACTTGGTAAACCATGTAGTCTTATAATTTTTCTGAAAAATAAATTAGAAATGTGTGTTGCATTACTAAGTCTTCCCATCCACGACTTCTTTAGAGTAGGCAATAGTTTATACAACCTTAACTTTTGACTTTTCCTTTCAATAATTAACATACTCAACACTCTTACACATACTTGCGTACCCTAATCATCTTAGGACGAAAGTAATTTTCAACCAACTATACATAAGTCTTATCATAAACAAAATGAGTTGCTACACCTCCATTGTGTTTTTCCTTAACCAATTTTTCACGCATTGGTCCTTTTGGGATGCATAACTAAGTACTCTTAAACAATTGGCCATACTAGGTGAAATAATCCAACCAAGGTGTTTTGTCCCCACTTGTTCTACACATACATCTCACGCTTCCTTGAAATCCTTATCATCCTTGTACAAATCCTTTATAGAATCAAATTTTATTACTTCCACCTTCATTTCAGTCAACAAAATATTTCTCTTGCTCAATGCAACAACTCTATTTGAATTGTTGATTATGTACTTCAACATGAACAAGTAAATTTGTAGAAATTCTATTCACTTCATGTGTCTCTAACTCAATTTACCTTGACTATTCATAAATTACAGTGCTTGATGACTTGTATACAAAACAAACTCTTTAAGCAACAAATAATGTCTCCACTTCTTGAGTGCTTGTACAATTGTATAGAACTCTTGGTCATATATTGAGTATTTACACTTTGGATCATTCAATTTCTCATTGAATTATGCTATGAGTCTTCCTTCTTGACTCAACACTACACCAAATGCTACTTCACTTGCATTACAATTGTCTTGGATTTTTTTTGTGAAATCTTGCAATGCTAACACTAGATGAACAATCATTTTCCTCTTCAATTGTTGAAATCTTTATTTTGTGCTGATTTTCCATGTAAATTCCCTCTCATCACCTCACATGACCTTTGTGATAGGTGCACACATACCGTTGAACTTCTAAATATTTTTTTAGTAAAAACTTGCCAATCCGTAAAAATTCCTTGCCTCAAAATTATTCCTAGGTGTTAATCCCATGCAACGTAGATTTCATTTCGATCCATTTTCAAACCTTTTGGGATATTACAAAACCCAAATATACAAGCTCTTGTTTGATGAAATTATATTTCTTCAAATTTATTAGTAATTTATTTTCTTACAACTATTGCAACACTTTCTGCAAGTGCATCAAATGATCCTCCTTTAACCCTCACGAATATTAGAATTTCATCGAGATGAACTTTGAAAAACTTACCCAAAAATGGTCTTCATTCATAAGTCACATGAAAATACTTGGTGCATTACACAACCCGAATTGCATAAGTAACCACTCATACAATCCTTTTTCTTTTTTGAATGTAATCTTCCATTGATCGCCTTCTCTTATGAAGATCTACTAATATCTACTCTTAAAATCTATCTTTGTGAAATAATATGATGCACTAAGACAATCCATGATGCCATCCCTAAATCACAATGGAAATCTCTACTTGGTTCCAATCTCGTTTATTGTCATGTTTTCATTCTCCATTTTTCTTTGGTGGTAGCACTATTGGTACCATGCACGAGCTTAAAGAATCTCTAATCAACACACTCTAGCATTCTCCATTGGTGTCAACCTATATGCCACTTTGTTTGACAAACTTAAACCTTGAATTAAGTCCATGTGATGACTTATAATCCTTAGTAGTGGTATTCCATTTAGTAAATTTTTAAAATAACCTCTGTAAACTCACTAAACAAATATCACTTCACGTGGATGTGTCTCTTCATATCCCACCATTGTTGTGTGCTTGCAACTTGCACCGACTTAGCTACGAATGCAAAACAAACACTCTTCCTATCTGCTTCTCTCAAAATTGCTTGTTTGAAATCATCAATAAATGTAGACTCTTATCCATTTCTTAACTCTTTTCCTTCAAAGGAGCCGAGTTTGCTTTTTTCCATCCTTCATCAATGTGTAGATGTTTACAAGACCATCATGATACTCCTTGACTATAATATTGCCAAGGTCTACCAAGCAAAATATAACAAACATCCATAGGCATTACATCACACATTACCTCATCTTTATATGCACCAATCTTGAAACTTACTAGACATTGCTCATTCACCAAGATCTAATGTTCTTTCAACAACCAATATACCTTATAAGGATTTGGATTCGTAATCCTCTTCAAAACCAATTTGTCTATCTTCTCTTCCGCAACCTAGTTATCGATACCAACAATATCAACAATTACCTTGCATACTTCTCCAAGCTTACATGAGGTTCTAAACAAATTCTTCCATCGTACGAGACTATTCTCTTCCTTTACCAATTCCAACAAAACTCTTTTTTTCATATAAGAGCTTCGTAGTCTTCAATTCATCAATATGATGAACCCACCCAAGACTGTTATCATTAGCTTTTGTGACATGTGTACCAATATCTTTTCTTTTACCGCCATCATTAGGTGCATGTGGGCACTCAAATTCTCTATTCATGGTTCTAAATCATGTGTCTATGAATTAGTGTCTATAGTCTTTACCATAAGATCCTTTACACTAATTAGAGTTTCCTCTGCCTCTTTGTGCACTATCATTGTGATGAGATGTGCTTGATTCACCTTCTTGTGCATAGTTTCCTATGTTTCCATCTTATCCATGACCACATGTGGACATTTCTCGCTCTCATGGAGATTTTTGTTGTCTATGACTCTATAGTATAAATTTTCTTCTACCTTTAGTGCATGCAAATAGGCCTCTTTGATGGAATGCACTCATATCATATTGAACTCATCCTAGATGGATATTGCAATCTATTCACCAAATGTGAGATATTCTCGACATCATCATCAACATGACCTACTATGATAGCAAGTTTATAGAATTCCTCAATGTAATCTTTTACACTCAACTCCTTTTATCACATATTCTCGCAACTTAAACAAACCTAATTGGTATGAACTTGGCCTTCAACTTTTTCACCAGTCTATGCCAATTCTTTATCTTTTCTTTACCTCTTCACACTCTCTTAGTGTAAACATGCTCCCACCATAAAGTTGCACGAATCTTCATCTTAGTGTAGGAAAAATTAACTTTCTTGGGATCTTCCACATCCTCATACTCAAAGTAATTTTCTTACTTAGTGATTTAATCAATGAGCTCAAGATTTAGAATTTTAGAATAACTTGGAATGTCCAACTTGGGCTTACTTCCCATTTTCGTGATTGCATAGAAGAATCTATCTTCTTGTTCATCAATATGCTCTCTTGCGGCTTGATCTTCAAGTGCTTTAATGAGGAATTCATCATTTCTTATGTCTTCATCCACTAAAACTCTAGGTGTTGGGAAACCTTCTTAGCCTTCAAATGGGTTTGCATTCCTCTCCTCAACTTTTCCAATTTAGCAACTCTTGGAGCTCTATGTGCTTTTATTACTCTTATAATGATACGCTCTCTATGTTCCATTTCTTTGTCCATGAAATCATCGCAACCTCCACACCTTCTACCAAATACTCTTTGCTAGAAGATGTCATCACCATTTTTTATCCACATATGCGGATGTCGGACAATCCTTGTGTCTCACAAGGAAGAACCTTGTGATGCATTTGTAATTAGGGATATTAATTAAGAACTTCATTAGATCACACAACATTATGAAACAACACACCTCTTGGCCGAGTTACTTCTATTGCACATGGAAGCAATTAGATTAACCACACTTTTTTTATCACCTCCGAGGAAATAACATTTTTATCACCTCCAATAAAATAACATCTTTCATAAACATGAGACCGATTATAATATATACACCTCTACAACATCTTTGGGGAGATACAACAACAAGAGTAACGATCTAAGTAAATTGACAAACAACAACCCAAGTTATTATATAAAGGAACTAACTTCTAACTTAGAACTTATGAGTTGAACTAATTCTAACTCATGTGGAACTAATTACCTTGCTCAATCATAAGGGTGAGTTCTTATAGAACCAAGTGCTATAAAACATGCACAAAGAAGAAATGTCAAGAAAGTGGAATGCACATATTATCATTGTGTGTACGTCAGTTTATTATGTGAAAGATGGTTATAAAATGGTTAAAGTAGTTTCAACCATTTATTAGTTAATATTTGACTAATATTAAACTATCACTAATAAATAAGCCTTATATTTTAATATCCCCTCTTAAGGCTTACCCTGAAAATAATCTATAGAATTACAATCTTCAAAAGCGTTTGTTATGAACAAACAATTCTAGGACTAGGTAGAACTCCATTAAACAACCTCCCCAACCCTCGTAAAGGTGTAGTTCGTGAGCTAAATTCCCGAGTTCCTTGATTCCACTTCCCCAAAATCTCGTATTATAGAATCTCCCAAATTGTTGGACAACCCTCCATGTTGAGATACTCCCACAATGCTCCATCATATTGTCTCATGACCCTTGTAAGGGTAAATTCATGAGATTCACAAACTCAAAACTATCTCGACAACCATCCACATCGAGTTTTACCTACATTGGATCCCTTACTATCTTCAAAACACTAACTTCTTAGAGTACATATTCATCTTCTTCTTCATCAATAAAATCTTCAGCGTTTGGTGGATTGCCAACAAAAGCCACATTTGCTTCTTTCGGATTATCTTTGAGTTTGCCTTTGAGAACATCATTAGCTCAAATGTGACAATTCTAGGCTATATGACCTCTTTTCTTGCAATAATAACACTTAGGTTTCCCGGTGTCTTTATTTGATTTATTGTCATAGTGCACTTTCATGTGAAGAATTACCTTTTGTATCATCCACAATTGTTCTCTTTTCTTTAGCCAAGAGAGCTGAAATCATATCTTCCAAGCTTTGCGAAGGCATCTGATTGAGAGTAAAAATGACATTGCTATACGAAGAAGGAAAATTGTTTAACAAAATGGATTTAGAATCTTCATCAACTACTGGAGATTTAACCTCTTCTAACTGTCTAAGAAGAGATCTCAAATTATTTATATGACTATACATAGTACCATCATCAACCATCTTGAATCAAAATAGTTGAAGCTTTAAAGAAAATTTAGCATTCACTGCTTTTACCCCAAACACCCTATTCAGGTTATCCCATATTTCTTTGGATGATTTGTCTAAATTTATATGATGTTCAGAATCAGATAGAGCAAGCCCGATTATAGATTTCACTTTATTATTGGGGCTTTCCCATTCTAATAATTTAGAGGCATCAGTGGGTAGTGTTTCTTTTCATTAACAATACCCCACAAATTTTTGTTCATTAATTGCTTTTGTATTTTAACTTTCCAGGTATGAAATTTAAAGCCAAAATATTTCTCCGTTAGGATTTCCATTATGAAATATTTATTTAGATGGAAAAAATGAGCCAATAATAGACAAGTATGAATATCCGAAGTTTTTTTAAGAAAATGAAACCCTTTGCAAAAGTAGAACTTGTGAAAACAATATGAAATTTTGTCTTATGCCCTTGCTATTCGTCCAAAAATTGTGACTTGTAAATGGCAATAGTAATAAACCAATAGCAATTGTATATTATTCTTTTTTTTTTTTTTATGAGCTTCATCTCAAACCTTTATCTACCCTTTTTTGATTTCCATCAAATCTGAAACTCTATGACTTAGGGCTTAGGGTTTAAGGTTTAGAGCTCATTTTTTAGGGTTTAGGGTTTAGGGATAAGGGTTTAGCTTTTAGGGCTCAAGGTAAGCGGTTTAGGTGTTAATGTTTAGGATTCAAGGTTCGGGGTTCAATTTTTAGGGCTCAAGTTTTAGGATTTAGTGTTTAGGGTTTAGGATTTAAGGTTTAGGGTTTCAGGCTCGGGGTTCATATTTTAGGTTTCATAGTTTAGGGTTTAGGGTTTAGTCTTTAGAATTTAAGTTTTAGGGTTTATGTTGAAGTTTTAGGTTTTAGGGCTCAATATTTAGGGTTTGGATTTTTGGGTTTAGGGCTTAAGTTTTAGGGTTTACGGGTCAAGGCTAAGGGATTAGGGTAAGTAAATATTACCCAATAAAACTATCTTCTTTTACCCATCACGTGGGAAATATTTCACTCATTGTAATGTTTTGTGTCTTACCCATTCTTATTAGTAATTGAAAAAGAGTATTCAACTAAAAACGGTTCATCGACTTCTTAGGGAGAAAATTCAAAGAGATTCATCACAATTTTATGTCTTTCATCTGTTAATATTTTGAAGGAGGGAAATGTCAGATTCTTGAATGTCCAATCCTTCCACAGACCCCAGTAGTCCTCGATCCTTGGATGTACAGGGAGACACCATTACTTAGCTACCATTTATAATGATAGAGATATTTGTAAATTCATGTTATGAACTCTAAATTTATATGAATTTCAAGTTTCTTGAAATCACATCATACCCTTCACTAGGATTGATGAATAACCCTATCTTTGTGAAGATGCTTTTGGAAACATCCATGGGTTTATCATATAAGGAATTATCAATGAATGGAAGATCACTAAGTCGTAGGCTAGGTGACTCCCATTTAGAGCTAAACAAGAAAGATTTACTAGGTGATTGATAACCCCTTTTTGTTCTTATTCATTCCCCTGTTTCTATACTTATTTTGAACACTTCATAAACTTCTGTCAAATTTATTATCCTATCCTGTAGAAAAGAACTTTCTCTTTCTCCGGAGGAGAGGATACTACAGGAAATCCAATTATGATCTTACACTTCCACATTGGTATATTCTCTATGTTTATTTTGTTTCCTTTAAGATTAATTTTTGTGTTGTGATGGTTATTTTTTCCAGCTTCCAATGGGTCATCTTGTCTTGGATAATAACATACATGGAAATATGAGAAATGTGAAATTTTTTCAAAGTGTGAATAAATTTACATTCAAGAGCGCAAGTATATGGGGGAGAAACAAGTTTAGAAGAGATGTGTAATATGCATTGCAAGGCACGAGGTAGATGTCATGTGCATTTAGTTACTTGTCCCACCTCTCATAAACAAGGTAGTTCTATAAGCAAACTCAATGAAGGATCTAGGCACAAGACTAGGAAATATTGATGAAATATGGTTTGGGGTTTAGGGTTTATGGTTTAGGGTATAGGGCTCATGGTTCATAGTTTAAGGTTTAGGGTTTAGAGTTTAGGGTTAACTATTAAGGGTTATGGCTTAGGATTTGGGGTTTGGGTTTAGGGTTTAGGGTTTAGGGTTCGAGTGTTTGTGGTTAGATTTTATGGATTGGGGTTAAGGATTTAGGGTTTAAGGTTTATCGTTTGGGGTTGAGGATTAAGGATTTAGTGTTTAGGGATTAGGGTTTATGATTTATAATTAAGGGTTTAGGATTTAGGGTTTAGGGTTTAGGGTTTAATGTTTAGGGCTTAAGGTTTAGGGTTTATGGTTTATGGCTCAAGGTTTAGGGTTTAGGGCTTAGGGCTTAGGGTAAATGGCCTAGGGTTTAGGTTTTAGATTTTAGGGATCGGGGTAAGAGTGTAGGGTTCAAGGCTTAGGGTTTAGGGTTTATGATTTAGGATTCGGTGTTTAAGGTTTAGGGTTTAGGGGTCGGGTTTAGGGTTTAGGATTTAGTTTTTACAGTTCAGGGTTTAGGGTTTAGCATTTAGGGCTCATGGTTCATGGTTTATGGTTTATGGCTTAGGGATCAAGGTTTAGGGCTTAAGGCTTAGGGTTTAGGGCTCACGGGTAAGGGGTAAATGTTTAAGGTTTAGGGTTTAGGGCTTAGGGTTTAGGGTTTAGGTTTTAGGTCTAGGGATCATGGTTCAAGGTTTAGGTTTTAGGGTTTAGGGCTTAAGGTTTATAGTTTAGGGTTTATTTTTATGGCCTAGGGTTTAGGGTTTCGATTATAGAAGTTAAACACTAAAAGCTTTAGGCTAAATGTTCAAATCCTCAAAATTACCTATATACTGACCATATTATACTATACAAAATTATCTCCTAAATCGTGACTCATGGAGTTGTGAGACTAATTCCATAAGGTGCAAAGTGACCCTAATTTCTTATATTTACAAAAATAAATTTAAAGTATAAGTTTTTTCATTTATTATTATTTATGTTAATAAAAGCATGCCAAAGGCATATAAAATTCTCATACTATATGGAATGCGTACGCGTTATAACGCGTACATGTTATAGTGCATACGCATTATAACGCGTACATGTTTTGCATTTTCACTTTTTTCAATCCATTCCTCAAGGCTTGGGATCCAATTTGGATCCCCAAGCCTAAGGCATGGACCTACACAAATATAGAAAATACTATGTTTTTGCAGGAAAATATAAAAATGTCATTTCATCCATGATAAATCAACATAAAACAATCGATTCGTTTAAAAAAAATTATACCACGACATAGAGCAGAGTTTCTTCTTTCTAAAAATATAATTTTTCAAATTTTCTGACTAATATAAGGTTTCCATATTATTTATTTTCTAACTATTTCTTTTTATACCTATTTTTAAAAGTTTAAATATGTCTATCTTTCAATATGTATCTTTTTTTGGCTCATCGAGATTGAAAAAAAAGTTATACTAGCACAATCTAGGCCTAATTCTATACCTATTCAAAAAAGTCTAATTTTTGATATTTTTTGAGGTAGTTAGGGGGGCACGGTCGGAGCTATGTTATGTTTTAAACTAGAAAAATCATAAAAAATAAATACTTGCTAAAAAATCTTTAAAAAATCTAGCACAAACTAGATGCTCCTAGCTATCTTTCCACCAAATGGTTTTCAAAACTACTAAATGTGCTCAAAAAATGGTGGGGGGCAAAAAATTCACTCTATTATGTTTTTAACAAAAATAGGAGCACCTATTGGTATTTTAGTTATTTTACCCACTTAAACTTATCCATTTTCAATAAAATTTAGTAGCTTAGAAACTAGACTCAAAATTCTACGATTCATGTTTATAAAACATCTTCAAATTTTGATTGTAACTATTTCAAAAAACTCATACAAGTTGAAGTTTTTATTTTTCAGAAAATACGTCCACTTAAGACCCCCTTTTGGCCCCCAAATTGGTGCACTTACCTTGCTTTGAAATTAACACTCAAACACATGACACCAACTATGCCCTCCTGTTAGTGTGAGTTATCCTATGTGTCCTCCTCTCATGTTGGAGGGTCATCTCACATGGGTTAGGTTTACTCAAGACCCTATATGTACCCCTTTTCTATTCATTTATGAGCATGCCAAGACACTCCATTGTCTTTCCTCTATGCAAGCTTTGTTTCTGTTGAGCAAGTTCTTCCATTTCTGATCATTTTTTCCTTGTTATCGTTGGAGCTTTCATGATTCCGTTGGAGTGCAACTACTTCGTGGTGCCTCATTTCTGATTTGATTCTCGCAAACTCTTTTCATGGTATCAGAGTTGAGATCGGGTAAACGTGCACTCGATTTGTTTTTTGTTGCGATTACTCTTACTTGGTTTCATTATTTTACTCTGCATGCAAGTCTTTTGATCACTATTTTCTAGAAATTATCTTGCTAATATCTCTAACAAGATTTCTCGGAAAGTTTTTGTGTTTTTTTCTTGTGCATGTTGTTTGTGGTTGCAGGATCCTTGAGTTCTTGATTGCGGTTGCTCATCAACAAACCGCTGTCCCTCGACCATTTTTGGTGCAAACTTCAAACTGCCATCACTATTCATTCACGCGTGGCCTGCATTTTTTTCTTCATTCCACGCATTTTGTGGATTGTTCGAGGCATTTTCTTGGACCTTCTAGGTGTTTTTTTATTGTTCTGGCATTTTTTTAATTGTTTAGGCATTTTTAATCGTCTCGCCATGTTTTTTTGATTGTTCGGACGTTTTTAATCATCTGCCACATTTTTTTATTGTTCAGGCATTTTTAATCATCATTTGCCACATTTTTTGCTTCACAGGGTTGTAAATTACATCTGCCATGTTTTTTTGGCTCTTAAAACAAAAACAGACCTAGCGATAAAAAATGGCCTGTAATCTCTCCTAGTGCGGCCCTTCTTACCTCTTTTTTTTTTGGCGCGGCTGTCTTTCTCACACAGTCATTTTTGGTAATTCTTTTTAATTCCTTTCCTTTTTTAAACACTGTCTATTAAATCCTTAGTTCTCTAGCAAAAATGGCCTGAGTTCTTCTTGTTTTTAAAAAAAAAGCTTTCTTTTTTAAACAAAAAAACCACTGCCTTTTACAAAAACGCCCCGAGTTTCCTTTTTGTTTAAAAGCTTTCCTTTTAAAACATAAAATCAACAATTCTTTTTGGTATGCGTTTTTAAATCAAAAAAATCTTTCTTTATTTAAAAGATACTTTCTAAAATGCCTTATCTTCATCTAAAAATTCTTGTTTTAAACACCTTCTTTCAAAATCTTCTGTTTTAGAAAATATTCAAAAAAAGTGCTTTTTTAGTGATTTGCTTAATTAAAGCCTTTTTTCAACATTCATTAGATTTAATTACATTAGATCTAATTTAATTTCACCTTATTTAAACTATATTTCTTTGGCATTATAAAATTTGGTCTGTTGGCTTGTTGTATTTCTAACCTTTTGTCGAGTGCCGAAGACGAAGGGTGAGGTCCGGGATTGGCAGGTGGCTAATCCCCCCTCGCAATACAAACAAACCCTATCTCAAATTCCGTATCATTTCCAATGAGCATATGTACAAAACCCTTTGCATGCGTTTAGGGCACGTTTTTAATCTGTTTGCGGGCTTATTGGCTTTTTCTCATCAAATGGCTTTTTTTCTCATCCAATTATGGGAATTGGTTTTTTATAAAGTTGCTTTTTACTCTAGATTGGGACTCATTAGCTTTGTAAACACACTAATTTTATAAAGTGCTACACTTTGGGGGATATCTTTGTTTTTCTTAATTCAGCTCATTCTTTTGAGCTTTGTTCCATTCCTTTTTTTCGTGGACTTGTGAGCGCATCCGCCACAGTCTTACGACAAAGGGATTCTTTCGTGCAATGTGAAATGCTTTTTCACCACTAGGGTTAGCTTTCACCTCCTTTCTATTTTTTTCTTGTGCTTGTTTATGGTGTTCCTCTTTTGTTGTGCTCCATGAGACACTAGTTGTGGTCTCCTCTCTTGCGCGTTATTACGCTAATTGCAAGATGAGTTACCAAGTGTTTCAAACTCACGCACACGGACCCATTGTAATCAATGCACTCAACTATAAAGTGCCGAAATTAGGGGTTGTTATTGTCTGGGTGGTTGTGTTTCTTTTTTGCATTTCTTTCTCTCTCTCATTATGGATGCACTTTCAATTCCTTTTCTTACGCCATTCAAATTTTTTCGAATGGAGATCGAAAATAATAATGAAACTAAGGGGTAAAGGGTTATACCGCATCACCATGGGAACTCGAGGCCGAACCGGACATAAATGAACTGAAAAATCTAAGTGGTTAAACCATAGTGATGAAGCTTTAGGTCTTCTCCGCATGTCTATTTCTCCTGACTTGGTCTTCCACCTTGAGGCATCTGAAACACCTACATCTGCGTGGAAAACTATGGATGCGATGTTTGGACAACTAGATGATATGAGAGCGCATGAGCTGGAAAATGAACTACTAGGGTTAAATCCTAGTGACTTTGAAAACCTACAAGCATTCTTCTCAAAAATTTTCCACATGAGATTATTGTTAAAAGGATGTCAAGTAGAAAAGAAAGATTCTCAACTGATCTTGTCGATTCTCTCTAAGCTAGGTCCCAAATATTCTATCTTCGTGTCAACTTTCTACGCTACAAAATTTGCTTTGGGCGATACTTGGATGATGCCCTCCTTTGACTATTTTTTGTCCTAACTCATTCAAGCACAGGACAAACTCATTCAAATGGGGTCTCTCAAGTCCAAGTCACATGCCCTTGTAGTAAGTACTAGCAAGGGAAAGAAGACTAAAAAGAAGAAAGAAACTAAGGATCAACCTAAGAAAGAAACCAAGATCAAACCTAAACATGACACAAAAACTTTGACTTCTGAGCCTAGAGCATAGAAAAGCAAGTATTTGTGTTCTTATTGCAAGAAGAATGGTCACAATGAGCAATCTTTTTTTTAAGAAATAGATTGATCACTTATCTCATTTACTTGAGAAAAATAAAATAAGTGTTCCTGAATCAATAAAACAAAGTGCTCCAAAGGCCGAGTCTTATGCTGCAAAAGGTGCTAGAAATGATAAGAAGAAAGGAAAGGAACTTGTAGCCAAAGTTGCTCCTTCATCAACATGGATTATAGATTCTGGTGCCTCGCACAACATGGGTTCTTTGCAAGTTAATTTTTCCAACATCGAACCTTGTGGAATGTCCCCAATCACGATGGGTAATGACATGACAGTGTTGGTTTCCGGTAGTGGATCGGTAGAGATGGATGGGGGAACATTTAACCAAGTGTTGAGTATTCTTGATTTCTCTACCAATCTCCTATCAGTTTACCAAATTACTCACCTTGGTGAAGGAATGAGAGTGGAATTTGGTCCTAGCTCGGTGATTATTTGTGAGCTTAACAATAACACTACATTGGCTGAGGAAAGGTAGATCACCATTCACGGTTATACACCTTCTCCCACTTTACTTCTAATTCTATGCCCACTGCCTTGCTCACTCATGCAAATGAGGTTAGTAAGCTATGGCATGAGTGTTTTGAACATCTAAACTATCACTACCTTAAACAATTGAGTCAAAATGAAATGGTCAATAGGTTGCCTCGCATCAAGTTTTCTAAGGGTCTTTGTGAGGGTTGTACCCTTGGAAAGCATCCTGAAAAGAAATTTGACAAAGGAAAAGCCTAGAGAGCCACTCGTCCTGGATCTTGTTCACAGTGATGTTTCTGGTCCATTTCCTTCTCCTTCATTTACTAGAGCTCTTTATGTGCTAACCTTCATTGATGACTATTCACGATATACTTGGGTATATTTTCTTAAGCTTAAGTTTGAAGTCTTTGAACATTTTTAGGACTTTAAGGCTCTTGCTAAGAAACAGTGGAATGGTCTATCAAGGTTCTCCGAACCGACAATGGAGGTGAATATGTAAACAATAGGTTCATGGATTTCTATACTTCTAAAGGGATCTCTTTGCAACATACAGTTGCTTATAGCCCTTCACAGAATGGAGTCACAGAAAGAAAGAACCGTACTCTGAAGGAGATGGCCACTTGTATGATTCACTCAAAGTCTCTTCCTCCACAGTATTGGGCCGAAGCAGTGAATTGTGCAAATTACATTCAAAACCGTGTTCCACACAAGGTAGTAAGAGGGATGACACCCTTTGAAGCCTGGTTTGGATGCAAGCCTGATGTTGAGCACTTTCGAGTCTTCGGATCCAAGGCTATGGCTCAGATTCCCAAGAAGAAACGTAAGGCCTTGGAACCACAATCCAAACCTTGTATCTTTGTAGGGTATCCTGATGGCGTGAAGGGATATCGATTGATGAATTCTACTTCTCATGAGCTATATATTGAGAGAAGTGTTAAGTTTGATGAGTCTTCTTCAACTTCTACTTCTCCACCTATAGAGGTTCTTCAGCTCACTAATTTGGATTCTAACTCATCAGATGATGATACTGTTGAGCGTGCTCCTCTTCCGGATCCTCCCGACCATCAGATCTTTGAGTCTTCTGATTTTAACAGTAGTGATGACAAGGACTATGTCCCTTCTCACTCAAGTGAAGAATCTTCCGACTCTGAGCCTGATCCTCCTGGTCCCCTTTGGGCCAGGAAAACTTTGCAAAGTGCTAGAGATTTAGTTGGAGATACTTCGGATATGAGATGTACTCCACTCTTTCTTCACCTCTGCTTCTGATCCACAGTCTTTCTAGGAGGCTTCTAGTATTCCTAAGTGGGATTCTACCATGGATGAGGAGTATTCCTCTCTCATGAAGAATGATACTTGGGATCTCACCACTCTTCCGAAAGGAAGAAAAATTGTTTGGTGTAAGTGGGTGTTCCGAATAAAGTATGGAGTAGATGGAGACATTGAAAATTTTAAAGCGCGATTAGTAGTTAAGGGTTTCTCCCAAATAGTTGGGGTTGATTATACGAAACCTTTGCTCCGTTGCAAAGATGACTTCTATTCGACTAACCCTAGCCATTACCGCAGAAAACAGATGGAAATTCCATCAAATGGACGTTAAGAGTGCCTTCCTTCATGGTGACCTAGAGGAAGAGATCTATATGGAACAACCTTTGGGTTATGTCCAAGATTCCTCCCTTGTTTGTAAGTTAAAGAAGTCTCTTTATGGCCTTAAACAAGCCCCTCGGGCTTGGTATGCCAAGATGGACTCTTTTTACTTACATCAGGGTTTACTAGGTGTCACTTTGATCCAAATGTTTATATTCTACGGCAAGATGACTCCATACTCATTCTTGTTCTCTATGTTGATGACTTGTTGATCACAGGTAGCTCTTCCTCTATTATTGATTATGTGAAGATCACCTTAGCCAACAAGTTTTCCATGACTAACTTAGGTCTGCTTCATTACTTCCTTGGGATCTAGATTTCACAATCTGACTTGGGAATCTTGATTTCACAACCTAAGTATGCTCTTGATTTACTAGCTCGGTTTCAGATGTCTGATTGCAAGTATTTTCCTACTCCTTTTCTTTCCGAGGTTAAGTTGGTTTCAGATTTCTCTACTCCCTTGGTTGATGGTACTCTTTACCGATAGTTAGTTGGGAGCTTGATCTACTTGACTCACACTCGACTAGATTTATCATATGTTGTTGGGATCATGTCCAGATTCATGCAAGAGCCACATGAGCTGCATTAGAAAGTAGCTAAATGGATCCTTCATTATGTTCATGGCACTTATGCTGATGGCATACACTATCATGGAGGGGTTGATATTGACTTTATTGGATTCATAGATTCTGATTGGGCCGGTGACTTAGATCATCTAAATCTACTTTTGGCTATAGTTTTTCCCTTGGTTCGGGTCCTATTAGTTGGTCTAGCGAGAAGCAGAATGAAATTACGATATCATCTACAGAGGAAGAATACAAAGGAGCAGTTAACGCTACCACACAAGCTATTTGGCTACAGGGTATTCTGATAGAGTTTGGCATCCACTTTTGGCAGCCTACCATTATCTACTATGATAACATGAGCACTATATCTATTTGTAGAAATCCAGTTTAGCATCAGTGGACAAAGCACATTGAGATCCATATGCACTTCATATGGGAGCTTATTCATGATGGTATCATCGACATTCAGTACATTCAGACAACTAATCAGATTGCAGACTTATTCACCAAGCCTTTCACTGAGATGAAGTTTCTTCACTTACGGTCTCTTCTTGGGGTGAGGTCTTCTGCAGCTGCCCATCTTCTTAGGGCTATTTATTCCTTTTCTTCTTCTTCTTCTAGGAAGATTGTGTTTGTATATGGGCACCTTATCAGGCCTTTAGTTGCAGGACCCATTGGCACATCTTTCTTAGTTGTTTAGGAGTTTCTTTCTCTTTTGTCTGACTCATCACAGCCGCTACCCCAGCTTTGATGAAGGGGGTGTTAGTGTGAGTTATCCTATGTGTCCTCCTCTCATGTTGGAGGGTCATCTCACATGGGTTAGGTTTAGGGTTTCATATGTGTCATGCACTAGGGTTACTCAGCACCCTATACATACCCCTTTTCTATTTATTTATGAGTATGCCAAGACACTCCGTTGTCTTTCCTCTATGCAAGCTTTGTTTCTGTTGAGCAAGTTCTTCCATTACTGATCATTTTTTCCTTGCTATCGTTGGAGCTTTCACAATTCCGTTGGAGTGCAAATACTTCGTGGTGCCTCGTTTCCGATTCGATTCTCGCAAACTCTTTTCACCTCCTTCATTAAATCGCTTATCAAGGAAACATCACAATCGTTCTTCACTCAAATACACCTCATAAAAATACCACAACCTAATAACATAGAATGGAATTCTAGTGTTTTTTTCTAGTCCCAAGATGGTTTTATTTTCAACAAGAGTTCTTCAAAATAAGATAAAAAAGTTTCCAAAAGATAATCAACTTTGCACCTAGAACATCACCTTTATAGCCTCTTCTTGATTAAAATTAAAAATACGTAGGTTTCCATCCTTTAATTAGACCACATAATATTTAAAACATCCCATATGAATCATCACAACATTCACATATGACCCAAGTAGGTCGGCCTAGCCAAAAACCACTCACCATGCACCAACAATCCTCAAAATCCCATCACTAGAATGAGAAAAATTCCCTCATGCCAAAACTATTTTTATTCAATCTCTAAAAATCACCACACATGATTAATATGAAATTTAAACATCATCCATGGTTGAAATTTACTTGAACCAATCATATTATTTCATTTAATGGGCCCACTGCTCATTACCTTCACAAAATAACTGTTTCCAACACCTTATCTTCACATTTGGGCCTCAAGATCACCCAATAACACCTAAAATATGGCATGTGACCACTCACTAGAAATACTATAACTATATGAACACTTATATGCAATTTATATATCATGAAACAATCATATATTCAAACCACAACAACTTTTTCCTTCACCAAATCAAGCTTCCCAAAAACTATATTTATACATGCAACTAGTTTGTACCCTTTCTAAAACTTTAAAGACTTAAAATGGATTAAATGGATGAAAAATTCATCCCTATTATCTTTCCAGGTGATATAAAGCATCACCCAATCCATTTCATGCTTTAACAACCACAATCTTTAAGAAAAACAATCATGTCCTAAAAAGCAAGAAATCATCTTGCTCACAAACTGACATGGAAACCTCATCAAATAAACTCATCATGAGAAAAAAAAAAATACCGTTATAAGTATATATGAATTAAATTTCCATTACATATCAGTAACTCCTTCCAACACAATGTGAAATGCCTTGAACCAAGCTCATCTCTCGCTAACCGCCTCTGAAACTACCCCAAAATTGCCCTCTCGACCACCAACACATATGAAGCATACTTGAAAATTTAAATACCTAAAAATGACCTAATAAAATCATGGAATTCAATAAAAACTATCATACTCACCATAATGATCATTTAGTTTTCAACTCCTTTGGACAACCTTTTCCTAGACATAATTTCTTCAGAAACTAACATGTTTGAGTGGGGTCCACTCATCACCACAACCTCTACCATACCTTTATAGAAATCTATAGGATTACTCTATATGATCCAATAGTTATCCATGTTCTGTAAAGCAATTTTTACCACTTATAATCATTTTATCTCCCACCTCTTTTGAGAGAGCATTTCAAACACATAAAGAGTTGTTTACCTTCTTAACATTGGTTCATAAAAATTTGAAGATGAAAATACCTCATTCATTTATTAACACCTTGTAAAATCAATTTATAAACATCCCTAAAATCCACAAGATCCCATACAAAGCACACAATTCAGGGTGAGCATCAAAAGATCCAATTCAAGTTGGAAATGACCTTATTCTTGACCCTATTTCACTAAAACTGACATAACATGCAAAATACTCATCATGAAAACCTAATGTTTTTACCAAAGCACCATGACACACCCTAAATACATATCCAATCATCACCATGTCACAAATATATCTCCATATCTCCATCGTATCTCATTTACATATCTAGCCCTTAGGGTTTTATATTGTAAAGGCTAGGGTCAATTGAAACAACCTAATAACTCATCATTAAACTCTCCAAAAGGTCCTAACATGCATGTTACAATATTAATAAAATTCCTACATTCATCCATGATCTCACATGGATCAAAAAATCATCCTCATGTTATCTAACAACCAAATCTAGTCTAAATGAAGACTCGAAACTTGGTCACCAACATGTATCAACACCACCGAAACTCATGTGAGTTTCAAATAACTCTTGAATCATGATCTAAATCATTCCAACATGATTATCAAACCATCAAGAAGTCCAACCTCCATGTAGAATCACCTAAATAGATAGGTCACCTGAATAGGGTTACAAGAACAAGCAATCTTCACCGATTCAACATATGCAAACAAGATCATAACTGAATCTCCATGTCATCATCTCTATGAGAATCATCTGACTCCACTCCATCATCCAATTTTTCATTAATGATGTTTTTCATTAATGACAACACATATAATACAACATGCCAACAATGTTTTTTATCTAACAGTTGTAATTGTAGTTTAGTAGGGTCGATTAATGGTATTTCTAGTATATTTAGAATGATCCTTAATGTCATCAATCTTGCACTCAAATGTAAATATAATATAATATTTATCATGAGATGGATTATGGGTGCTATAAACATACT
The DNA here is from genome assembly GCA_018340775.1 of Taxus wallichiana var. yunnanensis. NCBI lineage: Eukaryota > Viridiplantae > Streptophyta > Pinopsida > Cupressales > Taxaceae > Taxus > Taxus wallichiana. The sequence continues at coordinate 614,911,761 of CM031244.1, forward strand.
TGATCTTATTCTCATGTAATATATTAGATTCACAATCTTTTAGTGCATGTTATAGATGGTAAAATTATCTAAATTGTGTAAACATGTATGTTTCTTGCAAAGGAGGAAGTACACTTTGTGTATAAAGATCTTGCAAGTCACTATCAGCGAGGATATTATTCATCTTGGTAAGTATGGTTTGATAATGTAAGACATAATCATTGATATATTCATTATATCCTTAAATTATCTTGGAAATCTATGCATAAGAAATTGTAGACACATAAATTCGGTATCTATACACTCATAGCTTTGCATGCACATATTTATTTAATCATCCCCCTTCCTTTAATTAAACTCCTCCCAATCCTCGGTAATTAATTAAGAGACATTAATTAATTAATCATTTAATATCTTACATGCCCAATTATCCCATCCACATTAATATTTATGCCTATTAATTAATTAGTCCTCATCCATTTCCCTAACCAACCTTCTATTTCTATTGCTTTCATCCTACACACACATCCCCTTTGATTTTCTATATTTTATCTTTTTATGCCCTTATCCCATATCTTTCTAGCCTATGTTCTTTAAAGCATCCTTCTATTCTTTAAGTATCTCTAAGTCCTGTCAAATTCACACAAAAATATCCCAATGAGGAAACTTTCCTAAAATCGGAAATGACCTAGTTTGGTTATCGTTGACCCTATAAAACTAGTTGCTTTCCTTTTATTCATCATCGATGATGCATACAACTTTGGGCTTTATTGTGAGTTGAGTATCCTTCCCCTGTGCTAGAACATCCTTGAAACATATACAAATCTTCTTGACATCTTTTTCAGTTGTGCTTGCATCACTCACGACCATCCATTGTGAGGTTGATTGCTATCATCGTGTTGCTTTATTCATCTTTTATCATATTATCTGGGTGTTTCTAGTATCTAATATCTTGTAGGTTTGGACTATTAACAACATAACTTAGAGTTTCATCAACATCCTTTCCCTTTAGCCTTTTCCTTTTAGGTCATCTTTCTCATCCATTTATCCTTGGACTTATCCAATTTTATTACTGATCCTTTGCGCCAACCTAGTCTCGATCACCATTGACCTAGGTCCAGTTTGTCAAATAGATCTCATTCATTGTTGTTTCTATCCATTTCCTAGATTTTTCTACCCCTAGCCCCTTCATGCAGACTACTCATAGCATACATAGGCTTCTATCATTCTCTAGTTGGCATTCAGACCCTTCAAATCTACATATTCATCTTACAGTCTAGATTTTCCCTCCCAAGTTGTCATTGACCTACCTCTACATCGTTTGGGTCGTCGTCGAACCAAACTAGTGACAATCGATTTACGCTTATTTTCATCTAATTAGTCTTTAGATCAATTTTTGTTATCTTTCAAAATTCGGTGATATTCCCATTTTTACAATTTCATCCTTTACATCACTCTTTCTAAATAAATGGGGGTTGACATCCGTAAAAAAACTAATCACTTTTTGGAATTGCATGGTCAAGAAATCCCTTCATATATCTATCTAATCCATCTTTAGACCAATTTTGCAGGTTTGATATGATTTGGAGTAGTGGTATCCATCATCATCTGCACTCATATCGCATCACATCTAAGGTAACATGAACCCACCTTCATTTCTAAGTTGTTAGTTTCTTTAGTAGCTAGTGCATTAACTTCATTACGACAAGAAATTTGGCCAACATTCCTAGCACGCTAAGTGTGCCCCCCTTTATGTGGTCTCTTTCTTTTCTATATTCTTCTTTTTTATACTAACACCTCAGCGTGAGGCTTCACTTTATTGCTTTCTTGCGTTGAGTTTGCCACGTGGATTACTCATCACTCAAAAGTTTAGAGAACTTCAACTTGCAGCCACCATAGGTGATCCTCTTGTCGCATCCACATAACCAGATGTTCCCACATCAAACCTATACATATCCTCCCTAGAACAAATCATGCAAAAATTACTTCCTCCATAAGCCATAGCTCCATTTTCTGATCCACTTGTCGAAATCACTATCATCCCTCCCAAGAGCACTCCTCAACCATCCAAGTGAAAAACCTTGACATCCTTCCACAATGATCCCTTGAGCATCCTCACAAGAAGATTGACATCCCTCCAATCAAGACAAAATCTACATCTTCCATCTTGGGGCCGCATCCCTCTATCTTAGGACCCCTCTTCCATCATAACCAATCAACCAATCTAAATCCAAACAATCTGATTCCCTCCTAGGGCTAGTGCCCTCATAAAAAAACATCCAATTTTCCATCCATCTAATCCTAAATCATCCACCACCATTTCTTCTTCTAGACCACCTAGACCCCAACACACGACCACCTATATCCTCCCCATCCACATCATATCACAAGACCTTCCCTAGTGCCCACATCAAATCATATGTGAAGGTCCTCCAACATTTTCTTCAGACTTCTACCATCATGCTCCCACCTATTAGGGCCTTTGACCCAAACCATCCAAATCCCTCATGGTTTGATCCCTATTGCATCTGTTCTTATCATCGTACTCTAGGTCATGACATTGAGAATTGTAAGGCCCTTCAAACTATCATCCATGATCTTATTGAGTGAGAGGACCTCCTCGATGATTCCCCTTCTCCATCTACTACTTCATCCATAGCCCATCTGATCCCTTTTACCACATCTTCATCCATTCATCTTCTTGGGTCTCTTCACCCATCTACATCATCTCCTATCACTCTTATTGATGAGGGTCCTCCCTTGTTCATCGATATTGTTCACCTCGATACACCATCTTCTTGACATTTATATCCTTTGACATCCATTATCTTATCCACATCCCTTTCATTGGGGAATGTCTCCCCCATTATTAATCCTTTAGCATCTTTCTTCTCATCTTCATCAATTCATCCTCCCACATTAGGGGGACTTCTTTCTAGGACTTTTCTATTCACAGATTATTTCATTTCCACATTTAGCATTATCCTATCTTATTTAGCTCAGTTTATCCGATTGTACTTTTTATCTTCTCCTCATACGACCACCTTTGTGGCCATATATGTGTTTCCCTTTGGAAGCATCATGGATTTATCTAAAACATGCCATTATGGAACCTATTTCATAATATTTATTTAACTCATCTCATCTGATCCTGATTTATCTTGTCCCTCTAGGGGGACCATTTATTCATCTTAAATGCATACCATTCACTTCCCTAATAGGCATCGTTTGTTCTTATTATCACTCATTTATCTCATCCCATCTAACGTGGCATTAACATTAGTGGCCTCGTAGCTTTATCAAAATGCCACTACTCTAGAAAGGATCCAATGTGGAAAGTTTTCCCCTAATTGGATCAGACCATACATTATTACACATAAGTATGGGTCGGGATCCTATCATTTGGCCTCCCTTGATGGTAAACCATAAAGTGGAACCTCTTAACGCATTGTACTTGTGACCATTCTATTGTTAGCACATTTACTAATGTGACCTTAGTCATATCATTGGATCATTCCTCCATCTTAACCCCTTCCATTTCTCATCATGATTATTTGGAACTATGTGGTCTTCTGTCACTTCCTATATATGACCTTAAATATGGGCATCATAGCTCTGACCATAGCATATTCCTCATGGATAGGTTCTCCCCTTTGGTGAGAACTCCACAATAGTTACATCCATCACCCTCTTATTCACCTATTGGAACCGTGCAAAGGGTCTAGGGTTGTCTCTTGCAGTCATTATCCCCTCCTAAGTGGTCTACTTAGCTATTCCTAGCTCTCCCCATGTAAAATAAAAATTCATGGATGCTTAAATAAAAATCAAGGTTATCAAAAATAGAATGATCCCTCGAAGGATAGTTGTTCATGCAAAAAAAAAAAGAAATTGAGAAAAAAATCAAATCCATGTAATTAAAATCAAAATCAAATGAATAGACTAATCCCTCAAAGGACGGTGTAGACACAAAATTATGCACTTTACACATAATTTGGCCTAGTCTTATACTACTATTTAAAAGGTTCTCAAGTGTACAAAGTACTAATTAATCCCACCTTTTGGCCATATTTATTTTACATTTTATTTCATAGTTCCCATGTATTTTCCATCACTTATCCACCCATTTCACAACTGCCCGACATTCTAGCCCTAAATCAGATGCCACAACCTGTATTGGGGTGCCCCAATCTATGAAAATCCCCTTTCACTCATTTTTGGGTCACTTATAGTTGTTGGTAATATTTATCTTTTTCTCATTCATCCTTGTCAAGACTAATTACAAAATTAAGATTGAGAGCCCTATAAGTATAAATTTATAAGACCATAATGAGGGTCCTAGGTCATAGCATTACACACTACTATCACTCCATCTAGGGTTACATCCATTGCATCACTTACATCCACATAGTGTCATGCATCAAGTCTAGGATATCCGCATCACACACAATTCATAGGGGGATTCTACTCTATTTCATGCACACATGTTATTTACATATTCTATAGTTACTATTGATCGCTACTTCACAAAGTGTGACTGACACGAGAGAACATAGGGCATGACATGCACACACTCACTAGAACTACATCTGTGTCTGAAATGTAGTGCAACACTAAGTGATAAGTCCACTAGCTTGGCAACTGAGGTCATTCTAACCCATTCATTTGCATCTTTTATTTTTCTAGGGTTTGATACTTCTCTTTGCATTGCAAGTCATTTTCCAGCTCATTCGATAGATCCAAAATGAAAAATAGAGAATGTTCGAACCAACTTACGATCATACCATTACAAGTATTGAGAATTTATAGTGTTCAAATCACCTTGATTACAGACATAAAGGTGCCTCGGGGCATCCCAATCACTTTAGATCTATCCTTCATAGGGTCCCTGAGTGTTCATCTACACTTCCATATTTTTTTCTCGACACTGCAAAACCTTTGTGATAGTCACTACTAATTAGCTAAGCTATTCCTCTCCCTTCTCTTTCACATTTAGGGTTTTATTTCACTTAGAATAATTTACTTTCATTTATTTCATACTATTTTATTACAGTGATTTATTCCTCCTAATTAGATTAACTAGGATTACTATTTCCTTGCACTTAGTCCAATTTTAGTTAATCGATGGCTATCATACATTATTCTTGTCATCTAAATTTTATAAAGTAGACCATACCCTCGTAGAGGATGGCTAGTACTTATGGTATTTAAAGGATTCTTGCATTGATCAGCCTTCCATTTTATCATTATCCTATGAAGGCTTCTCTCATTGACCAACCTTCCATTTTATTATCATCTTAAAAATATTCCCACATTGATTAGCTTTCTCTTTCCCCTTCTCGTAGTTGGGGCATACTTTTAGGGAACACCACTTTTTGAGAACCCTCTTTCCATGTACAAGTTTCATCTCAAACCTATTTTCCATGTCAAAATTAGGTTTATGAGATTATCTAACCCATTATTTCCTTGTGATGTTTGGTATAACTAACTATTGTTGGTAAACTACTAACATTTGTTTTGGCTGCATATGCCTTGTGTTACATGGATCCCCTTTTTTATACCTCCAATGCAGTTGGAGGAATATTTTCCTCATACATTCCTCACTATAATGTAGTGTTGTTTGCACTTATTCATCTCCACCATTGCGATGTTTTTTTACCCTAATCCTATCGCATATGGCTTTCAAAGATATTTCTTCATCCCAATCTCCTATATGTTATATATCTATCTTACAACACATTTATCCAAACTTACATCCATCATTAATCACATTCATTCTTAATTTTTTTCCATCACATATTACCCATATACATTCTAATCATCATGATCAAATTTAAACACAAAACATATTACCACATTACACATTTATATCATCATCCATACACATGCACATCTAAGATAACAATCTAATCATACATCTATTTCACCATCATCATCAAGTATAAAACAAATATACAATCTAAATCACCATCACATCTAATCTAAAATCTATCATCATGACATATAATCTAAAATCATCACCACATTAAAATTAAAATCCATCACATCACATAATGAACACATGATAATCCATGACAAAACCATATATCATATATCAAAATGTATATCAAGTACATCATGGCCCTCTAGGGGATCCCTCAAAGCAGAAATGTTATCAAAATTAGTGAAGTGAATATCTGAGGCTCTCAAGTCCTCTCCTTCGTGGTAGGTACAACACTTGAACCCTTCACATCATCGCCACCCTCCGCATTCCTCCTCTCCCCGTGGTTGAGCTACGCTTGTTGTACTCCTCGATAACCCAAATCCACTTGTTGAGGTAGCTTATTGATCATAATATCCTCATAATACTTGGCCTCGGTGGCCAATGCTAAGTACCTATCCATCCAAATCATGCCAGGGGGTGTTATTTTTCTGATCCTCATGGTGCTACTTGAACACCTCTTGCTAACTCTGTCACTACAAAAGTAGAAAAATCTCCAAAACGGGCTCTGAGGGCCTCCCTCTACCTGTGGTAGTGGTATCTCTACTAAATAAATTGTTCTCTCTTGAGTGACCACATCTCATTACTGCAAGGATGTATCTCTCTCTCTACTCTCATTTGATCTAGCTTAGCACACAAGTGTGCCATCTCTATAGCCTCTCCTGCTCCATCTCCACTGCCTCAACCTCAACCTCCTCCTCTCCTCCCTCCTCAACCATTTGGGATGTCCACTCTATCATATTCCAATTGGAGAATCCCACTCCTACACCAACATCGTCTTCATGATAAAAAAACATAGCCTCCTCCTCCTATGGGACTTCTATAGTATGACTCAATAGCTCTCTATCTAGCTCCTCCCTCCTATAAAAATTGGATCATGAGGCACTAACTGAATGAATCTAAACTGTCATCTTACCTTGTCAAACTGAATGACCTCAATTATCTCTCGGTCGTCTCCCCTCGCACCCACCTTAGTCATCTCTTGTTGGCCAAATCTGCATATGCCCCTTGCCATGTAAGGAAATCTCGATATTACCACCACCTAACCTGATCAACATCTAACTTTGTAAGTCGATCTACTTACCAATATACCCCTCTCTCATCCTTGTCTTCAAAGGCATGATCAAACCTCCATCTCAAAAATCCAACTGCTAACTGAATATGGTCTCTTGTGACCCATGGAAGCCTTGGTGGCCTAATCACAACAATATGCTCATAAGACCAATAGTGAAGCAAGAAGCCTACATCCAACCCTGACCTCCTACCCACCCTATATCTAGATAGATCATGGTAAACCTAAGCTAACAAGGTGGTCCCAAATGAAAATATTGTTTGAGGGTCCAAAATATCGGCCACTACACTAGCTAGTGCCTATGGAAACCGAGCTCCTCCTGAGTCCAAAAATCATAAAATGATATTTCCATCATCACCATGCAAATCAACCAGTTGTGTACCACCCCTACCTTATATCTCTATTCATAATAAAAGGACCTTGAAGAAAAATTGATCTAGGGTATATCGGTTACGAATAGCCGAGTCAAAATTTTCAATCTTTCATCACTAGTAATGGGAACTACTTGCTCCCCTCAGTATATTAGCGGCTTGAGAATATGATACACATCCTCTAGGGTGATATTCATCTCCCTTATCTTAAACCAAAATGTACATGTCTGCTATCCCACCTCTCAACCAAAGAAATCATAAGCCCCACATCTCGTGGGATCCTCTGATAATGTCTAAATCCTCTTAGTCCAAATACAGACAGATGATCCCACTCGACATCTATCATATCCTTTGTGATCTGATCATACAAAGAAGACACTTATCTCTTAGGTACACGGTCTCTCCGGCTTGAAATCACAAACAACACACAAATACATTAGATGTTTGATCCAAAAATTGATCTAAAGTGCATTAAAGTCCATCTAAATAACTTTTTATCCAATCTAACCCTAGTCAATGCTGACCTAGGTCGGGTCAATGCATTTTAGGGTCATTCAATGTGCCTTAGGGATGGGTTGACATTAAATCACTTGGGGAAGTGCCAACCATCCTGGTGTCATCCATATTTTACCAAAAAATCTAAAAAAGATAAATAAAACATGAAACTAAATCAAAAACTAGCGTGAGTTTTTATACTCACCATCCTCTGCACCCTCTGGTGTTTCCTCACATCTTTGAAAGCCTCCATTTTCTCCATATCTCTTTTCTCTCTTTTATCTCTCTCATTAATTTTATGCGTGAAAATGAGCATTGACGGCTTACCCCCGGGCTTATATAGCCCACCGACATTTATTCACCATCAACCCCCTTGGGTTTCCATCGATTAGCCTCAGGTTTTTTCAATTGGCCTTAGTAGTAACCATTCTCGGGATTTCTTCCTTTCTAGGGCATCATCTCTATTTTCCCTTCGAGCATTCTTCATACAACATTTTCAACTATTTCTTCCTCCAGGCATACATACTCTCTAAGTCCACACCTCGTGGCCATATCTATTATTTTGTTGGGAATTTTAATCCTATTGTACTCTCAAATTCCACACCCATGGCCATAATCACTCTTTGGGCATATGTAACTCTTCAAGTCCACATTTGTGGCCATCTCTTTTTCCTTTGGGCATGTTAATCATATTTATTCCCTAAGTCCACCTTTTGTGGCTATAATCACTCCTCTTTTGGGCATTTTATTTTATAATCCTATCCAATCCATGCACGAAGTCCTCCTTTGAGGCCATATTCATCTTCCCCTTTGGGCATTACATTCATTATATCAAGTCCACTCTTATGGCCATATTTTTCCCCTTCCTTGGGGCACCATTATTTTTCATCAAATTCCACCTTTGTGGTCATGATTTTCCCCTCTCGGGGCATACTTTTCCTTTTTCATTTGTGGCCATACCTTTCCCCACTTGGGAAATATTTGAATTTTCCTTGTTTTTACTTTGTGACCATGCTTTCCCCCTTTACGGAATTTTACTTCATCAATATTTTTTTATTTTTCCTTATCAGCCATTTTTTTGTCCCATTAGGCACCATATCATTCATATTCATCCCGTGTAGATGTATTCCTACTCACTCTATTCCTCATGTACGAAGGATTTCACATATAGTTGTGCATACTTTGATGACTTGCCTATGACCCATTGGTCATCTTGGCCTAGCATCCATACTGCAGTGATCTTCACCCACTCACTAGTCCATAGAACGTTGTAGCCAATCTCCGTTGAGACCGTAATTTTCCTCTATTGATGTGATATCGGAGTCATCGCCTTAGTTTTCCATCATTATTATGATCCTTTTTTCCTAGGGCATATTTCCTTGATTATGATCTCACCCATATTTTCTTCGCCCACCTGCCCTTTATCATTTACCATTTTCAAACACGTCATCGATCCCCCATTTGAGGGGGATCTCATCATCAATTATTTTTATCCTTATCCAACTCTCATCATTTTTTTCTCATGACTTGCTAGCCCAAACCACTCAACAAAAAGGGGCAAAATGTAGACACCTAAATTCAATATCTATACCCTCATCACCCGCATGCACATATTTATTTAATCATCCCCATTCCTTTAATTAAATGCCCTCCCAATCCTCATTAATTAATTAAGCAACATTAATTAATTAATCATTTAATATCTTACATGCCCAATTATCCCATCCACATTAATCTTTATGCCTATTAATTAATTAATTAATCCTCATCCATTTCCCTAACCAACCTTCTATTTCTATTGATTTTATCTTACACGCACATCCCCTTTGATTTTCTATATTTTATCTATTTTTATTCCCTAACTACCCTTATCTCATCTCTTACCCACCTAAGTGCTTTAAAGCATCCTTCTATTCTTTAAGAATCTCTAAATCTGTCAAAAGCACAAAAAAACATCCCGGTGGGGGAAACTTTCCCCGATCGGTGTCGACCTAGCCTCGGTCACCGTCGACCTTATAACACTAGTTGTTTTACTAATATTCATCATTAGATGCATGCAACTTCGATTTCTTACGAGTGAGCATATTTCCCCATGGTCGAACATCCCAAACATATTTAGATTTTCTTGACATCTTTTCAATGTGTTTGCATTGCTCACAATGATCCATCGTGAGGTTCATTGTTATCATCATGTTGCTTTACTTAATTTTTATCATATTATCTGGGTGTTTCTAGTATTTAATCTCTTGCAGGTTCAGACCATGAACAACGACACTTAGAGCTTCATCACTAACCTTCACCTTTATCCTTTTTACTTGTAGGTCGTATTTCTTGTCCATTTATCCTTGACTTTATCCAATTCTACTATAGTCACCACCAACCTAGTTAGATCACCATCGACCCAGTCCAATTTTTCAAATAGATCTTTTCTCGTTGTTGTTTTAAGCCATTTCTTTTTTTACGCCTCTCTGCTCCCTACCTAAAGATTACTCACAATATACACATGATTTTTTCATCCTTCATTTGGCCTTCATACCCTTCAAGTCTACATATTCATCTTACAGGTTTAGATTTTCCCTCCCAGTTACCGTCGACATGCCACTTGCACAATATGGGTGACCGTCAACCTAGAATAGGTAGCAATCAATTTACAATTATTGTCATCTAATTAGTCTTTAGATCAATTTCTGACATCTTTCTAGATTTAGTGATATTCATGTTTATGTAATTTCATCCTTTACATCACTCTTTCTAAACAAACGGGGGTTGACATCCACAAAAAGGAAGCTAATCGCTTCTTAGAACTGCATTGTTGAGCAACTCCCACATATATCTATCTAATCCATATTTAGACCAGTTTTACAGGTTTGATCTAATTTGCATCAGTGGTATCCATCATCATCTTGCACATGTATCACATCACATCTGAGGTAACATAAACCCTCCTTCATTTCTAAGTTGTTAGTTTCTTTAGTAGCTAATGCATTAACTTCATTACGAATGATAAATTTTTCCAAAAAAACCTTATCTCTAATGTTGATAATAAAATGGCCTAAAAATTGATTTTCCAATGTAGTGAAATAATGCATAAAATGTGTGGGGATATCATAGAAGAATTATAATACAAATTCCTTAAGAATCTTAAGGAATAACTTGGTAGAAAAGATATCATAAGAGGCATATTCAATGTAAGTAACATCAAATTATTTAATATGTTCCATAGTATCACCTTTTCCATCATATATAGGAATATTTGGTGCAACATGAACCAAGAGGTAAAGAGTAAGAGGCCACCTTAGGAGCTAGTGGATTGTGTAATAATTGGGTTAAGTCCATATCATGAAGAGAAGTGGAAACTGTTATAATTGTAAGATTTGAACTTGTAACATGTGAGCAAGGGTTTCAGGATATTTTTTTGGTAGATGAAGAATCATGTGAACCATTAGAGATAAGAGTCATAGTAGTAATAGTGGTTACAAGAATAGGCATAGAAACTGTTGACGATTATCCTTGCGAATGAACCATTAGAGTCGTAGGAAACCTTAGGTTAGTGGGACGTGTGCCCTAAGGTAACCTCTAGATTTTAAATAATTTGGATCTTCTTTGTGGGGTGAGATGAGGGTTAGAGAAAAATGAAACAAAATATGAATATTAATGGGGGTGATATGCTGAATGATCCTTGTAAGAGACAAATCGAGAACACAACTGTCTGAAAAAGGGAAATGATGAACGACTAAAAGGGTGGATGAAATTGCACCATAGGCCAGAGAAGATCACATAGAACACTACCTCAAACTACTTAAGCAAAACTTCAAAGATAGTAACAACATTGAGAGATGCACAATTTCTACGTGAAAATAAAGGCGATCAAAGACAACAAATATATGTAAATGATGAAAAAACGCACCACAAGGCATATATATTACTCTAATAATTGTGCACAGTATTACATTAGAAAAGAGGAAAGTTTGTTGTTACTAAACCCAGGAAGAAGGCTAGAGTTCCAGGCCCCTATCATTTACAAAAGAGGGGCTCAAGACATAGAAGAAAATTGACTAACTCCCATTATTTCTCTTATCTATCTTGATTACAATATATATAGAGGAGGAGGAGGAGATAAGAAGCCATTCTTTACTCCTTTCTAACTACTTTTAATTATGATAAATGGAGTGAAGTGATAGGAACAAATTTTTCAAGATATTTCTCACACTTCCCCATTATCTACCTTTTCTAAAGAGTGAGAGCCATGCCTATTTAATGCATCTTTAACTATCTTGTCAACCGACTCTTTTGAGATGGACTCACCTTTTGAGGAACATCCCTTTGGATCTTTATTACATAACCAGATCTTCTAATCCCTTATGCATTGATTCCCAGCCTCATGGCTCAAGTGAAGAAATATGACTAACCCCCTTAGATATGAGACCCAGATTACAATATATAAAATGAGAAAGAGAGAAGAGTCCAATCCAAATTAATTTTTCAACCACTTGTAAGATGCAATAAATGAGTGCAATCAATGACACCTTGCTTGTAAAAGACTCCTCCTTCTATCCCCTGACCTGTAGTAGTGAAAGAATGATGGCCATGTTCATTAAATGCATTCCCAAACCAATTCATATCTGTCTCTTTCAACTGGGCTCGTTTTCCTTAAAAATCACCATAAAAGCTTCATCAGTTTCTACATTTTTTTATTGTTGTATTTCATGTTTGGTTTATTAGAGATGGAGATATTTATTTTATTTTTACCCACCTACCCTTACTAAAAATAATAAATCCCTTTTTTGGTATAGAGGATGTCGAGAGCTTTCCGAAAAGTCCAATTTTGTGAAAATCAGAGTTCTGGGTCAAAAGTTATGCTCGTTTGAACTTCGGGGTTGGGCGTTCCACGTAGGCTCTCAAAATCTTTTAAAATATTAGAGAATTTAAAATTCCTTGTGGGCTTCTTTATTAATCGTACATTGAATCGACCTACCTCCAATATTTTACGACCTACTTTGGGTTACTAGTATATCTGTGCTGAGCTCCACGTGGAAGCCAAGTGCATCACTAGGGTCTCTACTTTTCTTTTACCTTTTGAAAGTGCTCCGAGCTGACACGTGGCAACATTTTTTATTTTTCACAAGTTCGTAATGAGACTCGATATACATTAATACAAGGACTCTCTCTTTTCATGCCCCTTATTATTGAATCCATGTGGAAGTCCCATGGGGCTTGGAGTTTCTCTTTTCCCTCTCACTTTTTGGAATTGTGTCGATCTGACATGTGGCGCCTTCCAAGAATCTTCTAATTTTCCCGAGTTGAATCACTCCGGGCTTCCCTTTTTCACCATGATTTGGCTCAGTTTTCTCTTATATGCCTAAGACTTGATTCTTTTCACATTAGTCTAAGATTATCAACACTATCGTGATTAATCACAACAGTAATCTACTTGTTATCTAATTTCAGCGGGTGGTGGAGGAAATAGATAACACAAACATTTTTAATTGGCATGTTAGGTTCCTCCAAGAATTTGGGTACCGTAGATGTTTATAATTTCAATGATGAAGTGAATTATTGGGCACCATCATTGGTAAGGTCCTAGGTATGATCTTAGGAGTGAGTATTGGAACCATTACCTTATGCATGACCATAATTTATATTCAAAATATAATTATCAAATATATCATCATGGACTTGGGCACAAGAGAAAGCGATGGAAGTATGGGAACTAGAATATATGCACAAGCTACACATATATTGATAATGATCCTAGAGATTCAACACGATAAAGGACAATATCCCAACACAATAAAAGATAATATAAACCTTAGGGACACTAGGGGTTTGGCCTTGAGGTTTGATTCAAGATTCATTCTCACTAGATGTTTTCACCCTTTTTAGGTTTGATTAGGTATTTGATAATATAATCAAAGAAGGAATGAAATAGGAGCTACGGGGTTATTATTACTAATTAACTTACAATATTAACCATTCAATATCAAAATAACACATTAATACTTACAAAAATGTACATGATAAAATACGACTAAAAATACATGGGATTAAGTGAAATTAGATAATTACATGTGATTTCGGGAAACTATGGGAGATCGGATGTTTGAAATAGGGGTATGTAGACTTGAAAATCCTTTGTAACTAAAACTATGACTTGAGAATATATAGGGATGGGACCATACAATAGGGGAAGGAAATTTTGTACAATCTTTAACTATTTTTATGGTTTTTCACCTAATCATAAATTTGGTATGTAAATTTATGGGTTTTTCACTTGTTTAACTCTTTTTTCACTTTCTATCAATCACACTACAATGATATCTCAATACTCTGCTAAATATTTCAAAACCCTAACCATAAATTAAGTCCTAAAAATAAACATTAGTTGGGTTTTGGGCATTCACTTGTACCATTGACATCAGCACTACTCAAGAGTCCTCAAACCACACACCATTCTACACGTAGCATGTGATTTATATCTATAGTGTAATCATATTTGACATCCTTCATTAGACGATGCTTGATTTGAGGGTATCCTTTTCTAATCTACTTAAGTGAGTGAATTTGAGTGCTTAAAAAAGTAGGAAGAAATCCCATATACCTAGTATCAATGGCTCATGTATAGGTTATGTGAGGATTACTTATACTTCATGGGTAGAAGGATGCACTTAAATGCATAATTGATTAGCTAAGTAATATGGCTAAGAGATAGTGGTAGTGAAATAACACTTAACATATGCAATGAGGCAGCGATAGAGGAGATAGCCACCAAACATAATTATTAGAGGGAAGTTGTGCCTTCCACATTTAAAACATTACCGACTTAGGAATTAGAGAAGTTGTGTGATTGGTGAGTTGTAAACTAGGTGTGTCTAAATAATGGTCGAAATCAACAAGAATTCAACAAGAAAGCATTATAGATAAAGTAAAAAACCCAAACGGGTAAATGAGAGAAAATCACTTGGGTTTAATCCTATTGTTAATAGTATTTTGGGAGATAGGAGTGTCAAACTGCTTCTAGAGGAAAACATTTGGGAGTACCCTATCGAGAATTCCCCAACACAAAGGTTCGCCAAGTTTACTTGTGATGGAGTAATTTCAAATCTATACAAGGTACACCTAAATAAATGGTACATGAGGATGCACGATGCATTTGAGAAAGAACGACATGTGTCCAGGGGAGCTACCAACATTTTTTTATGAGTAGGTAGAGTTATCTATGATGTAACATTTCTACCTTGGCATATTTTTGCTTAGTAATGGAGATATTGGGCCATGGTGTAAACTTCTATTTTCATTCACCATAAGTTATTTCAAGGCTGACATGAATACGATTGAGGAAGTGAAGAAATTAAAATTCAACCCAGATGAAGTAGATGTTGACTATCATATGTTGCATGAAATATATGAGTATGAGTCAAAGGAAAAATATATTGAGACCTTAAAATCTAATAACATGGACCCGAACCCCATTGTGAACCTTTCAATTGGAAAGAAGGCTTGTAGGGTTTATATCTCTCTATGACTTAAGCTCAAGTATGGGAAAGTGGTTAATTTTCTCGACCTTGAGCTTCCATAATCACCGAAGAAGAAAATGGTGAAGATACCCAAGCTTAAGCACAAGCCAACCCCTCTAGAAGAGATAGAAGAAGAGGATTTTACGTTACACCATAGAACGAGGAGAAAGATATAGAGGAGGTGTAAGAAAACAATAACCTCATCCACTCCTAAGAAATATCTAGCTAGAGAAGTGCAAAATCCTATTGTAATAGAAGAACAACCTCATGTCATCCATGATTTTTACAAGGAATACGAAGACTTGGAGCATATTGTGCAAGAGGAGGAGCAGGAAGAATAAGTTCGGGGAAGAGAACGTGCGAAGAGGAGAAAAATGAGGGAAGGATGTCCGTAATGAGGAGGAATAAGGACTTGGAGGAATCCAATGAACTGGTGAAGAGATAGGCCACACACATTTTGATGTTGTGTATGAGACACAATGAAGGCATAACACGGGAGGAAGAAGGAAAAGGAAACCTCCACAAGGACCTTAGATGTCATATATAGATGACCCATCAAATATTGTGAGGGAAAGATTTAAAATTTTAGTCCCCACCAATTAACTATTTTGGGTGGGAATGTTTTATAAGGATGAGTCCCATCTATGTACAATTAATATGCTTTCTTGGAGTTTGCGGACATACATGGAAGAGCCAAAGTTTGAGGTAAGAAAAGAATCAATTTTGGAGTTAAGATCTCTTATCTCAGTTTTGAGTTTACGCCAAAACTATCAGATAACCCTATGAAATTTTTAAGCTGGTTTTGCAAAATTGCCTTTATAAGAGATAATCGGGTTTTCGGGTTTTACCGACAGGACAACATGTGTTTTGAATGCTTTATGTCTTGTGTTCCCCGAAACCCGAAACCCGCTTCAAGTAAGTCGAGTCGGGTTTTCGGACCTTCGTCGCATCGGAACATGCCTTATCCAAAACATGTTCCGTGTCGCCTGTCTTCCGATACCCGAAGTCCGATTTAGTCCTTCATGTCGGGTTTTCGAACTTTGAAGCATCTAAACATCTCATGCTTTGTGTCGATTGTTTCCAACCCGAAACCCGAATTACTCTAAACACCTTTGTGTCGGGTTTTCGGACCTCCCGAGCATGCTGACATGGTGTTAATGCCGAGTTGTCGGGTGAGTTGGCACGTGCCAGCCGAAGTGTATTAATTGCAAATTTTCTTATATATATGTGGATTTCCACATCATTTTTACCGGACGTATTTTTAACTCGTGGATTTTCGCGCATGCTTCTCCAACCTCGAAACCCGAAACTCGCCTGTGCCCGATTGAATTGCCCGTTTTCGATCTTTCCTTGCTCTGGTTGAAGGTATCTCTCTCTCCATTCTTTGTTCATGGTTTTTATGGATTGATTATGTATGGAATTCTTCCCATTTTCTTACCAGGTTTGTGGGGTTTTTATTCTTTTGGGGTTGTTTTCTAAACCGGGTTTATGTTTTAGGGTTTATCTCTTTGGAATTACCACTTTGTGTTATTTCCCCAGAATTTTGTTGTAATTAAAATGTGTTTGGTATATGAATGGTAAAGAAAGAACTTACATGTTTTAAATTCAACAAAAACCCTGTTCCCTCTTCTCGGGTTTTGAAGGGTGCTGTGCAGTATCAAAGACCCGAAGTATATCAGAAGATTTGGCGTGTCGGGCTTTCTCAAGTTTCTGACATCTTCAAAGTTCTGGCTTTCCAAAGTTTCCGACATCTTCAAAGTGCCGGGTTTTCTCAAGTCTCTGACATCCTCAGCGCATCAGGTTTTCTGGATTCCCCGACATCCTCCTCAGTGTGTCGACTCTTCCATTCTTCCGGCATCTCCAGTAGGTCGGGATTTTCACAGTGTGCAACATCTCCTGATCTCCGAAACTCTCTTCCTTCGAAATCCTTCATGTCGGACCTGGTCCATCGCAAGAAAAGACTGAGAAGTCAGGAAGGATGAAATACAAGTTTAGAAAGGTGGAGTCTCCATCATATATCGATTGCAATTATGACATCCGAGATACAAAGCTCGAAAATATAGATATTGAGGATTTCTGGAGTAGGGTAAGGAGTTCCTCCCAAACTCCATGGATGAAATCGATAGCCGATAGTGGTTTACCTCTTGCAGCGGGTTTTCCCATGTCTACTCAGTGCCCTAAATTCATCTTAGCCTGTGCTTCCAGTTATGACTCTGCTTCTCGTTCTGTGAGAAATTAGGCAGGAGAAGTAGTGATCAAATTGGACGGAGGTTACATTGATGACCTCCTCAAACTGCCCAATTTTGAAGAATATGGAGAGTTAGATATCAAGTCAGCTCAGAAAGCTTGGGATAAAGATCAGGAAGATTGTATCAAACATGTAAATAAGAAGTTCCTGATCAAAGCCAAACCGGCTGTTTCCAGATTCCCGAGACTGGTCCCCATAAGTGATTTCATTCAGGAAATCAATGACATCATCACTCTGTTGAGTCAGGTTTTTGGTTTACCTGAATCAAATGTCTTCCAAGGGTGGATGTATCAGTTCATGATCACCATCAAGAAAAATCGGTAAGGATTGATTGGGAACTCTCATTAGTAATGAGATAGATTCCCAAATGACAACAGTCTTGTCCACAGGGAAGTTTTACATGTCCTCATATGTCACCTATGCAGCGGGATGAGGAACTATCTCGGGTTGGATACCAAGGGAAACAGGACGGTGAACCAGGTTTATCAGTACTTCCCTCAACTGACAAGAAAAGGGTCTCAGGACCAATTCAGAAGGGTAAATGACGCCTTCTTTTATGAAAACATCTGCAGGTTAAACCCTGAATTGAGGAAGACAAGAGTCTCAGATGAGGCCTGGGCTGAAGTTTCCAAATGGGGTTGTGTCTTCTTGCAATTCAAGAAGTTCACATATCTTCGGGCGGTCATGTACTCGGGGATCCTTTCCGTCTACCCCGATATCCAGGGGATAAACTGATATTGATGGAATTGGTTAGGCAACTGTTGGATTTCCATAAGTTCCAACAAAGTAAACATAAGGCTGCTATATCTTTCCCAATTTCTATTGGGAGATACACTTGTTCGACAGTGGTGAAAGCTAAAAATGTTGTCCATGAGCTTCAGGACAAGTTGAAGAAGCATATGAAGCCCCGAGACGGGTTTGACATTCGAGGAGTCCTCAGGGCATATGGAACCTGCGCACTTGCGCGACCCAAGCATAGAAGACATCTGGATTGATCTGCGTGATGAGGTTGCTGTTCGTAGAAAGGATCATAGCAGATTGACACTTACTGAGATTCAAACACTTGAGCTTGCTGATTTACCAGAAGGTACTAGTGACAATGAAAGTGTTTTGGATCTTTCCTATGATGGACTAAATGAAGATCGAAATGTTTTCCCACCTATTGATTGGTCTATCAGTGAAAAAGCCTCCATTACAGATAGGTCAGCTCTGATTCTTGCACGTACCAAAGTTTGGCTCGCCTCTTGGGGAATGAATTTTAAAGATGATAAGTTTTCAAAGTTGGCTGCTTCAGAGGTGGGGCCCTCCAAAAAGGGAAAGGACAAAAAATCTACCAAGGGGCCTATAAAGGTCAAGTTTGTCAAAAAGAGAAAAGAAAGAGATATCTCTTCAATTATTTCTCCAGTTGAAACGGTGAATGTGCCAGAATCACCAACACCACCAAAAATAGGAGAAATTACTTTGGAAGAAGGGAGGAAGCCAGCCTCTGGTTTCATCATTTTTGATTACCCAACTAAAGAGACCTTATCTCTTGCATCCCAGGCTTTGGAGTCTGAATCTGCACCTCCCCCTCACAACCACTCCTACCTCCTCATTCTCCATCAACTTCTTCAATCATGGCCAGTATTTTCTCTGGACTCTCACCCCTCTCTGCTGGGACCCAAGTGATCACCAACACACCCCCTCCTGTGCCTCTTTTTATTGGATCTACTACCACATTGGTAACTATTCCCCCTCCACTAGTAGAATCTTCTCCCCTTGAGAGTATGATACCAGCTTCTACAACATTGGCAACTTCCTCTGATACACCACAATGGCTACTCGAGAAAACTCCAAGGAAGAGGAAGGTGATTGTACCCATACCAGCCTTTGATTTCAGCTCACTCAAGGCTTCTACTGCTAAATCAGCCAAGAAACCCAAAACAGTTTCAAGGGTTTTGGTGGACGCTTCAGGAGATAAGTTCGTAGAGATCGCCACTCCCGCGACTGACAAAACTAAAGAGGACATAACAGCCTCTGATTATCAGATAACCAGGGTGGCTCTAGGAAGAGTGATAGCAGAAGGGGCGCAACAAGATGTGCGGGATGCCACAAACGTGCTGTGCCAGAAGTTGAAAGAAACAAAAGACAGCAGAGATGAGCTTAAAGGAAAAGTGGAGCAGTTGACTGAGGTTTTGCTTAAACTCTCAAAACCCCTTGAATCCATACCATCTTCTTCTGTCCCTGTCGGATTCGATTTCTCATCAGTACCTACAATTGAGAAGATTGCTAAAAAAGGAAGGGTGGTCGATGAATGGATCCAAAGGTTGCTCCAACAGGGGAAGGAAGTGATACAAGACGTTGTGAAAGTTCATCAATCTGTGGGGGACATTCAGAAGGATGGAGAGAAGATGGATGATGAGTTTTCTCAAGAAATTGGACATCTTGATTTGACTTATGAAGCTCTCCAAGTATTAAAGCAAATACCATCACATCTCTTGGTAGAAGAAGGCGTTATCCCACATACGGATAAGCATTTTCAGCTGACTAAAGCCATCAGGTTCAGGGTGAAGATTCTCAACGAAGCCTGTGGTAAGTTGAGAGAATCAAGGGATAAATTGATTGATGGAAAAAGTGATCTGGAAGAAGAGTTGCTGAAGATTTGTCCAAAAGTGTCAGTTGGAAACTTAGGTATCCTATCGGCAGATGATCTTTTCAAACAAGTCCAAGAGTCTGTTCAGCATGAACCAACGCATGGATTTGGTATTGAGATCATTGATCAGTTTGTAAGAATTGAACATTCTTTGGAGGCCTTAAGAAAGCTGAGCAAAAGATTGAAAAAGCTTCCCGGCAGTGCTAGTGATACCCATGAGACCTGCGAGATTTTGAATGATCATTCCACTGCGCCTAACGAAAAATGAAATGCAAGGCATAATTCGAAGGTTCCAAGAATTTCGGAACAAACAGGCACAGCTGGAGGAAGAGAAAGATGAAGGAGTGAAAGATGATGATTCAGATTGAGTCCTGATGTAACGTGTCATTTCAATCTCGAAATTGACATGTCTTTTTCATTTCTCGTTTCATGTTTTGACTTGGTCTCTGCATGAGAGTCAAGCCAAATAGAACTCTTTTAAAGAACACTATTTTCTTGGATTTATCCTATTTTCTCTCTACTCTTTTTATTATAAATAAGGGATGCTTATGCATTCCAAAGGGTCGATATTTTTGGAATATTCGGAGCTATTGAAAAGAAGAAAAACTTTGTGTTTTCTTTTAATCATTTTGAAGAATAGAATTTGAGATTATTTTGCAAACTTTGTGTTGTGGGATATATCTTTCTTAAGACATTGTTCTTACGTTCATGATCTTAGGCTATTCTTTGTGTAGCATCTTAGTGTTTCTAATCATTTCAGACATTATATTTATGATCTAAAGCTCGTATGATTATTTCGTGCTCTGTGTTTACTCGAAAGAAAATATGTTTCCCTCATTTCCTTTCCATTGTGCTTCTTTCATTGTAATAGTTTCCAACCCAGTTCATTTACGAAAGCAATACCTTTGAATCGTGTGAATGTGGATTTTGGGATTCTATCCCAACCCCAATGGTTAGATTAGTGTAAATACTGTATATATTGTTTTTGCTGTGTTTTAGATTAGTAATAAGCAGGCATCCTCACCTATCTTTGAGGAGAGATTTAATCCCATATACTGTGGTTGAACCTCATATTTTGGATTGACAAAATATCCAACCAACAAGATCAAAGAAATAACCAGGAGCTTTCCTAATAATATACTCAATTCAAATCTCGGATGAGTAAGAGATAACTGTTATGTGAAATATTCATAAAGGGGCCACAATAAAGAGAATTCAGAAGGACATAGAGAGAAAAAACAAGAAAAAATAGAAGCTCACCAAAGAATTGAGTGAAATGAAGAAAAGAGTGGTTGATGTATACAATAA
The DNA here is from genome assembly GCA_018340775.1 of Taxus wallichiana var. yunnanensis. Taxonomy (NCBI): domain Eukaryota; kingdom Viridiplantae; phylum Streptophyta; class Pinopsida; order Cupressales; family Taxaceae; genus Taxus; species Taxus wallichiana. The sequence goes on from CM031244.1 coordinate 614,933,357, forward strand.
GGTAGCCAACATTATCAACAATATTGCACACACATGTCCGATGTTGTGATGTCACCAAACTGTTCAAAATGCGAGATGGATTACTTAAAGGAACTAGTAAATCTCTGGGTAAAAAAGTAAATGGTGAGCAGGGGCATACAACTAAAGAGTTGGCTACTATGAATAAGGCCAAGGTGGAGAAAAAGATATAATATCATATTACAGTTGGCGTGGAGCAGAGGGAGGTCGCATAAAAGGATGAAAAGATTGTTGATAAATTTTAGGATATCTTAGGAATATTGAACACACACACACCATGGAAGATGAGGTAGAATTGAAGAAACTACATGCCACATTATGGAAAAATAAGGATGAACACGAGAAGGTTTTGCAAGAAATTGGGGAGAAGAAACTAAAAGCTAAGTGTGATAAGATAGAAGAGAGACTTAATGAAATTAAAACTATAGTAATGCGCAAGGTATATGGTTTGGAGGGTGTCGCCTCGGTGTTGGATGTAAGGATAAAGGAGTTGTAGAAAATTGATGAGATGAATCTAGAAAATATTCTAGATATTTTTGAAAAATCTCATGATAAAGTAACCATCAAGATTAAAGGGTGGATGAAGCTAGAGAAAGGAATAATCCTAGAGTTCCTAGAAATTCTACCATATCCATATTTTTAATTATTGGATGTGTGCGAGGGAGAACATTATTTAGTCTTTGATTCATTGCGGTATTACCCAAATTCTTCGAGATATTCTTTTAGTATCCTTCCGATTATTATTTGATTCATTCTGAGGTGTTATGTTTGTGGAGCCTATTTTCATGTTAGAGTGTGGTACACCTTCTATGTGTTACACTCGGGTATTTTTACGATGGTCCCGCTCACCGGTGAGCGGGTCGAGGGGTTCGGGATGAAGCCCCCAAAGCAAATTTTCATGGGTGGTTTATTAACCCATGGGTAATGGGTAACCGTTATGGGCTATTTTTGGGCCCATGGTTTTTTCGGTACCCATTGTTTTGTAAAACCGCCTCTTCGGCTACCCATAGGTTTATGGGACGGTTTTGTTTTTGCCCATTGTTTGATACCCGTGGTTTTGTAAAACTACTTAAGCAGTTTTTTATTTATATGGTCTTATGCATATGATAGAAGTATAAGCAAATGTATTCCAGATGTGTTTTGAATTCGGTGTGAATTATATAGAGTTTGTTGAGCATAGCTCCAAACGGATCTGGGTATTGTATTGAGAGAGTGGAGGCTTGTAATAAAATCTGAGCAAGTGATTCTTGGTGGATGTAGCCCAAATTGGGTGAACCATGTTAAATCTTGTCTCTCTGTGTTGTGTTATTTATTCTGCACTTTTATTTCAGATCTGTAATATTTTTTGCATATTATTTTCTCTTTATTACGATTCTATAAGGGATTATTCTGCATATTTTATCACTTATTTCCTAACAATTGGTATCAGAGCCTGGTTTTGGTTTCTGAAGTGTTGAATCATAGGGAAAGTTTTATCTTGAGTGGGAGCTATGGCAGATGATGGAAGATCTAGGGTTGTTAAATTCAACGGGCATGAATTTCAATCTTTGGAAGATGTAGATGGAAGATTACCTTTATCAGAAGGATCTTTATACTTCGTTGTCTGAGAAGGTGAACAAACCCTCAAGTATGACAGATGCGGAATGGGATTTGTTGGATTGGAAGGAACTTGGAACGATCCGGTTGTGTCTTGCATCTTCGGTATTATTTAATGTTTCAAAGGAAAAGACTACAAAAGATCTAATGGATGCATTAGGGAAGTTGTATGAAAAACCCTCTGCCTCTAACAAGATATTTTTAATGAAAAAGTTGTTTAATATGAAGATGTCTGAGAATAGTTCAGTAGCAGATCATTTAAATGATTTTAATACGGTTGTGAATATGCTAGCTTCGGTTACAATAGAATTTGATGAAGAAGTTAGGGCTTTATTAATTCTGTGCTCTTTACCTGAAAGTTGGAATAGCCTAGTAATGGCGGTAAGCAACTCGGTTCCAACTAACTCGAAGTTGAAGTTTGAGGATGTTGTAGGGGTGATTCTAAGCAAGGAAATGTGAAGAAAAAGCTATGAGGAATCTTCTACTTCAAGGAATGCTTTAACAGTGGAAACTAGAGGGAGACAGATGAATAGAGGAAATCGTGTAAAATCGAAAGATCGAGCAAGGTCAAAATCCAAGAGCAAGATTGTATGTTGGAACTGTGGAAAGTCTGGGCATGCAAAGAAGTATTTTTGGGAGCTTCGGGACAAGAAGAAGCAAGAGGAAGAAAACAAGGAGGAAAATGTGGCATCGGGTAATGTATTTCGGATGCTTTGATTCTTTCTTTGCATAATATTATTGAATCTTGGGTTTTAGATTCGGGGGCTTCTTTTCATGCTACTCCACATAGGCATTATTTTGTTGATTACGTTCAAGGATTTTGGGCATGTTTTTCTTGGTGATGATGAGCCTTGCAGTATAGTTGGAAAAGGTTACTCATCCCGAGTTAAGATGCGAGAATGGGAATACATGGCTATTGAAGAATGTTAGACATGTGCCTACATTAAGGAGAAATTTGATATTGGTGGGGCAATTAGGAAGTGATGGTTGTCTTGTGATATCTACAGACTAACTCTTGGAAGGTTACCAAGGGTGCTCTTGTGGTGGCAAGTGGTAAGAAGGTTGGAACCTTGTATTTAACCACCGATAGTACTATAATTGTAATCTTGTGGCTTCGGATGCGAGATACAACATTATGGCACTATAGGCTTGGTCATATGAGCCATAAGGGCATGAACATCATAAAGAATATTTTTCTGGATATACGAAACATGTTTGGTTTTGTGAGAGACTGCATATATGGGAAACAGTGAGTAAGGTTTCTCAAGGTTAGACCTACAAAGAAAGAGAGTAAGTTAGAGCTGGTACATTTTGATGTGTGGGGGCCGGCTCAGGTATCATCTCTTGGGGTTCAAGTTATTATGTTACTTTTATTGATGATGCAACAAGGAAAGTTTGGGTTTATTGTATTAGAAACAAATCTGATGTATTTGACACTTTTGTTAAATGGAAAGCCTTGGTAGAGAATGAAACAGGTCTTAAGCTAAAATGTCTCAGGTCAGATAATGGAGGGGAGTATTGCAGCAATGAATTTGATGATTATTATTCTAAGAATGGAATTCATAGGAAAAAGACAGTTCCAGGAACTCCACAATAGAATGGGGTATCAGAAAGGATGAACAGAACAATAATAGAATGTGCTAGGAGCATGAGGTTACATGCAGGACTGCCTCTTTTTTTTTGGGTAGAAGCGGTGAGCTTAGCTGTGTACTTGATAAACAGAGGACCCTCAAGTGCCTTAGATGGGGGCATACCTGAGGATGCATGGTATGGTAAGAAAGTTGATTATTCATTTCTTAGAGTCTTTGGATGTGAGGTGTTTGTTCATATAGACAAGGATGATAGGACCAAGCTAGAGGCTAAATCAGAAAAATGTACTTTCATTGGTTATGGTGGTGATGACTTTGGGTTTAAATGTTGGAGTATTAAGGACAAGAAAATCATTCGGTCTAGGGATGTGGTCTTTAATGAGAAAGTCATGTATAAGCAACAGTTTCAGGAAAATAGGGAAGAATCCAAGAAAGAATATGCAGTGGTAGAGGATCTTCCGGATGGGAAAGTGACCCATGAATCAGTTCAGGAACCTACTCAACAGAACCCCAAACTCCTACAGTGAGGAGGTCTTCTAGGGTAAGAAAATAACCTGAACGTTTTTCTCCTTCTCTTTATTATTTATTACTCACTAATAGTGGAGAGCCAAAGAGATTTGATGAAGCAATGCAGGTAGATGCCAGTAAGAAGTGGGAGCAAGCCATGGATGAGGAGCATAAGTCTCTCATGGAGAACCAGATTTGGGATTTGGTGGAGCTACCGAAAGGCAAAAGAGAATTGCAGAACAAGTGAGTGTACAGAGTTAAAGACGAAGAAGGAGGAAAGAAAAGATATAAGGCCCAATTGGTGGTCAAGGGGTTTGCATAGAAACAAGGTATAGATTTTGATGAGATATTTTCTCCTGTAGTAAAAATGACTTCTATTAGAACTGTTCTTGGAATAGTGGTAGCAAAAGACTTGCACTTAGAATAGTTAGATGTAAAGACTGCATTTCTCCATGGTGATTTGGAGGAGGAACTATATATGTAGCAACCAGAGGGCTATGAGGTCAAAGGTAAAGAGGAGATGGTGTGTAAACTGAAGAAGAGCTTGTATGGCTTGAAACAAGCTCCACGTCAATGGTATAAGAAGTTTGATAGCTTCATGATGGAGCAAGGTTATATTAGATGTCATTCTGACCATTGCGTGTATACAAAGAAATTTGAGGATGGAAGTTATATTATCCTGTGTTTGTATGTTGATGACATATTGGTTGCAAGTAAAAACATGCAGGAAATAAAAGTACTAAAGAAACAACTAAGTGAATCCTTTGATATGAAGGATTTGGGGGCAGCCAGACAAATCCTTGGTATGAGGATAACTCGGGATAGGAAGGAATGGAAGTTGACTTTATCTCAGGAAGAGTACATTAAGAAGGTATTGGACAGGTTTAACATGCAGGATGCTAAACCGGTTGGGACTCCTTTGGCAGGCCATTTTAAGTTATCAAAGGAGCAGTGTCCCAAGACAGAGTAGGAAAGAAACCAGATGTCCAAGGTACCTTACTCATCAGCGGTTGGCAGTTTGATGTATGCTATGGTGTGCACTAGGCCTGATATTACCCATGCAATGGGAGCTATGAGTACATTTATGAGTGATCCATGTTAAGAGCATTGGAAAGCGGTAAAGTGGATCCTTCGTATTTGAGAGGAACCATGCGGGCAGGTTTTGTGCTATAGTGGATCAAACACCACTTTATGTGGTTATGTAGATTCAGACATGGCTGGATATGTAGATAGCAAGAGGAGCACGACAGGTTATATTTATACTGTAGGTGGGACAGCAATGAGCTGGATTTCATGACTACAGAAGCTAGTGGCTTTGTCAACCATGGAGGCTGAGTATGTTACTACCACAGAGGCAAGAAAAGAGATGATTTGGTTACAACAATTTCTTGAGGAGTTGGGGCATAAGCAGGAGGAATGTAAGCTGCATAGTGATAGTCAAAGTGCTATACACCTAGCTAAGAACTCTGCTTTCCACTCCAAGACGAAGCATATACAATTGAGATATCACTTCATCAGGACAGCTTTGGAAGAAGATAAGTTGAAGTTGGAGAAGATTCATACCAGTCAGAATCCTGCAGACATGATGACCAAGGTGGTCACAAGGGATAAACTAAAGCTATGTTCAACTTTGGTTGGCCTTTGCGGATGACAGTGAAGGGTTGAGAAGATTGCTCAATGGAAATTAGTCTCCAAGTGGGAGATTATTATGTTTGTGGAGCCTATTTTCATGTTAGAGTGTGGTACACCTTCTATGTGTTACACTTGGGTATTTTTACAGCGGTCCCGCTCGCCGGTGAGCGGGTCAGGGGGGTTCGGGGGTGAAGCCCCCCTAATCAAAGGGGGTTCAGGGGGTGAAGCCCAAGAAAATTTTCATGGGTGGTTTATTAACCCATGGGTAATGGGTAACCGTTATGGGCTACTTTTGGGCCCATGGTTTTTTCGGTACCCATTGTTTTGTAAAACCGCCTCTTCAGCTACCCATAGGTTTATGGGATGGTTTTGTTTTTGCCCATTGTTTGATACCCGTGGTTTTGTAAAACTACTTAAGTAGTTGTCTATTTATATGGTCTTATGCATATGATAGAAGTACAAGCAAATGTATTACAGATGTGTTTTGAATTCGGGTGTGAATTCTGTAGAGTTTGTTGAGCATAGCTCCAAACGGATCTGGGTATTGTATTGAGAGAGTGGAGGCTTGTAATAAAATATGAGCAAGTGATTCTTGGTGGATGTAGCCCAAATTGGGTGAACCATGTTAAATCTTGTCTCTCTGTGTTGTGTTATTTATTCTGCACTTTTATTTGAGATTTGTAATATTTTCTGCATATTAGTTTCTACTGTTGCGATTCTGTAAGGGATTATTCCGCATATTTTATCTCTTATTTCCTAACATGAGGATGGATAATATAGTAGGAGGAACATTTTTATGTTTTTACATATTTGTATGGTATTTGACCTTATCATAATTATGGTATGTGAATTTATATGTTTTTCTCTTATGCTGTTCTCTTTTTCACTCTCTTTCACCACCGACGATAACACAAAAAGGGTATATGAATACTCACGATCAATATTTCAAAACTCTAACCATGGATGAAGTCATACAAAAATTAATTTGAATATTTATACATCGACATTGACACTACTCGATAAGGTTGTAATCGATGTCGTAAGACAAAAAAATCCCTTAGGTTACAATCAAAGTAGAAAACAAGTAACTACACACATAATTAGCGGTATGTATAAAAACTAGACTAGCATAATGTGATGAAGTGACATAATATGTGATATATGTTAGATTAATATTACATTGTTTTGGTTGTGTTGGTTATGCCTTCATGGCATATTAATTTTGTACCTTATTTTCAGTTACTAGACTCTAATAATTGATTGGGATTCATAAATTTCCTTATTTGCATTGTATTTTTCATTGAATAAAACTAGATCTCTTTTTTTCCAACATTGGTATCGAGAAAACTCTTGGAGGAGCGAACCTATTTAGTGTAGCGACCACCATGGAGACTGATCATGGAGGAAGGAAGAAACATGTGAGTAATAAAGAGATCTATGGACTTGCTAGAGTGGTCTATCTTGGAGCAAAAGTGGTGGTAGGGCTGTAGAATATAGAGAAATGAACGTGGAGAAAATGGAAGCAAGAGGCAAAGAAAAAATTTGGATTTTTCTATTTGATGTCATTTTTAGAGAATATAAAGACATCATGTGACCTATTTTGACTTTCAACCTTGACTTGTTATGAATAAGACACACACATTCAAACTTTGGCATGAGAAAGCAATAAAACCTTAGGCACAACAAACATGGAGAAGAGAAAATCTGATCGTACATAGACACTGTTTTCTTTTTGTGTGGAAGTGAATATTTAAGACACAAAGATGATAAACCAATAAAACTTCGGTGTAACCATGTGAGTGATATCTGAAGCGCATGTCAAACATTGTAGAAGATGCAAGTAGTACTATGAGTAATCCGCGAGATGAATCACCATTAAGAGAACAAGACCAAGCCCTTAAAATCAATGTATTATATTATGCATTGTTCAAAAGTCTCCATAACATCGAAAACTTGAAATTTGAGGAGATAGTGCGTCAAGGACTACTTGGATTGGTTCTTATTTGACGTCTGATGCCAATCATAGAAGATACATACAAAGCTCAAGGAAGGATATGAGGTAGATGATGAACATGAAATAAAATTCCCACATAAGCATCTGATTCTCATTGCTCAAGCATACCAAGCTCACCTTCATTCTCTTTGTTAGTAAGGGTTTGTAATTTTTAACACAATAATTAAATTTTATTTCGACATCATGTCTTCTCCCAAATTGTTTTTATCCAATTCTCAACTCTTGAAAGGTCCTAATTATATTACCTTAAAGATGAATATGTGCATCATTCTCTATTTTGAGGAAATTCTTGAACTCGTCACTAGAAAATTTATTTGTCCCATCGATGAAGATGAGAAAAAAAAGTATGAAAAGGCCGATGTAAAAGCCTTAATGTTGATCACTCTCATCATTTTTGATGAGGTGCAACCACACATATGGGATGTGATGACATCAAAGGAGGCCTGGGATACTCTCTCCACCATCTATGAAGTGAATAACTTGACAAATATCCTCCATCTCCAATCAAATATTCATACATTGAGTATGAAAGAAGGTAAAAAAGTAGAGGAATTATTGTTTCATGTGGTAGAACTACGAGAAGATCTTGTAGCACTTGGAGAAAAGGTGGAAGATAAGTTGTTTGTACCTCTCACACTGTGAGCTCTTCCTTCCCAGTTCAAGACATTCATCACCAAATTGAGCATCATAAAAAAGAGGGGACCTTTTCCAAACTAGTGAACTTTCTACAATAGGAAGAAAACACCTACACAATGACATGAGGAGTTTTAAGAAAAAGCATTAATTTCAAAACAGCATACAATTCATAAGCCTTGAAAGGGACAAGAGAAACAACCATAAAACAATTCTCTAGAAGTAATTAATGTAACAAAAATTATAATTATTAAACCCTAATTGCATAGTAACTAATGTTAACTATGATATACAATTGTTAAGTATAGTGTGACACAAGAAATAAAGCATGTAAAGTATAAACCCTAAACAAAAGAGATAAGTAAATATACTTAGCTTATTTACGCTTGATCTGGGACTGGTATAGGCTAGGAAAACTAAAGAAAAAGAGGTGAATAGTTTCCTAATTACTTAGAATAAATTATGCAACGCAAAAACCAAGTCGAACATGGGTTCTTGGACTAGGGAAAGGGATACTTAGGCACTTTGGAGACTACTACTAGGCATCTGTGGGATCGTGTGTAAATGGTTAGAATATTATTTTTATAGTATCACATATATTTTTGTTGACCGCTTGTATGTCACTCTTTGATCGTCAAAGTTACCTATAACATGTAAAATATTTTTTCACCTTAAAAACCCATCAAACCACATCAAACCTAAAAAGAAAGATGCAATATGGGGATTCATACTAACCCCGGTGGTCACCCGACATAGTGAACTTACGATCAAGCATTGTACTACATCTCATAATCCATGTAGATCTTGTGAGTGTGTGTAAGAATGGTGCCCTAGGAAACCCTTATACAAGATGCACTAGATAGCGAGATATATTTCCTAAATAATGAAAATATGTGTATGAAATAGAATGAACTTCCCCTTCTTATGCAGTGTATGTAGAAAACACAGTCCCTTATCCCTTGAGTGAATGTCAAATGGATGGTTTAAAGTTCTTCAAATTCCTTTTGAGTACAAGCTTAGGTGATAGTAAGTATACTTAGAGCTTGGTCCTTTATTTTGATCACATGACTATGTATTTATATGATTCCTTTAGTTGAATTTCATAATTGAAAACTAGAAGGCCGACCCATAAGTAAATAAGATTCCCAAAATATAAAAGAGCTCCAAATAAGAGTGAGTAAGGTGGAAAATGGTTAGGGGTACCCGAGGGGATAAGGGTACTGGGCGCCGGTGTACGAAGCCATGAAAGGTAAAAAACTAAAGTGCTAAATGGGTTGTATGGGTGTGTAATACCAAATAGAAAATAAGAGACAAAGACAAGAGGCCAAAGATAGCGGTGAATTACTAGTTTTCTCATTTAGGAATCATGTAAATAATAACATGTTTTTAGGACCCATAAATGTACCCAAGTGCATAATTTTGTGTCTATATTTCCCCCCACTTTATATTGTTAAGTGAATACTTTATAATATAAATTAGTTAGAATATGTGTAGCTTTTGTTCCTATACAGTGTGATGGCCGAAGAGGCAAGTGAAATGTGAAGTGATTACAAAATGAAGCATGGAAACTAGGAATGGAAAGTGACCCTAGGGGTGAAGTGTACGTATAGATTGTTTGTACTTGTTATTGTTCCTTTGCTTTATGATGTAGGGATGATTTTTTTGTGTATTAAGGATGGACCTACAAAATAAGAGCAAAAGAGTAATCAAATTCATGTATATTAAAAACTTGTATAAGTATATAAAAGTATGTAAAAAGGAAAGTGTACACCTGATGTATATAAGTGTAAAGGATATAAAATTTCCTTAAAATACTATGTAGAGTGAGTTTATTGGATGATCTCACACCAAGTGCAAGTTGGTTGGGTGATCTCATGCTAAGAATGAGTTTTTTGGATGATCTCGTGCCAAGCAAGAGTATTTTGGGATATCTCACGCCATGGGTAAGAGTGTTAGAGAAAGGTCTAATGTTACTCTCCTTCCATGACTGTTTCCCAAATAAGCACCACTTGTAGATGGTACATTTATAATTTGTTCCGATTTGTTCCAAATTAGTTCCAAATTTTTCTATTGTACGATTATTTGGATTTGGAGGAGATTCTAGGATATTTCTTGTATTCTAATTCTTAGGCCAACTTCTAATACTTGTAAAATGCACTGTGTATTGTTGTAGATTGTGATAATATGAGAAATTGATTGTATGTGCCCCCAAAACATAGGTGCCTGTGGGGAGGACACAAGCGCCCGATACTATTGTCTAGTCTAGGTGTTGGTGTTTGTGTTGTGGTGTGGACCCAAGTTAAAATTTGGGTCATTATGTGATTGTATTTCTATTATGTTCCTATATTGTGTAGGTATTTAATGTAGGTCAGGATATTCTAGGGGTGATTATTTCACCCATTGTATGCTCTCCCTCATTTAGGGTGCATGTGACATCGATAGGAGCATGTGATTCAAAGGAGAGGACCTAAATATAAGCTGAAATGGATACCCTACATGACGGAGGGGATGTGCATGGTAGAAACCAAGACACATGTAAACAAAGTGGCTAGTAACATATGTTAGTGCAATAAAAAGATAGTATGTAAGTAGAAGACAAAGTAAAAATCATGAGTGCAAACAAGGAAAACTAGGAAAAGTGGGTTTGAGACATAGGACATCACTCCATCATGTCATAAGACAATCGAGGTCTCAACCACCAAAAGCATACAATGTGTGTATAAGAAAAAGGGCATAGCCCATAAAAAATATCATACAGTAGAATATAATGTCAAGTAAAATGTAATAGAAAACCATGGTGGCATATAGAGTTGTAAAGAAAATGTTGCATATGAAGCACCCATTAGCATATTAGAAATATTAATATTATCTCAAAGCATGTATCTATCAATGGAATAAGTAGTGTGATAGTAAGAAGTAGTAGATAAATGGAATAATTAAATGTAGTTTCCCCCTAGAACCTCGGTGGGATTGGTAAAAGGTACAATGCCAAGCATCATTGCAACATGTAAGGATCTATAAGAAATATGCATTCACTACAAAATACCAAGTGAACATACATGTGTATATATAGAAAATATATTGACATACTAAGTATCTGTATAACATGGAAAACAAAGTGTACATATGAGTATAAGTAAGAAAGAATAAGATGCAACCAAGATATGCAAATGTATGAGTGCGATGGTGATGGTATAAAAATGTGAATATGATAGGAGCAGCATGTCCCCCAAAGGATGTGCATGTATGATATGAGGTTCATTTATAAAATACCCCTCAACAATCAAGAATGAACCATAGAACAAGAGTGTGTCATCGAAAATGGTTTGAGAATGTGTGCTAGAAATATAGCTCTTGAAGCTCTGATCGTGAAGTGTGAATGGTGTGAGGTTCATTTCATATTTAGACCCTCAATAGTCAAGTATGAATTGTGGAACTAGAGTGCATCATAGGGTAATGATGATACAAAGTGTGTATTAATGTGTGTAAGAGTGCTTAGAATTAGGAAGTATGAAACACATAGCGTAATAGTAAAAATGATAGACAAATGATGATATTAGGAGGGAGAATAAGTGTGATTCCCCCCAAGAGTGTGTGAGAGATAGGGATCTTGTCAAGGTGGAGGAGTTTAAAATGTGTCATGGCCATCAATGTAAGGATTATCTTGTTTGAAAAAAGGCATTGGTCACCGAAGTGGAGGGTGGATAGGGACCATGAATGTTGGTGTCTTATTTGGGATTGATAACTCTATAGAAGACTTAATAGGAGAAGAGGATGGGCTGAGTTTTAGATGAGGTTGCTTATTCATAGTTGGTAATACTATAGAAGACTTGATAGGAGGAGGTGATGGAGGATGGACCTTGAGAGGTGATTGCTTAGTTGGAATGGGTTGGATAGGTGACACTTGACTTACCAAATAAGGAACATTAGAAGTGATGACATGATGCTCATTGGTCATAGAAGGAGCATATTTGGGATCCCATTTGGATGTAACATTTGGAGATGGGCATATAACATAATTTTGTGTAGAAAATGAGATAAAACCCTGATGCTCAAGGTTCTTAATTTGTCATTTTAAAGCATATAAATCATTTTCATTATGCCCATTGATTCGATGATAATTGCAAAATGGGAGGCCTTGATATTTGGAAATTCGATAAGGAGGGTAGCAATGAGTAGTTGGAAAATTGATTAATTGGTGATTGAGAAGATCAAGAAGAATGTCAAGTTTCTTAGCATTGAGATCAAACTTAAGAAGTATTGGTAGTGGTAAGACTTGAGGCTCATTGAGATGAGCACGTGTAGAAGACATAGAATTAGGATGAGGAGTAGAATAAGAACTAGCATGGGCTTGAGAAACATCCTTGATATATTGCATTTCAGCTTTAAGAGATGTAATCATTGTTTTAATAGCTTGAAGTTTGTATTGAAATAAAGAATGTAAATATTGAAATGACTTGCAAATGGATTGTGTAGACACTAAAATTTGGTATTGCAACCCTTAATCACTCGTGTGCACATATTTATTTAATTCATCCCCCTTCATTTAATTAAATTCCCATTTTATTACCTCATCACCTTTAATCCCCTTTAATTAATTAAATTAATTAGTTCTTATTAATTAATTAATTAATGTCCACATCTTAATCTAGCCCTAATCCACTTTCCATTTAGGATGTTTTCATTCTAAATATACATCTTATGTATCCCTATCCTTTTCCTAACCTATCCTTATCTCCAACTCACCCATATCTCATCCCTAAATCACTCCTTCCCACACACATGCTTTAAAGAACCCTTCTAACTCTTGAAAAATAGGAAATCATGCAAAAATAAAAAAATTAGCCCATTGGGAAACTTTCCCCATAGTTAGTGGTGACCTAGCCAAGTCTTCATCAACCCTATAAAACTAAGCCCTTTCTTTCCATTCTTAATCAAATGAATGCACATGCCTAAGTTTCTTGAAACCTACGAGCTTCTTCTTCCTTCTAAACATCCCTACAAATGATCACACACCTCTTGGATCTTCTTTTATTTTATTTTTGTCACTCATGAACATTCCTTTGGGATGTTATCATCATTTGGTATCATTTTATGTAGTTATTATCATATTATTGTTTTCTTGTTTACATTTAACCTTTTGCAGGAACAATAACTATCAAGACTCCATTATCATTCTATTCTATCGAGTTATTCTTCTTGTAGGTTATCAAATTTGGTTTGTTTCCCTGGCCTTGTTTAACACTAACCTAGTTTCTATCAACATGTGCAAGTCTTCATCAACCCTAGTCCTCTATCATCATCCTTTCTATTTCAGATTCCTTTCGTGTGTTTTCTTCATTTCGTACATTGTTTCTAGACCCCAATTCTATCATCCTTCTTCTTTGAACATATCTAGTTTTCAGTCCAATCCACCATGATCCTTTTTACTTCAGATCCCTTTCACTTATTTCCCTTGTACCCCCTCTGTAGGTTGTTTTCAGTGTGTATAGTCCTATTTTCTATCAGGTTTGCACTCAGAGCATCCACATATGCATTTATAACTGTTGTTCCATCCTTCCACCTCATATCGTCATTGACCTACCTTTATGAAGTCTTCGTTTTCGCATTTGCACTCGAGCATCTAGATATGCATTTATAACTGTTATTCCATCCTTCCACCTCAATTCGCCATTGACCCTATCGGGTAATCATGTTTTGCATTCATATAGATCAAATTTATATGTACCTTACATTTATGCATATTTTAGTTTTTGTGTGCATTAGATTCTATATATTTATCCAACTTATTATTATTACGTTATCATCTCTCAAAAAACATGGGGGTTAACATCCTCCAAGGAATTTAACACTTTTAGAGCTAGATTTGTCTATGAAACCCCCACATATATCATCTAATAAATATCCTTTTCAATTATTCTTATTTACAGGTTCAACTTGTAGTAGCAAGGATCTATCATTCACTTTGCACCCGTCCATCGATCACATCACATCCGAGGTACCATAAACCCCCATCATTCTAGGTCATTTAGTTTTATTTAGTACTAGATCATTTAATTTGGAAAGGAACTAAAAATTGATAAAAATTATGGCACATCCGGGTGGGACCACCCTTTAGGTGATCCTTTTATATTTCTTTCTATTTTCTACTTCTTTTATCTTCTACTAACATCATGCGACAAGGATTCAATTTTTTCTTGCTTGTGTTGAGTTACTGCACTTGGAAGGATTTTCTCACTTAAATTTAGATAAAAATAAAAATATCTATCGAGGTATTCTTCATTTTACCCTATTTTCTCCTTTCTTCATCATATTTCCCTTTCCTATGTGTGTCCTCATCAAAATATCACATCTTGTTTTGGTTTTAAAAGGAACCTTTTTTTACATCCTTCTTACTCACATAGTTTAAGTAAGGTGTTAAACTTCTATATCTCACACTATCACACACAACCTAAAACTCACACATCAAAATATCTTCCTACCCATTAACTTATTGGGATTTCATCACCCAAGAGGAAGCCATCGAGGCTTTCCCCACCCAAAACATCCTCGAAACCAAATATAGATTTCCTTTTTCTTAAGTATCTTGTTATCCATCCCATTTTTAATTTTTTCACACTTTCCTAAATATAGATAATGAAAACATCAATGCTTGATTTGTTTGTCAAAAAAATTTATAAAATAATATTTTCCCATTTCATACCTATAAATGTCCTATCTCAAACAATGAAACAATATAATATATCTAATGACACTCCTTCCTCTAGAATCTTGAGATTCCACATTGGATCTCTCAACCTTGTAAATACCATGTCATTCAAATTGATCCCCCTTTTAAAACCGACTCTCCTATTTCCCCTCAATTTGTTTCCTCTCGAGCTATCATGCCTCCATTTCCTTCTCCTTTGGAAACTCCTAAACCTCCTTCCAATCCCATATATGAATTCCTACATCTTAGACCCCATGAAAAGATTTCAATGTTTTTGATCCACTCAATTGGGAAATCCTATTCCACCCCCATCATCCAAATCTACATACATTTACACTTTTCAGAATCAAATACTCCTATTCATCCCAAAAATCCTATCTAACATCCCTTCGAATTTAACACACTAAGAATCCTTACATCCTCATCCATCCACTTACTCAATTGTGCGCAGCCAAGACCATCCAACACTTTTCCTACACCTACATCAACCCTAACTACAATCCCCAAACCTACCACATACATTTAATCCCACTCCTCAAGAATAGACCATGATCAATATCTCATCCTTGTCTCCTTCTACCCCCTCTTAATTTTTCCATAAATATATCTCTTGATCCTATCAATCAGTAGATCCTATTCATCCCCCATTAGCTTATATCGTGACATCCTACTCCATCCACCATGCATGCCCAACATTTTCCATCTATTCCCATGCCTCGTATACCTCAACAATTAAACCTTCCATCCAATACCAGCCAACTTATTATGATCCCTCTTTTCAACATTACACAATCCTACAACCAATCCAATCTCTAACATTGGGTATCTTCAAACAACCCTTCCCTAATCCACCATCGAACAACTCATTCCCACTATCCACATCATACATATTAAAACCTTATTCAATCAATACCATATATCAAATGTATCTTCCCTTACCCATATCATTTACCTCATCATCTACCCATACCTTAGACAATGTGTCTATAGCTTCTCCAATATCTACCACTTGTTATACATCTTCACATATTCCTACCTTTACCACATCCACATTAGCTTTGACTATACCTACCTCTTAATCTACCTCCATCATGCCTCAACCTATCCTATCTAACCCCTTACCCATATCTACATCAAAAACATATTACTACATTGATTGCATCCGTAAATATCCCAATTATACCTATCTCATCATCAATCTCAACTACATCTACCACATTAGAAGATCCACCCATGTCTACTTTGACATCTTCATCACATACCCCTACATATTTTCCCATGGATACATCATATGACCTATTTATATCATTTATATGATTTATAATTTGTCATTTAAACATGATTTACTAGTGCATGGGGATGCTTTATATGGTTATATCTTAATGAGTTTAATGCATTTTCCTTTCTCTTATTCATGCAACTTGTTAACCATATAAATTACTACTAATTTCCTTTTTGAGTGAAATGTGGTAACATGTGTAGGATAATAATGAACATTTACTACCAGTTTTGGAGTACGAGTAAAAGGAGCCCAAGTTTGGATCCGGTATGCAATCATGGAGTTCTTTTTCCATTAATGACCTATAAACATGGGTCTTGTTTCTAGCAGTTCTGTAGGGTTTTATGAACCTTAATCAAATTTTGTTACTGAAATAACTTAGTTCCTACCATTTTTTCATGATATGTAACTAAATGTATCTATATAAAGACATCTCCTTGAGGAACAATTTAGTAGTTGGATAATATTGATAATCTGCAATATAGTTCGTAGCAGTTAGTATTTACTTTCCAGATGCATTGAATATGTCATAGAACTTATTTGAATTAATATAAGTGGATATTGTTATGAGTATCTCGTGTTGTTAATATTACCTCTGTCCCAAGGAAGAGCAAGGGCCCACTCGACCAAGGCGACTGGAGGTTGTTTACGTTTATGCATGAATGTGGTTTTTTGATAAGTCATAATTTTCTCATTTCCTCTACTACAATTTCTATTTAGTGTGTTTTATGTAATTTCCATTTCAATGTGTTTATTTCTTTATCAAAATTTCCATTCAGAGTGTGTGTTTCCTTTTATGTAAATTCTATTTAATGTGTGTTTCTACTTTTATTGCAATTTTGATTAAGAGTAAATTTTAGTTCCAATATTTTAATTTTCTATATGCATTTTCATTTTAGTTAAGAATATTACTTTCAGAACTTCTTTCCATCACAATAAATTTATTTATGTAGCTTAACATTAATTTTCCTTAGATTAGCAGAAAACAAAGGAAGATCTAGTAGAAAACCCCCCAAAGAAATACCCAACATCATAACTGGTTGTATAGGGATTCATTGCATACAGCCTAGGGCATAACCTTAGTTTTATAATGAAACTAGTAGAATAAAATAATATATTAGTTAAATTTTTGGAGAATACAATGACCCATCATTTTTGGTGTCGTTGTCGGGAATGAACCCAGTCACCCACGTGACGGTGGGGATACTCACCACTATACTACAACAACACATGTAAGAAACACAAACTCAAATTCTAGCCCATCATGTAGCAAACCTAAACATTAGCAAACAACTTCAATTAATGAAGCAGGATAGAGTGATACAATGCAGATTAATACTATCAATAATTTGTGACTAAGGTCTGGAGAAACTTGAATCATCCTCCTATTGTTATCATAGAAATACCTGTAGAAAATGAGAAAGAAGAGACACCTGAGGAAAATGAAGAAACTGAACATGTTCCACAAATGCAAGACACTAGGAACGGTCAAGGAAAAGATAATAATGTGCATGCATATCCTTTTCTAGAAGGATTACGGGAAACTCAAACTGTAAAATAAAAATGCTAGTTCAAGAGTTGAAAAAGATGAACATTGAGGTCCCACTTCTAAGAGCAATAAGGGACATTCCTGAATTAAACCAGAACATTAGAAATGAGTGTATAAAGACACTAGGAAGGAAGAAGAAATACCCAAAAATGGTCAAAGTAGAAGGGAATCTAGCTGATATTGTTCTTGGAAAGCTTATTTCACCAAAATATGGGGATCTTGGGAGTCCAGTCATTACTATTTTTGTACATGGTCCGTCAATATCACATTTTTTGGTGGATCTTGGTGCTGCCATCAATGTTATAAAAACATATATGTTCAATTTGTTGTCTTTAATAGATTATGACCAACTAATATCGTTCTCAATCCGTAGATCAATCTATCTCCATACTAGATGGAGTGATTGAGGATGTAATGGTCATGGTTGAATCCTAGGAGTATCCCGTTGATTTTATGGTCTTATAGCCTAAAGCTTAGAAGTTGGGATATCTAGTCATCTTAGGAAGACCATGGTTGGCTATTGTTGTTGCATATATTGACTATAGGTCGGGAAAAATGACCATTTCAAATGGGAAAAAATCAAAGAATATTTCATTATATCCTCCTACCTAGCCATATGTGTATGATTGTGAACATCTATGGGTATATTATTTAGATACTAACATTTGAGTTCTTCTTATCTAGCCACCATTATAGTGAAAAATCACATGATAGAAATTGTTGAGTCATACACAATGTCTAATGAAGAGGACACTGTGGCTATAAAAATCAGAATTGGGGCTACAAAAAGTGGAACTAAGGCTTCAGAACCATATTTTATGAACACATCATATAATATTACCTTGGTAAGTGACATTTCCAATGAAAATTGTAAAGAAACCTATGCTTATAATATAGAATGTGTAGTCACTAAATTCTATTGTCCTTTAACCAAGATTATGTCTCTTGAAAATATGACTATTTTGCACATGCTTCAGCCTCATGTTTTTCCCTTGAATTCTTTAATTGCTAATGCAGAGCTCACTATTTTTAAAGATAGAAAGCAAGTGACTATTGACATAGGAAAAGACTTGACCATTGGTAATAACTTAGAGGCTAGCCAAGAGACTAGGGTTTTAGAAATCTTGAGGAAGTATTCCCAAGCTTTTGCTTGGGATTATAATGAAATGAAGGGGATTCATCTAAGCATATAAACTCACCATATCTACACTAAGGATGTTAAACCTATAATACAACCGCAATGAAGAATTAATCTAGCACTCAAAGACATAGTCAAAACCGAGATAGAAAAATTGTTGATGGTAGGATTCATCTATCCTATATCTGATAGTTAGTGGGTATCACCACTAGTTATACTTCCCAAGCAAAATGATAAATTGAAAATATATGTAGACTAGAGGGAACTTAATAAAGCCACCAATAAAGACTACTTTCCCCTACCCTTTATTGATCAAGTTCTGGATAATCTTGTAGGTAATAAATATTTCTCCTTCTTAGATGGGTTTAGTGGGTATAGCCAAATTAGTATTGAACACCGTTGATCGGATAAAACCACCTTCACTTGTCCTTGGGGTACATTTTCATATAGAGTCTTACCATTTGGGATTTTTAATGCACCTACTACTTTCCAAAGAGTAGTTTTGGCCATTTTTGTAGATCTTACAAATAACTGTGTTGAAGTTTACATGGTTGAATTCACTGTCCATGGATCCACTTTCGATGAATCTCTAAACAATCTTGAAAAGGTATTAAATAGATGTGAACAACACCAACTCTCCTTGAGTCATGAAAAATGTTTGATTATGGTTGATCAAGGAATTGTCTTAGGTCATCATATTTCTGCCAAAGGAATATATGTCGACCCTAGAAAGATTGAGGTAATAACTAAGTTGCCTATGCCAACGAATCGACTAAAATTAAGAGTTTCCTTGGACATACTTGGTATTATAGGTGGTTCATCAAAGAATTTAGTAAAAAAATTTAACCTATTTTTTCTTTACTGATAAAATATTATGTTTTTGAATGGTCTCCTCAATGTCAGTAGGCTTTTGAGCTTATCAAAGAGAAGCTAAACACCGCTCCAATCTTGAGAGGACCCGATTGGGGGAAGCCTTTCCATATTCACACTAATGCATCTAATACAACCATGGGATTTTTCTTGGAAAAAAATGAAGAAGATCATATGTATGCCATTTATTTTATCAACAAGAATCGACCCTACAGAGACAAACTAAACCACTATGGAAAATGATTTTTAGTTGTTTTTTACTTCCTAAATAAATTCAAGCATTACATTCTTTCGGTACAAAATATTTGTTTATACTGACCACTCAGCCATAAGATATTTGATAAATAAACCAATAGTTGGGTGCTAGATTATTATATGGTTACTCTTATTATAGGAATTTAATTTGACCATTATTGATAAGCAAGAAAATCTAATGTTGTTGTTGATTTTATTTCAAGATTGAATGTTTCAAGTGATGAAGTAGTCCAGGATAATTTTCTAGATGAACATTTGTTTTTAGTATCAACTCAACCTCCATGGTTTGTTGATCTTGTAAATTATCTAACTACAAGGAAGTTTCCTACCTATTTTACTAATAAAGAGTGATGAAGATTAGTTTAAAATAGTGCAACATATAAGTGGTGTAATGGAATTTTATTCAAATGTTGTCTGATATGGTTCTTCACAGGTGTGTTCGGGAAGATGAAGTGTATGACATACTAAGATCTTGTCATGATGATCTTGGAGGAGGAAATTACTTAGTGAAGAGGAAAATCCATAAAGTCCTTAGAGCTAGATATTATTGGCCTTCTCTTCACAAGTCTATCAAGAAGTATGTGTGGCAGTTTGATTCATGTCAAAGAATGGGGAAGCCTACACTATCCATGGAAATGCCTCTCAACCCTCATCTGGTCTTAAGACCATTTGAGAAATGGGGAATTGATTTCTTTGGACCTTTTGATCCCCCATCCTTTGGGAAAGAATATATTTTGTGTGCACTTACTACATCACAAAATGGTCCAAAGTTCAAGCACTGACATCTGCTAATGAGCATGTCATTGTTGACTTTTTGTACAATCGTATCATGCTAAGATTTGGCACCCTTAGAGAAATTATATTTGATCAAGGCCCTCAATTTGTGTCTAACATGATTGAATATTTTCTATAAATCTACCGAATCAAGCACCGAAATTGTCACCATATCACCCCCAATCCAATGGGCAGGTGGAAGTCACAAACAGATAACTTGAGAACATTTTGACCAAAGTGGTCAATGCAGATCAAAAAAACTAGGTACCAAAACTACCAGAAGTGGTATGGGCCTATAACACAACCTGGAAGACTACTACTAGATTCTCCCCTTATGAATTGGTATATGGGAAAAATCCACTATTACCCATGGAATTTAAGTTGCAAACATGGAGAACAACATTGGAAATCGTAATCGACTTGGATGAAGCACAACGTGAGAGAGTGATGTAGCTGAATGAATTGGATGAAATGAGGATGGAAGCATAGAAAAAACCAAAAATTCTCCAACATCAGAGGAAAACATGGCATGAAGCTCATATCAAATAAAGATAGTTTAACGAAGGAGAATGGGTCTTACTTTTTGATTCAAAATATCAACAATTCAAAGGTAAGTTCTAAACATGGTGGTTGGGACCATACCAGATCATAAAAGTGCTAGATGAAAACTCTATGTGATTATTATGAATTGAAGGAGATAGAAGAACTCTTTTGGTGAATGGAAATAGACTAAGAATGTATCAGTGTCCTCTGAATAAGGAAACCTTCAACAAAGATATGTTGCTATGTGAGGAAATGGATTCAGTGGAGGCACTCATCTCCTCTTATCAGGAGTGATTTTTTTGAATTTGAATAAAGGAAGATGATCATGCTTTTGATCTTCTTCCTTAGTTAGATGTTTTATTTTCAATAAGGTAGAAATATTCATTGTTTGAATGAACACTAATCACATTTTATCTAAGAGTGCAGGATGTGGAAATCTACGAGATATCGGGAAGCTGAGCTAGCAAGGGTAAGTGCATTTTACTTCACTACGATATTTCCTTTTGAATAAATTCCCCATTACATGTACCTAGCATGATTAAATCAATACACAATGTTTAATGCATTTATTGGGAATATCATTCCAAATCTTAAGATACAGTGGGGTGTAATGAGTCATAATTACCGAGGAAACTGCATGTGTCAAGTTTCTAAGAAGAGGATGCACTAATTTATAGGAAGGACATGTGGCATTACTATTCAAAATGATGGGATATGTGTTATACCACACATTAAAACTTCCCACGCATACCTGGTCATGTCAACTATTCATGCCACCAAAATTTGCACCGACTATAGACAACTAAAAGATTGTGGTGTATTTTAAATTATGACTCACTAATCACTTCATGTTGTTACTCGAGCATTCGAACACAACCTTGTTTTTGTCTTTTCCACTGTTTGGATTCATCTACACTATGGGGAAAAAGAAAAAATTGAACTAGACTCTCTGGACCCACTACTCCAGAATGTTGTAATTTCCCAAGTATTTTATGATGTCAGTTAACTAGAATTCATTAGGAAATTTGAAGGATTTGATGAAAATTTAGTGGATGAGTTCTGGTAAATTTTGAAGCCACCTGCTCATGCATTGGGGGAAAGTGAGTAGAAATCAATAGTCGGGTTGTTTCTGAACTGTCTAGTTTACCGATTTTGGTCTCAAGGTTATGAAAAATGCTCCTCTTAAGGACCTGATTCCCCTATTTCATGAGGATGGAAAATATTTTCCAGAGGTAATCCTCACCTCCAATGGTGTTCAAAAGGGGATTAAGAGGAAATTTTTCCTAGAATTTGGAAAGAAGTAGCTAAATGGGTCAATAGATACTTCATCTCGTGATGAGATAGTCATATATGCTTAGCACGGGTTCGCTAAAAATTCTAATTCATTTAAAGAAAGGATGTATAAACCCTGCACTCAGGGTGAATTCACCTAAATATTTAGCCGATGTAGTCATGAAAGTAGGACAAAAATATAAGAATGGAGGTGGTAAGGAAGCATTAAAACACCCGAGAGATTATTCATTACTTTATTTGCATCAATTTTTCTACATACCGAAGAGAAGGATCGAATAGATAAGTGCGGGGAGGGTTTTAAACCAAGGAAAATAAAAAAGGGGCCATCTTCCATTATTTGACCCAAGCTCGAGTCACCTCTCGCCCTTCATAGGAGAATGTGGAGGAACCTAGTAGTTAGGGGATCCCATCTTCTATGCCTCAAAATTCTAAGGGTAAGAGCACCTTTCCACTTTATTCTTCTATTTCATTAAGGCCAAGGTGGTCCTGTACTTTGTAAAGACCTAGAAGTTCCCATCTGGAATTTTTTGATGATGATTCTACTCCCATTCGGGAAGAGAAGGAAGGGGTTGGTACCTTGATTGTCCTTACTGACCAATCTTAGGATGTTGCATTTACCATAGTAATCCCCGCCTTACACTGTAACTCGAGATATGCCTTCATCTTCAGAAATCAACTCAGCAACTCCATAAATACCCTCGAAGCACTCAAACACATACCCCAACTCCATAACCCGATTCACGATGGATACTTTTTGACATACGTGGGTTACATGAAGATGATGTACCAAAGTGTTATTTGGAAGAAATTTCCTCCCTCAAAGAAAAATTGAAAGGTATGTAGGAAACAAATTTATCTTTGCAAATTGCATTCACATAGAGAATGGTAGAAAAAGTTAGAGAAATTACTACTTTACAGGTAGAAGTTAGCAGTCTAAAGAGAAAAAAATATATAGGCCTTAGAGTTTTGGATGATTTCAATCAATTATCTCTTCAAAATAAAGAGTTAAAAAAGGAAAACAAAAATTAAAGGAAGATTTTGAGGCCAACACAAATGAGAAAAGGAAGTTACAATCTCTTTTGGACTCTATTTTTCCTTTGGCTCTGTAAGCTTCTGGCTGTAGGAAACCTTCTTCTACCTATAGTATGTTTGTTCAAGAATAATTTTACTCTTGACAGTTACTGATATTATGTATTCAAGAACCTTATGAAGCTCCTAATGGTAACACATTTCTATAAATTTATCAAGACATTCCCCTAACTTATAGAATCATTTATGTGAATTTTACCTCCACAACATGCTAGTCACTAATGTTCCTGACTTCTTTATTAACTTTGTTTGTGGGAGATTTTCAATTAAAGGCCTTCCAATCACTACTTAGGAATCAAATTGTGTGGGGTGATAAAATGGACATTTTCAATCAAACAACTTGCACCATCGGGTTCTACATTAGGCCTACCCATCACAATGATGTGGCCATGAGAAATAATTTCAGATCTCTTTACTATCAGTGGTATTGAAAAATAAGTTCAAAAATCCTACTAAAATGTGTACAGGACTTTGAAGCCTATAATCGAATTTTTTTGGAGAAGCCGAGGCAGCCTGTGACGAAAGTGGGATACTTTGAGTTTACCATTGAAAAGGAGAGAGGTTATCTCCCCTCAAAATTTAAGTTGGAGTATAAGACGAGGTGATGCACTCATCACAATAATTCAGAATTTTTAGAAAAGAATGACAAGAAATACAATGACAAATGGGTAGGACTGCAAGTGAGGCCACCTCTTCTCCTGAGTCTAACTACAACCTAGAAAATATCTTTGCTACCTAGTCACATGAGAGTTTCACAGCTTGGGTAGAAGTGATTTCAAACACTCAGGGATGTAAGGGAACTAGAAAACAATATGCCGATCAATTTGAGGAGTATGACATGGCTCAACAGCTTGGCCAAAGGGCAAGACAAAGATGAGTTGCATTAGGACATGCAACAGGTAAAGTGTAGGGAGATGATGAGTACATTATTTTACTTATTTATATCATTTATATGATTGATAATTTGTCATTTAAACATGATTTACTAGTGCATGGGGATGCTTTATATGGTTATATCTTAGTGAGTTTAATGCATTTTCCTTTCTCTTGTTCATACAACTTGTTAACCGTATAAATTCCTACTAATTTCCTTTGTGAGTGAAATGTGGTAACGTGTGCAGGATAATAATGAACATTTACTACCAGTTTTGGAGTGCAGTCAAGGAGCCCGAGTTGGAGTTGGTATGTAGTCGTGGAGGAATTTTTCCATTAATGGCCTATAAACATGTGTCTTGTTTCTAGTAGTTTTATAGGGTTTTATAAACCTTAATAAAATGTTGTTAGTGGAAGAAATTAGTTCCTACCATTTTGGCATGATATGTAATGGACTGTGTCTATATAGAGACATCTCCTTGAGGAGTAATTTATTAGTTGGATAATATTGATAATCTGTAATATAGTTTGTAACATTTAGTATTTACTTTCCAGATGCACTGAATATGTCATATAACTTCTTTGAATCAATATAAGTGGATATCATTCTAGAGTATCTCATGTTGTTAAGATTACCTTTATCCCAAGGAAGAGAAAGGGCCCACTTGACCAAGGCAACTAGAGGTTGTTTACGTTTACGCATGAATGTGGTTTTCTGATAAGTCATAATTTTCTCATTTCCTCTACTGTAATTTCCATTCAGTGTGTTTTATGTAATTTCCATTTCAGTGTGTTTATTTCCTTTATCACAATTTCCATTCAGAGTGTGTGTTTCCTTTTATGCAAATTATATTTAATGTGTGTTTCTACTTTTATTGCAATTTCAATTCTGAGTATGTAATTTCAGTTCCACTATTTTAATTTTGTGTGTACATTTTCATTTTAGTTAAGAATATCACTTTTAGAACTTCTTTCTATCACAGTAATTTAATTTCCATAGCTTAGCATTAAGTTTCCGTAGATTAGTAGAAAATGAAGGAAGATCTAACAGAACCCCCAAAAAGAAAGACCCAACAACATAACTAGTTGTATAGGGCTTCATTGCATACAACCTAGGACACAACCCTAGTTTTATAATGACACTAGTAGAATAATCTATTAGTTAAATGATTGGAGAATACAATGACCCATCATCATCTATCTCACCTCCATATTTTATATTTAATTCTCCAACTACTTCGCCAATCCAAAATTACATAATCCATATCTCACTAATACCTCATACAAACACCTCTCTTAAAATACATCCCTATACCACAAACCTTGGATCCTCTAGTTGAAATTAATGTCATCCGTGCTAGAGCTAAATCTTCTCGATCAAAATCTCCAGCTCTTGGTAAACATCCCTAAAGGTATTCTATATATCCTTGTAAGAAATTAGGTCTTCCTCTTCTCAACAATCTAATGATACAAAATCCATCCTAGGGACACCTATATCCATTTTAGGTTTGGACCCTCCAGCTCGGACATCTCACAACAATCAATCCGAATCCAAACAATCTAATCCTCCTCCTAAATTTGGCTCATCTTTTAAGACGTCTAATTCACCCATCCAATCTACATCCACTCCTTCCCCTAAATCCAAGCTAAAAAATATTACCAAGCCTCACAAGAGAAACCTTCCCTTTACTATCCCTATTGGATCTTATAAAGAGGTACTTAAGCATTTAATTCAAACATCTACAATCACCTCCCCCATTAAATCAGGTTAATACGTATAGTAATAAATTGTCATGGTTCAATCCAAATTACATTTATACTTACCACCGTACACACAGGTCATGACACTGGGAATTGTAAGGCCCTCCAATCCATCATCCATGATCTTATTAAGAACGATGAATCTCTCATGCAAGGGGTTACTCTTTCTTCATCCACCGTAACTAATCCAATCCCTATTTTTACATCTTCTTCTATCTTATCTCCTCCGTCATCCACGTCACCTCCTATAATCTCTCATTTCCGATGTGTTTGCACATATTCTATGACCATTTATTCTCATCAAAGTTCACCATTGTGGCCATACTTGTGCCCCTTTTGGGGCACCATATCTTTTCATCAAAGTCCACTATTGTGGCCATATTCGTGCCTCTTTAGGGGCACCCCATTTATTTTCATCAAAGTCCAACTTTGTAGCCATATTTTTCTTCCATTGAGGGACCATTTATTTTCATCAAATTACACCGTTATGTCCCTATTCATGCCTCTTTTGGGGAACAACCATTTATTTTCATCAAAGTCCACCATTTATGGCCAACTTCATGCCTCTTTTGGCGCACCACCATTTATTTTCATCTAAAATCCATTGTTGTGGTAATATGTGTCTCTCTCTTGGGGACCATCTCTTCATCTCGTTAGGGATGCATATTTTTTCTTCCTTACGTGTATAGCTTTTAATTTCTCACTCATCTATCACATCTAATCCTTTGTAAGCTATCATCTTATCCTATCACAACTTTAATGTCTCCCTCCCTCTATGGTAAACTATAAGTGGAACCGCTTAATGCATAGCAATTTCTACCATTCTATTGTTAGCATGTATATCATTTCTCTCGGTCATATCTTTAGATCATACCTCCATCTTAGCTCTTTCTATCTCTCATTGTAATGATTTGTAATTATTTGCTCTTCCATCACTTCCTAGATATGAACTTAAATATAGGCACCATGGATCTTCCCATATCATTTTCCTTATGGATAAGTTCTCCTTCTTTGTTAGAACTCTATGATCATTACATCCATCACCCTCTTATTCACCTATTAGAACCATGCAAAGGGTCTAGGGGTGTATCTTGTACATTCATTATCCCCTCTTAAGTGGTCTACTTAGCTAGTCCCAACTCTCCCCCATGTAAAAATAAAAATTCATGGATGCTCAAATCAAAATCAAAGTTATTAAAAGAAGACTTCTCCTCGAAGGACAATTGTTCATGCAAAAAAAAGAGAAAGAAAACAAGTCAAATCAAAATCAAAAAGAAAGAAATAGGCTGATCCCTTAAAATATTTTTATCACATATATTGCATATTCATAAAGTAGACCATACCCTCTAGGGATGGCTACTCCTTTTATCATGGCATTAAAGGATTCCCGCATTTATCATCCTTCCATTATATTATCATCTTAAGAAATCTTCTCACATTGATCAACTTTCTTCTACTATTGCTCTTTCCCCTTCCCAGTGTTGGGGCATAGACTTAGGGAACACCACTTACAAAGAACCCTCTTCCCTTGTACAAGTACATCTCAAACCCCTTTGTCAAGTTGAAATTAGTTTTATGAGTTCATTTCATATATAATTTTTATGATCTTTTGTTTAACTAATTTTCATTAGTTACATACTAGCATCTATTTCGATCGCATGTGCCTTGCATTACCCGGATCCCATTCTTGTTTACCTTAAATGCAGTTGGAGACATATTTTACTTGCACGTTCATTGATATGACATAGTTTCATTCATACACATTGGTTTCCATAGCTAATTCACATCTTATCCTACACCTCGTTTGATCTTATTTCATCTCTCTGACATTCAAATCCACCTTGTGGCCATATCTATTCTCCCTTCGGGTTTTAATCGAGATATTCAATTTTATCCAATCTACTCTCAAATTCCACATTTTTGTCATGTTTATTTTCCCTCTGGGAATTCTACTTCTATATTCAAATCATTATTTTATACTCTCAAAGTCCACTTTTGTGGTCATAATTACGTTTCCTTTGGGCATTTTACCTTACAATCCTACCTCATTCACACAAAAATTCCACCTTGTGGCCATACTTACTTCCCCTTGGGGCATATTATTTAACCACTTGCTTTTCAATTTTCCTTCTCAACCCTTTTTTTGTGTCCCACCGGGCACCATACCTTTCATCCCCTGTCCTTTTTAGATGTATACCTATCTGCTTGAATCTTCGTGTACAAATGGATTTCACATTCCTTTCACATTTAGTTGCACATACTTTGATGTTTTCCTATGACCTATTAGTCATCATGGCTTACATCCATACTACAGTAATATTCACCCACTCACTCACCCATAGAACATTATAGCCTATCTCTATTGAGACCACAATTTTCCTCTACCAATGTGATATTGAGTCACCTCCATAGTTTTTATCATTATTACGATCCTTTTTTCTTGGGCCATCTTTCCTTGGTAATCATTTTACCCATTTTTCTTCACCCACCCGCCCTTTATCATCTACCTTTTTCAAACGCATCATCAATTTTCCTTGGCATCATCGATCCCCCATTTGAGGGGACTTCATCATCTAGCTTTTGTTAATCATCATTTTCCTTTAATCCCTCGTCGTTTTTGTCTCTTGGCTTACTAGCGCAAACCACTCAACAAAAACGGGAAAAATGTAGATGCCAAATTTTGGTCTTTCTACCCTTAATCGCCTACGTGCACATATTTATTTAATTCATCCCCATTCATTTAATTAAATTCCCATCTTATTACCTCATCACCTTTATTCCCCTTTAAATAATTTAATTAATTAAATAATGTCCACATCCTAATATGGCCCTAATCCACTTTCCATTTAGGATGATTTCATTCTAAATATACATCCTATGCATCCCTATGCTTTTCCTAACCTATCCTTATCTCCAACTCACTCATATCTCATCCCTAAATCACTCCTTCCCACACACATGCTTTAAAGCACCCTTACAACTCTAAAAAAAAAGGAAATCATGCAAAAATAAAAAAATATAGCCCATTTGGGAAACTTTAATTAATATTCGACGATGACCCACCAAGTCATCGTTGACCCTATTATTAAAATAATCCATTTTTTCCATTCTTCATCAGATGCATGAACATACCCAATTTTTCTTACAATTTGGAAGCTTCTTCTCATGTGTGAACATCCCTACAACAATCACAAGTCCTCTTGGACCTCCTTCTAGTTTATTTGTGTCACTCATGAACATTACTTTGGGAGTTTATCATTATGTGGTATCATTTTATGAAGTTATTATCATATTATTTTTCTTATTTGTATCTAACCTTTTTAGGGCCTTAAAAAACCGTCGAACTCCATTATCATCTACTCTATCGGTTCTTATGTTTTCAAGTTCTTCAATCCATTTTGTTTCCTCGCCTTGTTCAACACTCGACCTAGTCATCATCAACCTACCCAAGTTTTCATCGATCCATTCCTTTGTCATCATCCTTTATGTTTCAAATTCCTTTCATTTTTACTCCACCTCTTGTATTGCATCCGAACCTAAATGTCATCATCCTACTTTGAACTGTCTGGTTTCATTCCAATCCATTGTGATCCTTTTACTTCACATCCTTTCACTTCTTTTCCTTAGACCCCCTATGCAAGTTGTTTCCAATGTCTATATGCATTTGTTTTGTCGGTTTGTACTCGAGCATCCATATCTACATTTACAATCTGTTGTTCTATCCTTCCACCTCAATTCGGTGTAGACCTACCTCTATGCAGCCCTATTCACCATCGACCCTATCAGGTAATAATGTTTATGTTCATCTAGATCATATTTATATGTATCTTACATTTTTGCATATTTAAGTTTCTTTGTGCCTCAGATTCTATATATTTATCCAAATTTTTATTATTACCATTATCATCTCTCAAAAACATGGGGGTTAACATATTCCAAGGAAGTTAGCACTTATTGGATCCATATTTGTCTGGGCAACCCCCGCATCTATCATCTAATCAATCTCCTTTTCAGTGACTATTATTTAGATGTTCAACTTGTAGCAGCAAAGATCTATCATTCACTTTACGCCCATATCCATCACATCACATCTGAGGTACCATAAACCCTCCATCATTCGTGGTTATTTAATTTTATTTATTATTATATCATTTCACTTGAAAAGGAATGAAAAACTAGATAAAATGCATTGATTGACATTAGGACTAATAGAGTCATTAGAAAGACAATCAAAGACGACAATTAAAGGGATTATATTAAATAATTACGAAAAACAATTAGAAATGATATTCAATATCCTCCATAAATGTTTCAATTACATAAAACCATTTATATAGGAAATGAATTTCCTAAAATATAATAGGTAGCTATAACCTCTCCACCCTATCTACGTGAGTTGTTAAAACTCACTCACTTGTATTTGTTATAATTTTTTTTAATCTGTTGAGAATGAAGCTTAATTGCTTCACAAGAAACTTTCTTTTACATGTTATTTGGTTCTGTGATGCGTTAACCAACATCGATCGATCTAGGTTAGGAAGTAATCGGAGCCGGTTAGGTAGTAATCGATGACGGTTACACATATGGCGTAGTTTTTACTTTTTGATGAAAATTATAATAAATCAATTATTTTAAAGATGATTTATTGATTGTAAAAGCAAAGTTAAGTTACCCAATATATATATATATATATATATATATATATATATATATATATATATATATATATATGTATGAGGGTAAGTAAGAAGGAGAGAATATATATAGCAATTGTTTTGCATGTAAGTTTTCTTGGTGAGATAGAAAGAGCAGTTGAGTGAGGGAAAATAATTGAACACCATGTGAGGTGTTGGAAGAAAGTATATCTTCATTGTATTTCCTCTATAAAGCACTGAATAATAATATTGGCTATTTCTTGGTGGACATAGCCCACACCGGGTGAACCATGTTAAATATGGTGTAATATTTCTCTTCTTTATTTTATCTTCTGGTTATTTTTGCATTCATTTCTTGTATGATTAAAAAAATCTGATTATAGATCTGTGAAACAATGTTAAATGGTTTATCCCCAACAATTAGTATTAGAGATTTGTTTGAGGGTTTTGTGTGTTGACATATTTACTCACAGAGGGTTTTCTAATTGAGTGGGAGCTACAAAAATGGCATAAGAAAAAAAATACAAGGTAGAGAAATTTGACAGTCGTAATTATCAATTATGGAATATGAAGATTGAGTATTATCTATATCAAATATATTTATATTTACATTTAGATGAGAAGTCTAGACCTACGAAGATGACTGATGAAGAATGGAATATTATTGATAGAAAGGCTTTGGGATCTATAAGATTGATCCTAGAAGGATTTGTGTCTTCCAATATTACAGAAGCGGCTTCTACGGTAGAGTTAATGAAATATCTTGCTAATTTATATGAAAAACCTAGTGCTTCAAATAAAGTTTATTTGATGAAGAAACTATTTAGTTCTAAGATGCATGAAGGTGGATCTGCATCTAGTCATTTGAATGATTTCTGATCTATTATAAATCAATTAAAATCGGTTGCTATACCATTTGATGATGAAGTAAAATCACTTTTATTCTTATGTTCTTTTCCTGATAGTTGGGATAACTTGGTAATGGTTGTTAGTAATACAACATCTGCTAATAATATTTTGAAGTTTGATGATGTGGTTAGTATAATATTGAATGAAGAAATTCACAGGAAGAGTACAAAGGAATCATCATCTAGAAATGCTTTGAATGTAGAAAGCAGGGGCAGGCAAAAGGAGAGATCCAAGAGTAAGAGTAATGGGAAATCAAAGTCAAGGGATAAGATCTAAATCCATAAGTAAGGGAATTACTTGTTGGAAATGTGGAAAGAAAGGACATGTAAAGAAATATTGTTGGTCAAAGGATAAAGAGAACCAACAACCAAACAAAGGTAAAGAAGAAAATCTTGCTACATCAAAGGTAATGCAAGATGCTCTTATTCTTTATTTAGATAATAGAATTGAATCATGGGTTTTAGATTCATGAGTTTCTTTCCATGCAACCCTAATAAGGGTTATTTCAAAAATTATGTCTAGGGCAATTTTGGGCATGTTTATTTGGGTGATGATAAACCTTGCAGTATTACTGGTAAAGGGGAAGTTCATCTAAAATTATAGAATGGAAATACATGGGTATTAAAAGATGTGAGGCATGTGCCAAGCCTCAGGAGGAATCTTATTTCTGCAGGGTCAACTAGGTGAATCTGGTTGCATGGTTACTTTTACAGAGACTCTTGGAAAGTCACCAATGGTGATTTTGTTGTGGTAAGAGGTAAGAAGATAGGAATGTTATATTTATCTACCTATATTACTGATTCCTTTTTTACATTATCTACTTCAGATTTAGATTCATGCATGTGGCATAATCGGTTGAGTCATATGAGTCAAAAAGGAATGCATATCTTAAAGGCTAAGGGTAAGTTATCAGATTTGAAAGATTTAGATCTTGATTTCTGTGAGCATTGTATCTTTGGAAAGAAAAAGAGTGAGATTTCTCAAAGTTGGGGCAACTAAGAAGGAGAAAAAATTGGAGCTTGTACACTCAGATGTGTGGGGACCAGCTCATGTATCTTCTCATGGAGGATCCTAGTATTATGTTACTTTTATTGATGATGATACAAGAAAGGTATGTGTTTATTGTATTAAACGTAAATATGATGTTTTTGAGACTTTTAAAAGATGGAAAGCCCTTATTGAGAATGAATCAAATTCTAAGTTAAAGTGCCTTAGATCTGACAATGGTGGTGAATATTGTAACAAATATTTCAATGATTATTGTTCAGTGAATGAGATATGTAGAGAAAGAATGGTTCCAAGAACACCACAGGAGAATGGTGTTATAGAAATAATGAACAGGACAATCATGAAACATGATATAAGTATGAGAATACATTCTGGACTTCCCTTGCATTTTTTGGAAGAAGCATTTGATAAAGTAGTTTATTTGATTAACCATGGGCCTTCAAGTTCACTAGATGGAGGAATACTAGAGGAAGCTTGGACCGGAAAAGAGGTAGATCTTTCTTTTCTTAAATTTTTTGGTTTAGAAGATTTTATGCATATTGATAAGGAAAATAGGAAAAAGTTGGATGTAAAATCTAAGAGATGCACTTTCATTGGTTATGGATCTAGTGATTTTGGTTTCCATTTTTGGGATTTAGAGAATTCTAAAATTATTAGGAGTCGTGATGTTGAATGGAATGAAAAGAGAATGTACAAGGATAAAATTTTGGTACCCAAGGATGAACTGGTTGAGAAGTTTGTGAATGAAAATGAACTCTCAGATTTAAAAGTATTACCTACAGGGTTACACAATAATCGGTGTTGATTTACCCTTACCGGGCATTGGTCAAGCGAGCCGGTATCGGTTACAAAAGATCCAAACTAGCATGGATTAACAAAACCGATGCGATTATAGGTGACCAGCGTTGATCACTTTCATATTTGGATACAATTGTCCAGGAGGTCCAAATTGAGCCTCTGGTACCCCAAACTCCTATGAGAAGGTCACAAAGGGTAAGTAAACCTCCATAAATATTTACACCTTCTCTATTTTATTTATTATTGACTGATAATGGTGAACTAGAGAGCTTTGAAGAAGCAATGCAGATAAGACCCACATCCAGTGGGAGCATGGCATGGATGAGGAGATGGACTCCTTGGAATAGAACCAAACTTGGGATTTGGTTAAGTTTCCAACAGTAAGAGAACATTGTAGAACAAGTGGGTTTATAGGATCAAGGAAGAAGAGGGTGGATAGAAAAGATATAAGGCAAGGCTTGTAGTAAAAATATTTGTACAGAAAGAAGGTATTGACTTTGGTGAAATATTTTCTCCTGTTGTTAAGATGACTTCTATTCATACTGTATTGAGCTTAGTTGTAGTAGAAAATTTGCATTTAGAGAAATATATGTGAAGATGAATTTCTTTCATGGTGATTTGGATGAAGAGATTTATATGTAGCAATATTTGTTTATGAAGTCAAGGGTAAGGAGAAACTTGTGTGCAAATTGAAAAAGAGCCTATATGGGCTCAAGCAAGCTCCAAGGCAATGGTATTTGAGATTTGATAGTTTTATGCATGAGCATGGTTATATGAGATGTGAATCTGACCATTGTGTTTATTTTAAAAAGCTTGAAAATGGGAGCTATGTTATTTTGTTACTTGTATGTGGATGATATGTTGATTGCAGGATCTAGTATGCAAGACATTGGTAAACTTAAAGAAATGTTAGCTCACACATTTGCAATGAAGGATTTGGGAGCTGCAAATAAAATCCTTGGCATGTAAATTCACCGAGACAGGAAAAAAAGAAGTTGTATTTGTCTCAGGAGGCTTATATCAATAAGGTGTTGGAAAGGTTTAATATGCAAAGATCAAAACTTGTTGGTACACCTATGGCTGGACACTTAAAATTAAGCAAAGATCAGTTTCCTTCATCACATGAGGAGGTTGAGTACATGGAACATGTTCCCTATGCTTCATAGGAATTCTTATGTATGCCATGATTTGTACTAGACTAGACATTGCACATGTAGTGGGAGTTGTGAGCAGGTTTATGGCTAATCGAAATAAAGAACATTGAAAAGTAGTCCAATGGATTCTTAGGTATTTGAGAGGGACATCCGGAATGGAGTTATGCTATGGAGGTTCAGATACTTCTTTACGTGGATATGTTGATTCATATATGGATGGAGATTTGGATGGTAGGAGGAGCACCACTAGATATATTTTCACAGTAGGTGGAATGATAGTTAGTTGGATTTCAAGATTGTAGAAGGTTGTGGCTTTGTCTACTACAAAGGCAGAGTATGTTGCAGCTACGAAGCTAGCAAGGAGATGATATGGATGAGTAGGTTCATGGAAGAGTTGGGTAAGGAGCAAGAGGATTGCAGATTATACAGTGATAGTCAGAGCATGATTCATCTAGCAAAGAACTCAGCATTTCATTCAAGAACAAAACATATTCAGTTGAGGTATCACTTCATACGGCAGGTGTTGGAGGATGGACAACTAAAGTTAGAGAAAATCCATATGGATGAGAACCCTACGGATATGCTAACGAAGCCATTGGTAAGGGAGAATTTGGAGCTTCACTCCACTTCTGTTGGTCTTTAAGTTTAAGACTTGAAGAGGAAGAAATGGGCCAAGGAAAAGGAACCAAGGATGGTGATGCACATACAGTGTGACAATTAATCTCCAAGTGGGAGATTGTTGATAATGGAGCTTAATTTCTTAATAAGAAACTTTATTTTACATGTTACTAGTTACGACGATGGCGGCATTGGTTAGGTATAACCAAGACATCGGTCGTAATCGTCCAGTCGGTGAAGTAACGCATCGGTCGGTAAAGAATCGATGGTTACCTGTGTGACACAATTTTTGTTTTTGACAAAAATTAGAATAAATCAATTATTTTAAAGATGATTTATTGATTGTAAAAGCAAAGTTAAGTTACCCAAAATAGATATATATGCATGTATGCATTATATGAGGGTAAGTAAGAAGGAAATAATATATATAACAATTGTTTTGCATGTAAGTTTTCTTGGTGAGCAAGAAAGAGTAGCTAAGTGAGGGAAAAACATTGAACATCCTGTGAGGTGTTGGAAGATAGTAGATCTTCATTTTATTTCCTCTATAAAGCATTGAATAATAATATTGTTTGTTTCTTGGTGGATGTAGCCCACACTTTGGGTGAACCATGTTAAATCTGGTGTAATCTTTCTCTTGTTTATTTTATCTTTTGGTTATTTCTACATTCATTACTAGAATGATAGCTCGATTATAGATCATGCAACATTGTTATATGGTTTATCCCCAACATATATAACAAATTACTAACATTTTACTAACTATAAATTACTTGAAAATAATTAATAACGTAATTATTATTTACCAATGGAACACTAACCATACAATTTCCTAACATCCCCCTTGTTTTCGTGCAAATGTACAAGGAAATTGACAATTCCTTGAAACACGACAACTATACATCGGTGTTAATTTTTTCAAGTCATATCATTCCAAGACACCCCAGTCTATCCAGTCAATTCAAGTGACCTCCTAATTAATGTTATCTCATCCCTAGGTGATTTAGGAAATTTCATTCATTCCCCCTAGGTGATTTTAGGAGTTCATTTGCAAGTTAGAGGCAGTTGTGGGAAGGGCTATCACTGGCCTTCATAGAGCTGGAGAAACCTCATGGAGTGGAGAAGAAGATCCTAAGTGGATGTGGAGGTGATCCAAAGGTCTTGGGACATCATGGAGATGATTTAGGAATATTTTTGAAGGTCTCAAAGAAGTTGGGGTAGTTTCGTGAGAATTGGTTCACAGAGACCTAGTTAGTGCACATGCCAAAAATTGCTTTGAGCTTCGAAGGTGATTCTGAAGCTCCTGATGGAATTAGGAGTAAAAAAACATTTCTATAAATAGTATTCCAAGCCCTACATGATGGTGAAATCATATTTTTTACAACACTTTGGTGCATCAGATATGCAAGCATTTTTTCTCAAGCACAAGTGGTGTACCAAATCAAAATTATAATTTTAAGGGATCAAATGGATGAATAAAGACATAATACCCCCACCATTGGATTAAAAAGGCCATTTCCATTCAGGATCATATAATATTTTTCCAAAAGAGTCCATCGGGAGCTCAAGATATCATCATCACAAGTTGTCCTCTTGAGACAGGTTCGGGAGTTAGTTTTACGGAGGACATGTGCCAAAGACTAGGCTCCTTATGGAATTTTATGTCCCTGACATCCTTGAGGTTAGGTACATAAACCTTGTAAAAATGCACCCAGCCCCCATGTGACCTTCAAACTTGATAGTTCATCCCCAAGGTGCATTTTTGGAGCTCAAATTCCCTGCCGTCGGATCAAGGACATGTGTCAGCTCCAGGGACCACCTGTGGTATTTTATGTCCATAACATCAATGAGATTAGGGAAAACCGACATGGAAAAAGTTCCCGAGGCCCTATGGGGAGTCCTTTGGTCATCAACATAACCGAATTTCACTCCCAAAGGCTTCTAGTGCTTTTTCAAGCAAATCCCCTATCGACAGATCGAGGACACGTGTCATCCTCTTACTCACCATGGAATTTGATGTCTCTCACATCCTTGAGGTTAGGGAAATCAGACATGAAATTTTTTTCCCCACCCTTGCATGATCATTTTTTGAATATTCAAATTCGGCACTTAGCCATTTCTTCCCCCTCATTTCTCCTTCACAGCTTCTCACCATTGCATGGCCTTGTTCTTGCTTGTCCAAACACCCAATCCACCATTACTGATCCAAACTAGCCCCATCATGGTCACAAAACTCTCCACTTCATGAAAGCACATTAATATAAGAGAAAATTGGATCTAAATGATGAGGAAATGAGAGAAGACAAATATTTTTTGCGAGATAACCACGAAGTCACTCAATCGAAAAATATTTGTATCTTACAAAATACAAGCCGGATCGAGATGTTGTCTTTCTCATACTTCCTCATTTTTCAAGATAATCACAATGCAATAAACCGTAGGGTCAAATGGTGCCCAGAATTAGTTTTTCCAATTAAATCCTCACTTCGTGCACCGACTCACATTTTTTAGAATTCCCATCATTCTCACAATGGAAACGAGCTAAAAACTTACACACGAGCTCCAAATGAAAAACCTATCAAAATGGAGTTACTTTCATCACAAACAGAGACAAAAACTAGACTTGCAAATTTTGAGCTCCATTAATGGCCGCCATGGCGCTCTGTGTTCAAAACCACTTTGCCAGAAAATTTTAAATTTTATTTCCCGGCATTCTAGTGGGAAAAATTATGTGAAATTTGGAGGATGTGGTCATGACGATGAGACGAGTCTAAAAAAATATGTTCCATTGCAAATCGAGCACTGAAACACACTTTCTAAAAATAGTAAGTTTTCCTATACAGACTTGTTATGTTTGGAAAGTCATCATCAAAAGTAGTTGTGGTGAAAGAAGTATGTACCCAAGGTCACCAGGAAGCTAGAATGATTGTCCAGAGTAGAAAATAGTTAAAATGACCACTTACTAAAAATAGTAAGTTCCCTATATGGGTGCTTACTAAAAAGAGTAGGTCAACCCAAAAAGTGGTTGAGGCAAGGGTAGTGTGCACAAGATCAAATGAGGGAGTCCATCACATCACAATGGTCGAGAAGAGGCAAAAATCACCTCTCACTAAAAATAGTAAGCCTTCCATCAGAAACTTACTATTAATAGCAAGTTGTTCTCAAAGGGTTAGTTTGGCACAATGATGCATAGAGGGATGATCATCTCAGGGAACTAGATAATTTTTTCAACACTCACTACATAGCTCAGGTCACAGATATATCATACGTAGGTTGGGAGTTGTGGTCATCAACAGAACAATTCACTCAACTTGGAAAGCATCCGTGCGCTAATTTGAAGGAGTTTGATAGTGTGCAAGGATTTCAAAGATTCAGAGTTTCACTGCATTTTGAGCTTTCCATCAACAAGGATCAACAGACTTCATCGGGAACAACATCTCCTCTTCTTCTTCTCTCTCTCTTTCTCTCTCCTCTTCCCCCAACTTTCTCTCACTTTCTAATATTCTAATTTCATGTTGGGGTTGCACTTTTTCATATGTCCTAATGTTCCTAATGTAATAAGTCACCTTTATGTTATAAAAAGTGACTTAATATTCTCCTAGGTAGTTGAAAATTTTTATGTTAAACAAGGACATGAAAATCCATTAGGGGCTAGATAATAAGTCACATCTCATTCTATAAATTGTAATGCCATTCCCATTTCAAAGGGTTGGTCATTAATTTTGTAAGCTCAAGAGTGCATTCTACCTTGAGAGAACAAAGGAGATAGCCAAATTCTTCCTTTCCCCACTCTCTATTTTTCCTCTATTCCCACACTATGTACAACTTGGTTTAAGAAATCAATACAAGAAGAAGGAGTTTCTAGCTTTCTTTGACTAAGGTATTTCTTGATACTTTGTGATCATAAATTTCATTTGGTCTTGTTGTTATGTGTAGAGTTATTTCCTCCTAATTTTAATGCATGTGATAAAAACTCTAATTGATGTATGCAAAGTAATCTAATTTCCTACCCGCAACACTAGTTCTCCTACCTCTTTTCTCACTCCCCTTTCCTTCTCTTCAGAAAACATCTTCCCTAGCAAGAGATTACTATCTTTTCTGCAGGGTCAGTGGAGTTACCCTATTGGACCCTTGGTCAAAAGGCCATTTCCAGTGAGGATCATATTAAATTTTTACAAAAATTTCCATCAAGAGTGTAAGATATCATCATCACAAGCTACCCTCTTGGAGACAGGTTGGGGAGTTAGTCAATTTTCAGGAGGACACTTGTCGGCACCAAGATCCCGATAGGATTTTATTTCCCCGACATCCCTAAGGTCAAGTACATCAACCTTGGAAAAATACACCCAACCCAAATGTGACCTTTGGAACACTCATGTGTCATTTAGGCTTGACAGTTCATCCCCAGTGCATTTTTGGAGTTCAAATTCCTCGTCGTCGGATCGAGGAAAAGTGTCAACACTAGGACCACCGTGGAATTTAATGTCCCTCATAGATCTTAGTTCAAGGATAACAGACATGGAAAAATGTGCCCAGACCCTATGGGGAGTCCTTTGGTCATCCATGTGATTGGCTTTCAACCTCTAATGCTTCTAGTGCTTTTTCAAGCAAATCCGTTGCCATCGGATTGAGGACACATGTTTTCCTCTTGCTCACCATGGAATTTTATGTCACTCACGTCCCTGAGTTCAGGGACATTAGACATGAAAAAATTTTCCCCACCCTTGCATGAGAATTTTTAAATATTCAAATCCAAGTACTTAGTCATTTCTTCCCCCTCATTTCTCCTTCGCAGCTTCTCACCATGTCATGGCCTTGTTCTTGCTTATCCAGACACCCAATCTGCCATTCTTGATCCAAACCAACTCCATCATGGTCACCAAACTCTCCACTTCATGAAAACACAATAATATCAGAGAAAATTGGATCAAAATGATGAAGAAATGAGAGAAGACGAATATTTTTGCCAGATAACCACGAAGTCACCCAATCAAAAATCTTCGTATCTTACAAAATACAAGCCGGATCGAGATGTTGTCTTTTTCATACTTCCTCATTTTTAAAATGATCATGATGCAATAAACTAGAGGTCAAATGGTGCCTATAATTATTTGTTCCAACAAAATCCTCACTTCGTGCACTAGCTCACATTCGTCGATTTCCCATCATTTCGCAATGGAAACGAGCTAAAAACTTGCACATGAGCTCCAAATGAAAAACCTATTGTAATGGAGTTTTTTTCGTCATAAATGGAGACAAAAACTAGACCTACAAATTTTGAGCTCCATTAATGGCCACCATGACAACTTCGTGCTCGAAGCCACTGCTAAGTGAAAATTTTAAATTTAATTTCTCGGCATTCTAGTGGGAAAAATTATGTGAAATTTGGAGAATGTGGTCATGACAACGAGACAATTCTAAAAAATATTTTCCATCGCAAATCAAGAACTAGAAACACACTTTTTAAAAATAGTAATTTTTCCTATATAGACTTGCTATGTTTAGAAATTCGTCATCAAAAGCAGTTATGGTGAAAACAATATGTACCCAAGGTCACCAGAAGCTAGAATGATTATCCGAAGCAAAAAGTAATTAAAATGACCACTTACTAAAAATAGTAAGATCTCTATATGGGTGCTTACTAAAAAGATTAGGTCAACCCAAAAAGTGGTCGAGGCAAGGGTAGTGTGCACATGATCGAATGACGGAGTATATCACATCACGATGGTCGAGAAGAGAAAAAAATCACGTCTCACTAAAAATAGGAAGCCTTCCATTGGGACACTTACTATTAATAGCAAGTTGTTATCAAAGGGAAAGTTTGACACAATGAGGCATAGAGGGATGATCATCTTAGGGAACTGGACAATGTTTTTTGACACTCACTACATAGTTCGGGTCACAGATATATCATACACAATCTGGGAGTTGCGGTCATCAGCGAACAATTCACTCAACTTGAAAAGCATTCGTGAGATAATTTGAAGGAGTTTCACAGTGTGTAAGGAGTTCAAATATTCAGAGTTTCACTACATTTGGATGTTTCCATCAATGAGGATCAATGAACTTCATTAGGAATGACATCTCCTCTTCTTCTTCTCTCTCTCTTTCTCTCTCGTCTTCCCCCAACTTTCTCT
Source organism: Taxus wallichiana var. yunnanensis (assembly GCA_018340775.1). Taxonomy (NCBI): domain Eukaryota; kingdom Viridiplantae; phylum Streptophyta; class Pinopsida; order Cupressales; family Taxaceae; genus Taxus; species Taxus wallichiana. Next base: position 614,974,758 of record CM031244.1, read on the forward strand.
CACTTTCCAATATTCTAATTTTGCGTTGGGGTTGTACTTTTTCATATGTCCTAATGTTCCTAATGTAATAAGTCACCTTTATGTTATAAAAAGGGACTTAATATTCTCCTAGGAAGCCGAAAAGTTTTAAGTTGTACAAGGACATATGAAAAGCCATTGGGGGGTAGACGATAAGTCACCTCTCATTCTATAAATTGTAATGCCATTCCCATTTCAAAGGGGTTTTCATTAATTTTGTAATCTTAAGAGTGCATTCTACCTTGAGAGAACAAATGAAATATCCAAATTCTTCCTTTCCCCCACTCTCTATTTTTCTTCTATTCCCACACTATGTACAACTTGGTTTAAGAAATCAATACAAGGAGTTTCTATCTTTCTTTGACTAAGGAATTTCTTGATACTTTGTGATCATTATTTCTCCTACCTCTTTTATCACTCCCTTTCCCACTCTTCGACAAAGTCTTCCCTAGAAAGATATTGCTAGCTTTGTCAGCGTGGTCGGTGGAGTGCACCTCGCTGGATCCCAGGTAGAAATGAAACCATAGAAATCAACATTTTCTCGTGCATGCATACACGACATCTACACCGGTTAAGTAGAGGGACTTAGATTCCCAGAGTGTTGGCAAAAAATCTACAAGTTTTTCCACCTAACAAATTTTCTCGCCAAGACCCCTTTAGTGCGAACATGGGGAAAACATCAAACATGTACCTACACCTGCTTTTGTGATTTGGTGATTTTCGATTGGCTGATCACAAACCAAGATAGAATGGTTTTCTTTTGGATAACCAGAAACCAAGAGTAAGGTGATTTTCAATTGGCTAATCACAAACCAAGACAAAAATGGTTTTCTTTTGGCTGACCAAAAACCAAGAGTATGGTGGTTTTCCAATGGTTTACCACAAACCACAAAGTGATGGTTTTCGAGTGGTTTACCAACAACCACATCATGATGTGCCAAGTACATCCATAAAATCTCATCAATATCTCACTACATGGAATAACATAGGAAACTATGTTGAATTATGTTACTCATACACACGTAGAAAAATATGACATAAAGGAAATGAAACATTGGATCATGTCCCCACCTCAATGTGAAATTTCCACTTATTCACACAACACAGGAATAACGCGATCACCGAAATATAAAACACAATGAAACTCAAACTCTGAAAATATTTGGTGTGGCCTGTCATTTGCAAATGATGAGAGGTCGTTGATGATGGGTGTCATTATTCCCTTCATTTAATCAACTTCCTATTGATGGCATATTCAAACCAAGGGTGTGTCTAAAACTATATGCAACAAGAATGATCCTATCGATCTAGTAGTTGACTATAGTTATTATTGTATTTTCTGGGGGATCTTTTCAATGTATTAAGGACTTCTTGGTAAAAACCTTATTTAAATCATACTATGAAAACTTTGTTGAAAGGAAACACACTGAAAGATTTCTTTGAAAGGAAACACACTTTGCAGAATGGAAATAAACACACTTGATTTTGGAAAATAAACACACTTGCTTTTGGAAATAAACACACAACTTAGAGTGCTTAAAAATGGTTGCAAGAAAAATAAGAATCTATCTAGACACCTACAAGAATGAGTATACAACAGAGTCTAACTAGAAGAATTAAAAGTGATACAGAATTAATAGATCTAAACTATTTTCTTAGGAAATATAAATACCAAATAGACGAATATCCTGGTCCTTGGGGAGTGGGCCCTTACTCCTCCTTGAATCAGGATTTAACAACTTAGAATTCTCTCAAACAGAATGGCTATTTATTGATAAAACATTCGGTATTACAAAACGTATTGGATTTGTGTACTTATTCTATATCTATATCTATCTTCTCTATTCTATTATATTTATCTATTGTAGGTCTGCTTATATATATATATATATCAATCATAGTTGTCTCTACGATTATGATGAAATCGAATTGTGCCTAGAATAGATGCTGACTCAGATTGTGGTTGATTAGACAACTGTAAGATAATTATCCCTGGATCTACGATCGGAAATATTCTCATTATTTCCTGATTGAAAGGTTCATTGATGCTAAATCACCAGATGTGGTTAGAATAGATAAACTTCCATCGGTTCCGAACTTCAGAGAAGTTCCAGAACCATAGGAAATTGTTAAAGATCAAAACCGTGAGAGTTCCAGAGCTATACCCAGGAGTTCTGGAACTAAGTCCAAAATTTCGAAACTAAATACTGGAATTTCATAACTAAGTATGAAAGTTCCAGAACTAGATGATGAATGTGTAATGGAGTTCTAGAACTAGCTTGGAAGTTCGGAACTAAGCATATTGGAACAGATGCTACGAAAACATGTTGAATGCTACATACTTAATTTCTTTGACTGATTAGACCTGCTTTATTACAAAACTAAATTTCCAACACACTTCGTCAAGAATTTCAGATATTTTAAACATTAGAATCACAATCAATCAAAATATGGACAATTACATCCTAACTCATATCAGATCAAATAAAAGTCACAAAATGCAATCAAACTTAATAAAAAGGAGAGTAAGATGAGATCATTTATTATACATTTAACGGGCATATTCTAGCCTCATCATTTCCCCCATACTTACTTATTTGTAATTCCCTTTACAAACTTCATTCTTCAAAAGTGGGGTTATATGTTCTGCATTCCATTTGATTTTTCAGATCAAATGGCTAAAACTGGATCTTCCAATGCTTAAACTTAGAGGTATTGTACCCTGCTCCTACTTTTATTTTCCTCTGCCACTCTTCAAATTGAGTAGGATCTTGAGGTTCTCTATTTTTCCAAGGAGACATGGGGGTGAGAAGTAGAGGGGGCCTTGTTCGCATTCCCATCCATATTTTCCTGTAGGTCTCATTGATCTGAGGAATTATTGTGCATAAAGCTTTTGCTCTTTCTAAACTCTAGATCAGATTTGTAGGGGATATTACTTCCCTTCTTCTCAAGGAAATTGTAAGAAGTTCCCACCTTTTCGAGCATCCCTCATAAATATCTTCAAACTTATCCTCCTCATAGGAGGTAAAGCTATCAATACTTTTTTGTAAGTTGGAAAAATAATGTATCTTACCATAGTGAGCCCTCATGTAGAGACCAGTTGAGCTAGCTTTCAATAAAAACTTAGAATCCCTTTCCTTCCATGCAATTTGATTTTGTAGAATAGAGACAAATGCATTGAGCTGAATTTCCCCCACATACAAATTGATCATAAATTTTGTGGTTTTCTCTATCATCAGATTACAAAGATAGAATTCACATAAAAGATTTTTCTACTCAAAACTGGCTAAAGAATAAGTTGTCATGAATTCAGATTCATCTTTTAATTCACGTGGAATTCCACATGCAATCCTTGACAATGCATTTGTCGGTGAATGAATTGTTCTTATAAAAATGAACTATATGCGGGAGAGGTCCTCCTGCAGCAAGCAATTTTTCACTCATAATACAAACCATCTATATTTTTGCAATACATTTATATTTGTCTCCTTCTTCCTTACAAAACTTTTCTTCCCACTCTTTTCATGCCTTATTTTCTTCTTCCATCTTAGTATTCAAATCTTCATTGGATTTTTAGCTTCTTTTAATTCCTCGCAAGTGTCATTCCATAGTTGTTTGAGTGGAAAATAAGTTAACTCGATCATGCAGAGACTATAAAAGAGCATTATGTTTTTGGAAGTTTGATATTCTTCCTCTTTCTCTGTGACTATTTTTTAATTACGATAATTCCTCGGTCTTAATCTGCAAGCCGTTATTATATCTCCAAAGAGCATTTCCCTCTGTTGTAATTTGAGTTTGAGGAAATCCAATTCCTCATCATTTTCGCTGATAATGAGATCTGCTCTCGACAAGAACATAGCCTGTTTAACTTGATGTTTTTCTTCTTCCTCTAAAATTTCTTGGGAGTTGAGAATTCTTCTTCTATTAAAGGAAATTTACCTTTTCATCTCTAGGATGCCAACTCTTCTTCTTCATGTGATAATGTTGATGGTTCATCCAATTCTTAAAAATCCTACTCCTCAAGTCTCTCATCTCCTTTGTCCATCTCAGCTTGGCTTGGTTCAAGAGGAGTCATGGCCATGCTGCCCAAAATATCAGCAACTTATTTTTCCATCTTTTCCTATTCACTCCTTCCCTCGGGGTTTCCTTGACCTCTTATGAATTTTCCTTCTTTGGGGAATTTCAACATGCCCAGTGGTGGATTTCCTTCTAGAGCTTCTTCTTACTTTTGTTTCTTGCTCTTGCACGGTGAGCTATCACCGTCAAAGATAGATATTAGCTCCCCTAGTTGCTTTGCAGAAGAAGGAATTTCCTTCAAAGGCACAAAAGGCTCTGTTGTTTTGATCTTTCTCATAGATCTTCTTCTTTTTGGTATATTCTCTCTTCCCACTTCCTTTTGTTCTTCTACAGGGGCATCAATTTCCAAATTAGTTGAAGGAGAAAATGGAGCTAGTATTGTCCTTCTGATAATATCGGGTTTTTCTTAAACTTGCCAAGGAACTTTTCCCAAATTTCTTCTCCATTTTTCTTTGACAGAAAATGGTGCTGGCATACCAAATGAACTAACCCATGATGCCTGATTGTCCCAACACCCCAGGAATACCTCTGGGCCATGGTCTGGATAGAATAAAAAAGAAACCTTGGAAGGTTTATTATGTATTCTGGTTTTGTGGCTCCATATCTCAGATATATGAGCATCTTCAGGACTTCTTTTCCTACGGACCCAAATTGACCATCACAGGTTAAATACTTCACTATCCAAAATGCTACCCTGTCAAAGGGTTTGGGAAAACTGGCCCTTCTGACCCCTTTTATGATTTTCTTTGTATTGTAAATGTATTGGGGTTCAGTTTCCCCTTCTTGTAGTAGGGTTTCAACCAGTTCTTTCAAGGTCCCTTTGGAAAGATGTGGGACATGCACAATTGGCACTCCAAACACATTACTTATTGTATTAACAAAAAAAGGAATAAAAATATTTCTAACCTTTTTCCTAGATTTCTCTAGGTTTATGAAGAATTCTCTTACTAATTCATCATTATACTTTGAAAACTTTTTCAGGAACTCTAACCATCCTGCATGCTCAAAGATAGATGCCACTTCTTCATCCACGAGTAGTTGGGAATCATCCTCTGGTTCTGATTTATTTTTAATCCCCATATCGAATCAAATTCTATTTCCTTTGATTCTATGCAAATTGACTGCAGGGATTCTTACTTAGCTGCAAAACTAACGATTTTATCTGCATGGAGCCTTTATTCTTAGCTACAGAACCTCTATTCTTAGTTTTGGAACCTCTGTTCTTTGCTACGGAACACAAGCCTAATTTGCTGCTTCTCCCTAAAAAATTCTCTGCATCTATTTCATTTGCACTAATGATTACTCATGATAACTATGCCGCCACTTATTCCATCCAAATCATCTTCATGATTACTCACTTTTAATCATAATGTATAAATAGATGACTCATCATACCAACTTTTAAATCAAGTCTAATCACACATGCAAACTTTTAATCTAACCCTAAATAAGTTAAAAGATATAATTACTGTCCTTGATGATGTAATCCTTTTGTTATGATGACTCATCATTCCTACAAGTGGAACAAAAAATGGTTAGATAAGACAGCTAGAATTCCAAAGAATTCCCTTTTATTTGAATTAGCCATATGAGGAGGTCAACCACCATTGTTGGTTTTCAATTGACCTCTAAGAGAATTTTTATTTTATTTTTATTTTTTATTTTTGGGGAAGAAAATGCCATTTACTGGTTTTCATTTTCTTCCCTTTATTTTGGATCTATCATCTAGTTATTTGATCATTTTGGAAGAACTGGGTTCTTCCATATGATCAAATTCTTTATCTGCTTCAATCTTCCTCAAGAATTCATCCTTAGTAGGAGGCTTCCTATATATTTTTAGCCTATGTCCATTTTTGCTACCATCAATGGGAAGTAACTGAATAGAACCATTTTCGAATATCTACTCAATCTGATAGGGTCCCAACCATCTGGTTCTCAATTTTCCCTTGAATTGTTGGTACTTAGAATCAAACAACAATGCCCAGTCTCCTACTTTGAATTTTCTTTTCTTGATATGTGTGTCATGCCATTGCTTCCTTTGATCTTGGATTATCTCTATTTGCTGAAGTGCTTCCATCCTCAATTCATCCAATTCATTGAGTTGAAGGATTCTTTCCTTTTGAGCTACATCCAACTCAATACCCACCTTAACTGTTGTCCTCAATGTCTGTAGTTCAAACTCAATGGGCAACAAGGGATTTTTCCCATAGACTAACTCATATGGTGAAAACCCTGTTGTAGTTTTCCAAGTTGTATTATAAGCCCAGACAGCTTCAGGTAGTCTCTTTACCCAATATTTTCTCCCAGCTTCAACTATTTTGGTAAGGATGTTTTCCAATTCTCTGTTTGTTACTTCAACTTGTCCATTTGATTGTGGGTGATAAGGAGATGACTTCCTATGATTGATTTGGTAATACATTGTGAAAGCTTGGATCATATTAGACATAAATTTTGGTCCTTGATATGAAACTATGCTCCTTAGTGCTCCAAAATTTACCATAACTTTATGCCAGAGGAAATCAACAACTACTTATTCAGTGGCATTTGTCAATGCTTGTCCTTCTACCCACTTTGTCACATAGTCAGTACACACAAGAATATATTCCTTTCCTTGTGAAGGAGGATTAAAGGGACCAAAAATCCAATCCCCATCTCTCAGATGGTACAATCACTACTTGAGGTTGAAGAGGCATTTCATTGGTGAAAGTTGGTTGTCCCATCCTTTGATAAGGATCACACTACTTGATATATCTCTTCATATCCTTGCACAGAGATGGCCAATAATAACCAGTGCCAACTATCTTATGAGCTGTTATTTTCATTGAATAGTGTCCTCCACTTGGTTAATCATGACATGCTCTGAGGATGTCAAATATTTCATCTTCTCTTACACACCTGCGTAAAACAAAATCAGGCCACATTTAAATAGCATTCCATTTAACCATTTGAATTGTTCACTAGTTTTGATTAACTTCTTTATTTGTTTCTTAGTGAAAGGAGGAAACTTCCTTATTACAAGATAATTTTTCATATCAGCAAACCATGGTGTAACTGCTGAAATAGCAAACAGTATGTTCATCTGGAAAGTTATCCTTGACTTGATCTTTCTCCCCTGTAGTGGTTAGTCTTGACAAAAAATCAGCTACCACATTAGATTTACCTAGATTGTCCACAATGGTAATATCAAATTCTTGTAAAAGTAATAACCATCTAATTATTCTTCCTCTAACCACTGGTTTGTTCATTAAATATTTAATTTTTGAATGATCTGTGTGTAAAAATATTTTGTACCCTATAATGTAATGTCTAAATTTATTGATTGCATAAATCACAACAAGAAATTATTTTTCAGTGGTGGTGTAATTATTTTCAGTGGGAGTAAGATTTTTACTAAGATAATAAATAGCATACATTTTCCTTCTTCATCTTTCTGTCCCAAAACTACACCAATGGAATTATTTGAGGCATCTGTTTGGATATGAAATGGATTTTCCCAATTAGGTCCTCTCAATATTGGGGAAATGATTAATTTTTCTTTAATTTCTTCAAAAGCATGCTGACACTTTTCATCCCAAAGAAATTCATAGTCCTTGGTTAGCAAATTAAACATGGGGGCAGAAATTTTACTAAAATCTTTGATAAAGCACCTATAGTACCTAGCATGTCCTAAAAATGACTTGATATCTGTGGGGGTCTGAGGAATAGGTAAATCTGAAATGATCCTAATTTTGTTTTGATCAACCTGAATTCCTCTTTTTGAAATATGGTGTCCTAATACAATCCCCTCATCAACCATCATTAAACACTTTTCATGACTAAGAGATAGATTGTGTTGTTCACATCTTGTTAACACTCTGTCCAGATTTCTCAAAGCATCATCAAATGTATCTCCATGTACAGTGAAGTCATCCATATATACCTCAACACAATCATTTTTTAGATCAACAAAGATTGCAAGTACAAATCTCTGGAAAGTTATAGGAGCATTGCATAAGCCAAATGGTAACACCCTATAGGAAAAGGTACCCCATGGACATGTAAATGTAGTTTTGTCCTAATCTTCAACAACAACTTTGATTTGATTGTATCCACTAAAGCCATCCAAGAAGGAAAAGTATTGTTTACTTGAAAGGTTGTCTAGGACTTGATCTATGAATGGTAAGGGAAAATAATCTCTCAATGTGGCTTTGTTCAGTTCTATATAGTCAACATATATTCTCCATTTTCCATTCTTTTTAGGAAAAATTACAAGAGGAGATACCCATTGACTATCTGAGATAGGGTAGATAAAACCTAATTGTAATAGTTTTTCAATTTCTTGTTTGACTATATCCCTTAAGTCTGGGTTAATCCTTCTCTGAGGATACCTAACTGGTTTAACATTTTTAGTATAAATGTGATGAGTGCAGATACTTGGGCGAATTCCCCTCATGTCTTTGTAATCCCAAGAAAAAGATTTATTATGATTTTTTAGAACATCAAACAATTTAGCTTCTTCATTATCCTTCAACCAGTTGTTAATGTTTAAAATTTTACTTGATTGAATCTCAACATGCTTGGTTCTAATGTGTGATGAACTAATTTGTTGAAAGGTTTCCATTAAAGTATTTAGTGGACATGCATGTGGTAACAACATATGATATGTAGCAACATCTCCAAAAGTTCCTTGAGACAGAATACTGGAAAAAGGACAGTAATGAGAATTATGATACTTATCTCTTTGTAGGTCAAACTCTTCATCACTGCTACTTTCTAGAAATTATTCACCATTCCCTGATGTATTTGAAACTGAAGCTACTGATTCTTCCTCTCCCCATAAGAAATCTCATTCCTCTGGAGAAAAATTATTTCTAATTACAAAGAACCGCTGTTGTCATGATTCCGAACTAAATATGGTGGTTCGGAACTTCATGTGGTGGTTCCGGAACTAAATGTGGTGGTTTTGGAACAAAGTTTGCAGGTTTCGAACTATGGTCATAGGTTTTGAAACTATTTCTGATTGCTTCGAGGACAACTGGTGCTCATTCAATGGTGGATTAATCATCTCTTCTACTTCTCTTACATGATCCTACAATGTGATCATAGCCAAAGAAGAAAAATTTTTCTTATTAGTATCAGGAGAATCAACCCATAATTTTTCTTGATTGTCAATAAAAGGTCATGTAGAAGGATATAAGGAAATTTGCTTAGAGTTCTTACCATTTGAGATAGTCATATCACCTAACTTGCAATCAATTAAGGTAAAGAATCGTAGCTAACCATGGTCTACCCAAATCAATGGGATAACCCAATGTTTTACCTTTTGGCTGCAGTATAAGGAAGTCAACTGGATATTCCCATGACTCCACCATAACCACCACATCTTCAATAATCCCTTCTGTTTTGCTACAGACGGGTCTACCATCTGCAATATGGTATTAGTAGGTTGTATACCCATTAATGGTAATGTTTTCAAAGAGTCCATTGTCATTACATTTATAGCCGCACCCAAATATACCAAAATGTTATGTATATCCTTATTCCTTATAGAGATAGAAATAACAGACTTCCAAGATCTCCATATTTGGGAAGTAAAATTTTTCCCGCAAATAAATCAAGCAAGTTTCATTATCCAAAATTCACCCCTGGGTAATTTTGATAACATGCATCGAGAATATTCAAGTCCTGGCACATTGATTGATTCGAGCAAACATCATGTTTCGAGGTTCCCTCGCATATTTTTCTAACTCCCCGGCCGAAGAAGGAAGGAGCAAGCTCGAGAAAATGCGAAAAGTTACGTAAAGGAAAGTAGGTTGATCCGGAAAAAATTGTGAAAATCGGCTAAGTCCTAGTCCTAGGAGCAATTGGGACATTTGGGACAAAAAGCACGGATCGGCCGAAAAGCCTCTAGGCGGCCCGCTAAGCATTTGGGACTTCTGGGACAAAAAGACCCGAACCGGCCGAATCGGCCGAAATGGGGAACTTCAGTCCGAAAACAAAGTGGGACAAGTGGGACAAAAGGCGCGAACCGGCCGAACCGGGAAATGGGAACAAACGGTCCGGAAGTCAAGGGACATTTGGGCCGCGAGTACGCGAATCGCCGAATCAGGCGAACCGAAGAATTTGTCCCACGAAGCACAGGGACATTTGGGACAAATGGACATGAACCGGCCGGTTCGGCCGAAATCAAGCACAAGGAGCACTTGGGACATCCGGGACATAAAAACGCAAAGGGCGCGAAAGAGCCGGCAGGGCCGAGGACCAATCAACGCATGACACGTGTCACAAGGGAAAAGGTCAAAAATTCAAAAGGGTGAGGTCTCAGGCACTGACCTGAACCAATGAGAAGCTGCCACATGTCCTCACCAAGGAAAAAATCATGTCGGAGAAGTTGGAAAACCCGAGATACAAGGAATATGTCGGGAGGTTTGAAGAACCCGACAACAAAGGCAAATCAGGTCTACAAGGCGGGAAAACAAGTCGGGTTTGCACGTCAAAGAAGCATGTCGGGAGATCTAAAAAACCCGACAAACAAAGAGGTATGCCGGAAGGCTCAGAAAACCCGACATCAAAGGATATGTCGGAGGGGTCGGAAAGCCCGACAACAAAGGAAAACTTGGATAATCTGGCGGAAGCGGGTTTCGGGAAAACACGAACATGAAACATATGTCGAGGCATCCTCCAAGTCCGATGCAAATGCAGAGGAGAATCCCGAACCCGATAGGCTGAAGACCTCGCGACTAATCAATGCATGCCACGTGTCGTCCAGTGGCGAAGCGCGGGAAAATATTTCAAAATCCGTTTTTGTCCTGCATGCGCCCTAAATCTTCGATCATCATATCTTTTGACCCAGAGCTCGGATTTGTACGTTCTTTATATCAACGGAAAGATGTTGAAATTCTCTCTACATGATTCTGGGATCAATCTCGAGTTTTGGTGCAGTCCTGGAGGAGAAAATGGAGAAACAGATCTGACGCGTGATAATGGCCAATTTAATGGCGACGTTTCAACAACCGGCCAAATTAATGCAAATGGGTCGCATTCTCTTCCAAATCGGTCAAAGTGATAGGGTATGGGTTGGTAAGGTCCTCCATGCTGATTTAATGCATTGGCATTCAATGAGGAATGGGTTTGCACGTTTTCCCATGTTTCTGTCTCCTGGGCTCGACCCATGCAATGTAAAAAGTCAAATTTGGCTCATTTTAAGGAGTTGTTCATTCTTTCTGCTCTGCCCTCCCTTATTTTCTTCTCTAGGGTTGAAAATGGAGTTTGAACCTCCTCCCTTGCTCTGTAATGGCATTTTTTGCCTTTTACTATTGAAATGATGTTCTGTGCAAACTTCTGGAGCAACAAAACGTGTTTTGTGATGCATCTGTCCATCCTTGCTCGTTTTTTCTTGTTCTCTTCTTGCCTCTCTTCATTGCAGGTATTTGTGCATGTTTGAATGTTCATTGCAGGTTTGGAGCTATGTTCATGGAGTTTTGGGACATTTTCTGTGTGAAATCTATCCTTGGGCCTGTGATGCATCTGTCCATCCTTCCCATTGCTCACCTCTCTTTGTCCCATGGCAGTTTTGATAGATGTTCAACATCCTCCTTCTCTGGTGTATCACCGTTTTAGTGTAGGCTTTTGCTGTTTTTCCTTTCTCTCTCTCTCTCTCTGTCTCCTTGGCATGGTTAGATTAGGATTAGATTAGCTTGCCTGCACTGGAATAGCTTGTGGCAGGTAGTTTAGGAGTAGGAACCAGCCTTCTCTGGAGATTCCTCTCTCGGTTTCACAAGTCCCACGCTTGGAGAGAGGTTTCCATGTTGTGCAATCACACTGGATGCCTGAACATCAACCTAGAAGCCTGATGTGCATCCAGGGGTGCTGTGATTTTGCATCAACAGTTTTGGCACGCCTGGTGGGACTCTAGAGGTCTTCCACTTCATCTTTTGCAGGTTGGTGTGTTCCTGTGAAGATTTCAGCCTTTGGAGGCACTTGCAAACACATCTGGTGACTCCATCTGATCAGCAACCCATTTCTCTGAGCTTGCAAAACCGTTTCCATCCATTTTCATCCATCTTTCTTTCCATTCCTTTCATTCTTTTCCATTCCATGAAGTTGTGCAACCATGACTTCATTTCCATCATGGAACTCACGTTTCCAACAACAGCAATGTTTCACACCTCCAACACGTTTTACAAATCCTCCAGATCAGGATGTATACTCTTATGAACAGCGAGTGCAAAGTCATTTCGGAATGGAGCTTTCCAAGAGCAAGAGTATGCATAACAAAGACCATGAGATGCAAGATGTTGGTCTCATGTTGGAGAAGATCCAAAAATGGAGGTGGGGATGGTGCAGTCCAGGGCTCAAGCACAAATGAAAGCTTTTGGAATCGGTTGTGGAGCACCCTGTCCATGGGTGGGACCTTTTCCAAGGCATTACAGCCCTCAGGAGAAACTTGACTTCATGATTGCAACGCTGCCATTGCTTGCAAAGTGGATCGAAGGAATAGAGGTGTATGAGAGAAGTATTCAGCAACCTTGTCAACGGGTAAGCACACCATCTCATGCCTTTCTGTTTCCTCTTTCCCAATCTGTTTCATTCAGCAGTGTCAAGTTTCAAACCCTCCATCTGCTGTCCCAAATGTTGAATCCATGTCTCCACCTCTCAGTCTTCCATCTCATCTCGATTCTTCTTTCCTTTTCCCTTCCAAACAGTCATTCCCTCCACAAGAGCTAACAGAAACACCCCCTCCTCCAAAGAAACAAGAGGTTTCACCTCCTCCACCACCACAAAAATTGTCAAATCAGTTGAGTTTCAACCCATCCCTCCTCTTGCATTCCCAAATCCATGTTGGGAGGATGAAAATCAGAATGCCAGTCAAGGAAAACAACAGCGAAAAGAGAGTGCCAACAAAGAGGAAGAAATTCAAAGTCTGAAGAGTTGGGCTCTTAGATTTGGGATGACAAAGATCCCCTTGATGGTTAAGCCTACAGAAGAGGCTAAGGTTGAACAAATGGTGGTGAGGACTGATTTTGTTGAAGAAGAAGATCTTGCAGCCCCAACTTGTCCTCTAGAGCAGCAGAATGAAGAGTTTGACTTGACAAACTTCATGCTAGAGGAAGAGTTTTATCAAGAGAAAGATTCTCTTCAAGTAGTAGAGGAAGGAGAAGCTGCTCCAAATCCAAAAGAAGAGGAGCACAATCTAGCTATGGAGGAGAAAAGTGCAGATCCAAAGGGTTTGAGCACAAAGCAGGTTATAGAAGAACCTTCAGTTCTTCTTTCTACTTCACCTCTCTCAAGTTCTATTACTGAAAAGGAGTTTGATCTCTCAAACTCAATATTGGAGAGTGAAGGAAACCATGGTGGTCAAGTTGCAGATCAAGAGGACACCATGGAGGAAGTTGAAAATGAGCAGCAGGACAGCAATGAGGCAGTTTACCTGTCAGATTTGGAGGACTGTTTTGATGGAGAAGAGCCGGTTGAGTTTTCACCATTCTCTCTTTCATCATCCACATTCCAAACACCAGAGCCTGCTGCCATGAAGGAGAGCATTCATTTGCAGCAGCCTGCATCTTATAGCAGCCCTTTGGAATCAAAATTGGAAGATTCTAATCTTCCCTGTTCTTCATTGGAGGAAGAGAAAGGACAGAAGAATTTCACCATTTCTTCCACGTCATCCACCTCGGAGGGTCTACGAGAAGACTCCATTCTTGGAGTAGAAAATCAGAGCTATGGGCATATCAAATGGATCAGACCTTGCCCAATCAGGTATTTGGCTTCATTGGAGCCAAAGGAGAAGCCACAACCGGTCATGCTCACTTCTGGGCATGAGGATGAGCTACAAAGTACCAAGGATCAGCTGCCATACCTCTTCAATCCAAATGCAGAGAAACTAAAAGAGGTATTGGATTTGTTTTCAGTTGATACCTTGATGATTTGGGTGGAAGACCAGCTTCTTGTTGATTTTCCACTCATCCTAACAGCCATGATCAGCTCCAAATCAATTGCATGGCTGCCAATTTTGAAGAAAGGAAGCTATTTCTCACAACCAGTTGCAGGGTTTGTTTAGCTTGCCTTTGCTTCCAGTTAGAGTAGAGTAGCTAGGTTTGCTTTTAGTAGAAGAAGTGCTTGTGCACACTCTACATGTTCCATTTGGGGCATGTATGATTTTCAGTTTTGTACATAGTTTTTGTTGTTGCTGGTTTTGCTCTTGCACAGTTCTTTTCAGTGGCATTTTGGTGAGAACAACTCCATGTCCGGTGGGTTTCCAAGTGGCTCAGAGGGGAGATTTTCAAAGTTCAGATCAGTTTTCAGGCTTGCTTATGACTCCATGCCCAATGGATTGCTTCAGGCAACTGGTCTTTTCATCTAGCAGGCAGATGACCCACTGAGTCGCCAAAACTGTTATCCAAAATTCACCCCCAGGGTAATTTTGATAACATGCATCAGAATATTCAAGTCCCAGGCACATTGATTGATTCAGAGCAAACATCATGTTTCTGAGGTTCCCTCAGATATTTTTCTAACTCCCCTGGCCGAAGAAGGAAGGAGCAAGCTCTGAGAAAATGTGAAAAAGTTGCAGAAAGGCAAGTAGGTTGATCCAGAAAAAATTGTGAAAATCGGCTAAGTCCTAGTCCTAGGAGCAATTGGGACATTTGGGACAAAAAAGCGCAGATCGGCCGAAAAGCCTCCAGGCGGCCCGCTAAGCATTTGGGACATCTGGGACAAAAAGACCCGAACCGGCCGAATCGGCCAAAATGGGGAACTTCAGTCCAAAACAAAGTGGGACAAGTGGGACAAAAAGGTGCGAACCGGCCGAACCGGGCGAAATGGGAACAAACGGTTCGGAAGTCAAGGGACATTTGGGCCGTGAGTACGCGAACCGGCCGAATCGGGTGAACCGGAATAATTTTTCCCACGAAGCACAAGGACATTTGGGACAAATGGACACGAACTCGCCGTTCGGCCGAAATCAAAGACAAGGAGCACCTGGGACATCTCGGGACATAAAACGCGAAGCGCGCGAAAGAGCGGCAGGCCGAGGACCAATCAACGCATGACACGTGTCACAAGGGAAAAGGTCAAAAAGTCAAAAGGGCGAGGTCTCGAGGCACTCGACCGAACCAATGAGAAGCTGCCACGTGTCCTCACCAAGGAAAAAATCATGTCGAGAAGTTGGAAAACCCGACATACAAGGAATATGTCGGGAGGTTTGAAGAACCCGACAACAAAGGCAAATCGGGTCTACAAGGCGGGAAAACAAGTCGGGTTTGCAAGTCAAAGAAGCATGTCAGGAGTTCTAAAAAACCCGACAAACAAAGAGGTATGCCTGAAGGCTCAGAAAACCCGACATCAAAGGATATGTTGGAGGGTCGGAAAGCCCGACAACAAAGGAAAACTTGGATAATCTGGCGGAAGCGGGTTTCGGGAAAACGCAAACATGAAACATATGTCGAGGCATCCCCCAAGTCCGATGAAAATGCAGAGGAGAATCCCAAACTCGACAGGCTGAAGACCTCGCGACTAATCAATGCATGCCACGTGTCGTCCAGGTGGCGAAGCGCGGGAAAATATTTCAAAATCCGTATTTTGTCTATTCCGTGCCCTAAATCTTCAGATCATCATATCTTTTGACCCAGAGCTCGGATTTGTACGTTCTTTATATCAACGGAAAGCTATTGAAATTCTATGCATGATTCTGGGATAAATCTCAAGTTTTGGTGTAGTTTGGAGGAGAAAATGGAGAAACGGCTCGACGCGTGATAATGGCCGAGGGCGACTTTTCAACAACCAGTTTAATGCAAATGGGTCGCATTCTCTTCCAAATCAGTCAAAGTGACAGGGTATGGGTTGGTAAGGCCCTCCATGCTGATTTAATGCATTGGCATTCAATGAGGAATGGGTTTGCATGTTTTCCCATGTTTCTTGTCTCCTGGGCTCGACCCATGTAATGTAAAAAGTCTAGATTTGGCTCATTTTAAGGAGTTGTTCATTCTTTCTGCTCTGCCCTCCCTTATTTTCTTCTCTAGGGTTGAAAATGGAGTTCGAACCTCCTCCCTTGCTCTATAATGGCATTTTTTCCTTTTACTATTGAAATGATGTTCTGTGCAAACTTATGGAGCAACAAAACGTGTTTTGTGATGCATCTGTCCATCCTTTCTCGTTTTTGCTTGTTCTCTTCTTGCCTCTCTTCATTGCAGGTATTTGTGCATGTTTGAATGTTCATTGTAGGTTTGGAGCTATGTTCATGGAGTTTTGGGACATTTTCTGTGTGAAATCTATCCTTGGGCCTATGATGCATCTGTCCATCCTTCCCATTGCTCACCTCTCTTTGTCCCATGGTAGTTTTGATAGATGTTCAACATTCTCCTTCTCTGGTGTATCACCGTTTTAGTGTAGGCTTTTGCTGTTTTTCCCTTCTCTCTCTCTCTCTGTCTCCTTGGCATGGTTAGATTAGGATTAGATTAGCTTGCCTGCACTGGAATAGCTTGTGGCGGGTAGTTTAGGTGCGGAACTAGCCTTCTCTGGAGATTCCTCTCTCGGTTTCACAAGTCCCACGCTTGAGAGAGGTTTCCATGTTGTGCAATCACACCTGGATGCATGAACATCAACCTAGAAGCCTGATGTGCGTCCGAGGGTGCTTTGTGATTTTGCATCAACAGCTTCCCTTCTACTTTGATAGTCTTGGGTACTGCTTTCTTCCTTCCAGGCTTTTTCAAACATAACATTTTGATTAATTTTTTCAATTCTAGAATGTCCTTAATTGCATCTGTAATAAAGGGTATTTCAATATTCAATTTCCTTAGTTCCTGTACCAATTCAGACTCCTTGGTTTCTATAGCTTCTTTAAATCTCTCTAGAAATGGAGTCTCAATAGTGTCGCTATTTGGCTCCTTTTCTTTTCTTTTTATATCCTCTTTTAGAACAACAGTACTAGGGGTTTCATTTTATTTTGTCATTTCAGTGATTATAACAGGTGGATTGCTAATTATTTTTCTAGATCTATTTTGAATATCCTTACAATCCATGGCATGTAGATCAACTGATTTTTTTGGTTCTATTCCATAAACAGGAGTCATTTGTTTGTTTCTTGGGTTTGCTACTAGCTGTGTTGGTATTTACATTTGGACTATATTCTTAGTTTGTGAATTACGTGCGGGGGGATCCCATGATGGCACATTACTTTTGATTTAGATATGTTTTCCTTGAGCATAATTACTAGGGTTCCATCTAGGTTGTGACCAAGCATAAGGATTTCCTTGACCAAACCATTGTTGTTGATGTCCCTAAGCATACCAAGCTTGACTTGCCCAATCCTGAGGGTTCCATGTTGGTTGAGGTACCCAAGGTGGTTTTCCCCAATTTTGTGGTACTTTTCTGAGTAGCCCATGGCATCGTCCAGGATTAGGAACTGATCTTGGCATAAACTTCCCTTGGTGAGGTTGTCTCTGAACAAAATTCAATTCTTCTATTGTGGATGATGTACTAGTTTGTTTAAGATGATTCTTTATGACTGGGAGTAGAGAACAAGCATCAGTATCATGGTCTTTAGATTCATAGATAAGACATACTTCCGTTTTATCCAAAGGACAGTCTCTTATTGCATGCTTCTTCCTGCATCTAGGAAAATACATAGCCAATGGTTCAGTTTTGGCATTTGCTTTAGCTTGTAATCCATCCATAGTAGAGGTTAATTGAACTAAAATGTCTGTTTTAAAGTTTTCTAACTCATCCATTAGTTTGTTCATATCTAGATTCAAACTTTTCACCAATTTTCCTTTTCTAGGTCCACCCCTTGTTCTGGAATAGCTTCTACAAATCTCCTTAATTTCATTCATCCTTAATTGATCAATGTCTCCACCTCCTATCAAGTTAAGGGCTTCCCTAGATTTTTCATCCAAACCCTTAAGAAAAATGGTTTTACTTAACTCCTCTTGAAGTACAAATCCACACCTTTTGCTCACAAAGAGGAATCTATCTAAATAGTCTTCTATATTTTCATCCTCCTCGCTTGATTTTGAAGAATTCTTCCTTCCTATTTCTCCCTCTACAATAATCCTAGTATTTGTCTAGGAAGGCAGTTTCCATTTGTGCCCAAGTGGTAATAGAGTTGGATGGTAATCCCATGAACCACCTCATTGCTTTGCATCCTTCAGAGTGGATGGAAACAACTTGAGTTTTGATTATCCATTTTGTAGTCATAGGTCTGACATAGTACCTTGAACTCAAACAGAAATTGGTCAGGGTCTTCAAATGACATCCCTCTAAATGTGGGTAAATGTGTAGGTGAGATATTTTTCATTGGTGTATCATCATCACCCAATTGGATTGGATAATTAAAGGTCCTATCAGGTTCTCTTTCAGCTTCTCGTGCCATTTTAAAAATATTTTCCAAATTTTCCTCCTAATCAATGTGGTATGTGGTATGCCTTGGGGAAGGTGAAAAATCAAGAGTAGGAGGTTGACTACTCAATTGAGAATCAAAAATCACCCTAAATGGAACTTGAGAAATAATCCTTCTCCTAAAAGTTATACTTCCTTCAGGTGACTGATCTAAAAATTCCAAAGTTGGCAATTCTGTTTCTTATATAACAGGGGATAATGGTGCCTCCAATTCTTGATCAATTTCCTTATTTGGACTAGAGGATGTTATGAATTCTTGTGAAGATGTTCTTGGGAGGAATCTACCCTTTGAGTCTCTTGGTCTACTCATATATTTTATGATATAGTAGGGAAGATCCTTCAACTACTAGATGTATGATTATTGCTCTTGCTAACACCTAATTAGAAAATTCCAACTAGTGTGTCCCCGGAAATGGTGCCAAAAATGATGGGTGTCATTATTCCCTTCATTTAATCAACTTCCTATTGATGTCATATTCAAACTAGGGGTGTGTCTAAAGCTATATGCAACAAGAATAATCCTATCAATCTAGTAGTTGACTATAGTTATTTTTGTATTTTCTAGGGGATCTTTTCAATGTCTTAAGGACTTCTTGGTAAAAACCTTATTTAAATCATACTATGAAAACTTTCTTTGAAAGGAAACACACTAAAGCTTTGTTGAAAGGAAACACACTTTGCATAATGGAAATAAACACACTTTCTTTTGGAAAATAAACACACTTGCTTTTGAAATAAACACACTTGCTTTTGGAAATAAACACACAACTTAGAGTGCTTAAAAATGGATACAAGAAGAATAACAATCTATCTAGACACCTGCAGGAATGAGTATACAACAGAGTCTAACGAGAAGAATTAAAATTGATACAGAATTAATAGATCTAAACTATTTTCTTAGGAAATATAAATACCAAATAGACGAATATCCTAGTCCTTGGGGAGTGGGCCCTTGCTCCTCCTTGAATCAGGATTTAACAACTTAGAATTCTCTCAAATAGGAATGGCTATTTATTGATAAAACATTCAGTATTATAAAACGTATTGGATCTGTGTACTTATTCTATATCTATATCTATCTTCTTTGTTCTATTATATTTATCTACTATAGGTCTTGCTTATATATATATATATATATTTACAATCATAGTTGTCTCTATGATTCTGATGAAATCGAATCATGCCCAAAATAGATGTTGACTCGGATTATGGCTGATCAGATAGCTGTAAGATAACTATCCCTGAATCTACGATCAGAAATATTCTCATCCTTTCTTGATTGAAAGGTTCCTTGATTGTGAATCACCAGATGTGGCTGGAATAGATAAACTTTTATTGGTTCTGAAACTTCAAAGAAGTTCCAGAACCATAGGAAATCGTTAAAGATCAAAACCATGAGAGTTCCGGAGCTATACCCAGGAGTTTCGAAACTAAGTCCGAAAATTATGGAACTAAATACTGGAGTTCTGGAACTAAGTCTGAAATTTCTAGAATTAGATGATGAATGTGTAATGGAGTTCTAGAACTAGCTTAGAAGTTTCGAAACTAAGCCGTATTGGAACAGATGCTACCAAAAACATGTTGAACACTACATACTTCATTTCTTTGACTAATTAGACCTGCTTTATTACAAAACTGAATTTCCAACACACTTCATCAAGAATTTCAAAGATTTTAAATGTTAGAATCACAATCAATCAAAAGATAGACAATTACATCCTAACTCATATCAGATCAAATAAAAGTCACAAAATGTAATCAAACTTAATAAAAAGGAGAGTAAGATGAGATCATTTAGTAAACATTTAACGGGCATAATCTAGCCTCATCGGTTGATTGACCTCCAACCTCTGTTTTCCTCTGTCCTCCGATGTCATTTTGCTAGTTTTGTTTGATGTGATCATTAGGTTCAATTACAACTCGGACGTCGGATTCCACCGAAAATATGTCCATGAGGCAATTTTTTTTTATAATTTTTTACCGATACAACTTTAACATTATTACTTGACTCTTAACAAGACTACATAGACTAAAAAAATGGAAGACATTTAATAACTTAATAAATATTAGTTTTTACTTTTTCACTTCACTTATAATTGGCACAAATATACATTAAATACAAACTCTATCTAACTATATATGAAAAACTTAATCACTAGAATATTTATCACTTTGAAACATCAACTATAGACCTAGTTTATATATTTGACAAAATACATTTCATAACTTGGTCTAAAATAACTTTATCTTATCAAATACTGGAAAGACTTTATAACTTATTGGAATTTTTAATAGACTAAACTAACAAAACAAATTCTACGGATAAACACGAAGACCTAATCAAATTTGACCAAAATATAACCTAAACCATGGGTTTTATCTCTTTTGGAAGTTATTGAGACATATGTATGAACTTATTTGTGACAGACAAAGGGCTCTATACAGACCAATGAAGTTATCTTGTAAAATACAAAACATGAGCTTATATTTACATACAGAATTGTTTTGTATTTCTTCATGTGCCTCTTCACAAATGAACTCCAAGATGCTCTATTAAATCAAGAACTCATTATTTGCATGCAATACATGTCAACTTGACGGATGGAGAAATGTTGATAAATTGAGACTGAGAAATCAAGATTTGTGTGGAGTTTGGCAGAATAGTATCCTTTCAAGACTAAGACACCTAGCATATAGATTGTGTTTGAGGTTGTAGATTTTGTTTGAGGTCGTAAACACTTTCACTATAGAACATAGGTAAATAAACTGCTGGCGATTGTAGTTGATATAATTGCTTCTCAAATCATGCATAGGTAGGTAAATAATCAAAATGAATATAAATAAAGTATAGAACACAACACAGGTATGCAGACCAGTTGAGGACAGGAGTGTCCAAAATGGACTCTAAAATTTCAATGCAATTAAACATTGGCCTAAGATACTAAGTGCGCAAATATAGACAAGTGAAAATTTGACCTGGTAGGATCAGATCCACAAAATCTAAAGGAAAATACTAAGTTTGATAGATTTTCCAAATATGACAATGAGTAAATGGAGTCAAACTTGCACAAACAATACACATAACCGCAGTAGATTCACAGGACAATAAAAAAAAAAAAATTTTACACCATTAATAGATTTCTTCACAGAATCTCATCTCAAACCCCTCGCACTCTAGTACCAAATGAACATAGTATATTAGAGTTTTGTAGAAAACAATTAAAAATGATATTCAATATCCTCAATTAATATTTCCAATTAAATACACCAATTTTTTATAGGAAATAAATTTCCTGAAGTATAGGAGGTAGTTATAAGCTCTCCACCCTATCTACGTGAGTTATTAACACTCACTCACCCATATTTGTTATAAAAAAATTATATAACAAATTACTAAAAATTTACTAACTCAAAAATACATTATAATAATTACCAACATAATTATTATTTACCAAAAGCAGTACTAACCATATAATTTGCTAATAGTACTTACTTGTGAAGGTGGCATATTGTTAGGGAGATACATAGTGTCTCGGGTTTTTGGAGAATGTGTTTACAAGATGGATGCATTTGAAGTAATTAATGCAAGGAGACTTGAGAAACCTTAAGATCCATGAAAAAAAAGGAAATGTGCAAAATAAGGATCTTAAATACCGATCACGAGTGGGGTTCACCAAATGATTTAACAAAAATAGAATTATTAAACCCTAATTACGAGTAACTCATGTAAATTATGATATACAACTACTAAGTATAGTGTGCACAAGTAATAAATAACATAACTTAGAAACCCTAAGCTCAAGACATGGGTAAAGATACTTAGTTGATTTGCGCTTTATCTAGGACTAGTATAAACTGGGAAAATGATGAATAAGAGGTGAACAATGTTGTAATTACTCAATGAAAGTGCCCACTTGTAATGCCCACTTGCTCATAGAAAGTGCACACTTGTTGTAAATAATGGTGAAAAATTCTTCACTCACTCGAACCCTAATCCTTCTGCACTCAGCGGCGCAGATTCGAGCCCTAAACCTTTTGCACTCAGGTGACACTGATACACAGTCACATTTTCAGAGGTCTCTGCTCCAGCTAGTGGACAAAGGTGTGGGACACCTTGCAATGGCATGGAAGCTAAAGGGAGGGGAGTCTCTACTCCTCCTTCGCACTGTGACAAAAAACTTGATGGTGGCGACCATGTTTGTGATACACCTCTGCTCTCTCCTTTGATAGAAGAGAATGGTCAAGCTTTTGGGGATGATAGACGGTGCGATCTGACTAAAAAAAATCTCCTAGGACTTCCTGTGGTAGCATGGGAAGTGGAGATGAGGAAAAGGACCCAAAAATTAAATCTATACCCTCTGCACGCAGCAACAAGAAGACTGAAAAATACTTTGCTGATGTTTTCTGCAAGCAAGCAAAGATCTCTACAAGGAATTATGATATGCCATTGAAACCCTCGGAGGAGACCCGACGTTGAAGCTTGAGGCGGATCTACTTCTAAAGGTGCGTAAGGAGGAAGAAAATCTCTCCCAACTGGGTCTCATTTGTAGATTTCATAAATTTTGGCCAAAACTTTCTCAACTCCATGACTGGATTGCGCAGAGATGGAGAGAAAAGATTCAAGGTAAGATTGAACTTTATCCTTGTGCAAAAGCATATTTCATTGTTGTTTTTGAAACCCCTGAAGATAGGGATTTAATTCTTATGCAACACTGGGTTTGGGGTGAACATGGACTCATGGCTAAGCCCTAGTTTCCATCTTTTGATCCCTCAAAAGACTCTTTTGACACCTACCCGGTTTGGGTTCATTTACCTGGACTCCCACTCCAGCTGTGGAACAGATCTTGTTTGGTTGCAATAGGGGATACTCTAGGCTCATGTGCGGCTGTTGATGAGAAAACCTCCATTCAAACCCACACTACTTATGCACGGATCCTTGTGGATCTTGATCTATCCAAAGCCTTACCAGCAGAAATTAAGCTACATATTGGTGAAAGACTCTGGATATAGAGGTTAGATTATGAAGCGCTTGCCTTGGATGTCGATTTTGTTTTAACACTGGTCATATTACAAAAGATTGTGAACATTCCCAATGGAAAATCAAGCCCGCATAGTGGAAACATTCTCTGCCAGAGCATCTAATAATCGATCCCCAGGAAACTCCGATTCAAAAGATAGCGTCCACATGCAAGATAACGCACCCGTCATGGAAGTCTCTTCAAATAATGCAGAGAAGTTATCCCGATTCTACTTTTCAGAACAACGATATAGTAATCAACTTTACTTTGATTCCCCTTACTGAAAATGTCACCCCACTCAAATTGATTGAAGTGGTTCTTCCAATATCAATGGAAGAAAGAAACGAAGAATGAAATTTAGTGAATAGGAAAAAGAAGGGATACGGGAAACCTAAATCCCCCGCCATCTTGGATAAGGCATGATTCTTGTCTTTTTACTAGCTCTTATTGTTATATCTGGGCTGTTGGTCTATTATACAAATTTCTTTGGGTAGTTGTTACGATGTTTAGTTATTTTTAGCTGTTTTTTAGTCATTAGATTACTTGTTACAGGATTTTCTCTTGGTAGATTATTTTCTATCGTTGGGCTTATTGTTCATATCTGGATTCTGATCCCCTTTGGTTATGTTACTATGGCTATATCTAGCTTTTGAGTCATGTTGTACAAGGGTATAATCCCTTTCAAAAAACTATTTACCAATAATAAAAAAATGTTGTAATTACTCAAAATAAATTATGCAATGCACAAACCAAGTTAGACATGGATGCCTAGACTATGGCAAGGGTGCCTTGACTAGGGCAAGGGTACCCGAGCACCTTTGGAGACTACTACCGGGTGCCTATGACTACACAAATGGTCGGAATTTGATTTTTACAATGTCCCACAAGTCTCACAAATACTTTTGTTGATCTTCTCGTATGTTGCCCCTTAATCCCGAAGGTACACGTAACCTACAAAAACTATGTTCACCTACAAAACCCACAAAACCACATCAAATCTAAAAAATAAATATGCAATAAGGGGAGTCAAACTGACCCCAACGATCACTGAAAGAATAAACTTATGACCAAATGATGCACTACATCTCATACTCCATATAGTTTTTGTGATTATGTGTAAGAATGTTTCCCTTGGAAGCCCTTGTGCAAGATGCGGTGAGATAACGGGACATATTTTCTAGATAATGCAAATGTGTGTATAAAATAGAATGAACTTCCCCTTCCTATGCATAGTAAGTAGAAAATACATTCCATTTTCCTTTGAGTGAATGGAAAATGGATGCTTTGAAGTGTTTTAAGTACATTTTGAGTGCAATCTTAGGTGATAATAAGTATTCTTAAGGCTTGGACATTTATTTTGATCACGTGACTATGTATTTATATGACTCCTTTGGTTGAATTTTGTAATTGACAACCTGTAAGGCCGACCCATAAGTAAATAAAATTCCTAGAAGATAAAAGAGGCCAAAAAAGAGTAAGGTGGAAAAGGTCGGGAAACCCGGAGGACAAGGGCACATGGGTGATGGTGTCCTAGCGATGCATTGGTATCTCGAATCCATAAATATAAACAAGTAAGTTCCTAATTGGGTTGTAGGGTGTGTAACCCTAATTAGAAAATAATAAACATAGACAAGAGGCCAAGGATAGTTATTAATTACTATTTTTCTCACTTAGGAATCATATAAATAATAACATGCTTTTAGGACCAATAAATGTACCCAAGTGCATAATTTTGTGTCTATAATAATAAAAAAATCGAAGTATCGTAGAAGCAAATCGATGGTGTCATATATGCACCATGAATACGAATGACATTGTTAATTTTTTTGTAAAATGGCCTCACACAACACAAATTATAAAGAAGAGAGCACCTATTGTCATGGTGATTCACATAAATCCAAATGAAATCCTTACCAAAAGAAGAAGAAATGACATGATGCGGCCTAGCCAGATGATGACTTAGATGAGGATTTACCAGAATCAACAAATTGTTGTGCTCATAAAGATTATGTTGTTCTATTCTCCCAAACATCGCATCCGTTATAGAATGTTTAGTTGATTGACTATCACACCAAAAATAACATGATGAGTGATAGGAAGCTATTTGATTCATCATTGGTGATTGAACCACTTGGAGATTGGGTTTGAATTATAGATAATGAGTATGTTGTAGAAGGAATAGGCAATGCCACCATTCCCCTTGAGACAAGAAGATGTACTCCCTCAAAGGTTCTCTTTTTTTTTTGGACTTGACCAAAAATATCATGTTTATATCTCAACTATTGATGCAGATCATACCTTCAAAATCACTCACTCAACCAGTTAGAATGGTCGGATAACTCACAAATTTCCTCAAACTCGTAAAATCTCATTTTTGTCAATGTAAGATAAACCTTCAAATATGTTATTTTTCCTTCAAATTCTCAAAATAGCTT
Organism: Taxus wallichiana var. yunnanensis; assembly: GCA_018340775.1. Taxonomy (NCBI): domain Eukaryota; kingdom Viridiplantae; phylum Streptophyta; class Pinopsida; order Cupressales; family Taxaceae; genus Taxus; species Taxus wallichiana. The sequence continues at coordinate 615,000,679 of CM031244.1, forward strand.
GTTCAAATCTTAATACATGTTCACTATCCTCTAACCTGCTAACTCAATCATTATATTGGTTGTAATTACATGAAGTAGTCAAATTTATCCTACTTAGGCAAACCTTCCTCTTTTAGCTTCTCAAAGGCAAGGTGTCGATGGGTTATAGGGTGGAGCATTATACAAATCACACAAGTAAAATAAAATCATTTTTGAACACCCTTTTCCATCCTCTAGGTGTGGAGTAAAATGTTTGTCACAAATCCCAAAGCAAGTGTCCCTTTCTCTTAACTTCACCTTCTAGTCCTATTTCACCTTACTAGCCTTGTCCATGGACAAAAATAGATATAACTTTTGGTATATTACATCAACTCACAAAACAATTGGTGTTTTGACCACCCATTTGGGTCTTCTTCTTTTATGAAAAATTTCACATTTACATTCTCATATCCAAAATGGTGCCCCTGCTCATTTTGTGGCTAACTCCTTGTGTTCTTGCCTCTCTTATGCCTCGAGTCTACATTTTTTGATTTTCAGGCACTCAAGGCTTTCCGGAAATGGCACCATCAAATAGAGCTCTCTCTCAGATTTCCAAAAAGGTAAAGTTTGCCTCCTAACTCCTTATATTTTTCAAGTTATGGCTCAGGCGGAGTTTTGTGGGAAATTTTCCCATTGGAGGCCCGCACTGACCAATAGGAAGCTGCCACGTGGCAAGGGAGTTTCGGGGTGGAGGAAAATTTGAATTTTTTCCAAGTATTTTTGGTCGAAGGTTCAAATGGAATTTTTTTCCCGCAAGGCCCACGGACCAATTAGGTTGTGACAGTGTCACAAGGAGGCACACTAAAAAAATTGGCTAAGTGTTTTTCCATTGGCAAATTTTTGAATTTTGGCCGCGGCCAATAGGAACTCGACACGTGTCGAGGGAGGCTCACGGGCAAAGGGGGAAAAATGGAAATTTTTGCTAAGTTTTGTAAAAGTTTCAAAGGCCAAAACCAGCCCACATAGCCCGCGCCCAATAAGAATGGGCCACGTGTCCGTTGGAGCCCGAGCGGCGGAGGAGAGGGAGAACTTTTCACTTAGTGATTTTTGCCGAGTTTTCAATGGGGCGAGTTGGAGGGTTGGCCCGAGCCAACCGAGGAGGACACGTGTCCTAAGGAGAAGGGGAGTGCAGAGCTCGGGGTAGTTTTGAAAATTTTGCAAAATTTTTGGCCAAAACTAAAAAGCGAAGGAAGGGCCCGCGCCCCTGTCAGCCATTCAAAAGCCGACACGTGTCCCGGCCGGGCGGAGCGCGGGGAAAAAATGAAATTTTTCCCAAAGTATAAAAAGGTCAAATTTTCAAAGAAAAACCCGCGGAGAAGAAAGGAGAGAGAATTACGCGATGAATCAGAGCTTGCCACATGGCATCCAACCAGCGAGTGCGGGAATTTTTGAAAAAAATTCCAAAGACAAAAAAGAGGTAAAATTTGAAAAAATTTCCCGCCGATCCGTTTTTGCCCTAAATCTTCAAACGATCATATCTTTTGATCCAGAGCTTGGATTTTCACGTTCTCTATATCATTGGAAAGATGTTAAAATTATCTACATGATTTCATGGTCAATTTCTAATTTTGGTTCAGTTTGGAGAGAGAAAATTCAAAAATGGTTCTGGTACGTGTCCATGGCTAGAAATGACATTTCAACAACCAAATTTAATACAGAATGGGTCGCATTCTTCTCCAATATGGTAAAAAATGATAGGGTATGGGTTTGTAAGGTCCTCCATGCTATTTTAATGAATTTGCCATCAATGAGGAATGGGCTCCCACATTTTTTACATTTTCTCTCTCCTAGGCTCGACCCATGCACTGTAAAAGCCAGATTTGGCTCATTTCTTCAAGGTTGAACACTTTTTGGCATTGAAAAATTCTTATTTCACCTCCAGCAAGTGATAGTTGTAAGAATCAAACCTTTTCACAGTTTGTAACAGGTTTATACCTCTTTGATGGTGGAATGCAAGAGATTTTTACATGGAATTGATAGTGTAAACTCTGTGAATGCTTTCAGTCCTCTATTGTATTGTTTTACTTCATTTTAAGACCTCTAATTACATCTATCAGCTTGTGTATGTTTTCCTTGTTGCATTTCATGAATTTGTGTCTATTTAAATGGCAAAAATGTTTTACCACTCCTTTTGGTGCATCACCATCTTTAGTTTAGTTTCATTTTTGCATTTTTATCCTGTCTCCTTGCAATCTAGGGTAGAATTAGGATTTGAACCTCGAAGTTGTGAAAATAATAGATCTAATCAGAGGAGTTTGAGGAACCAGCCTCTAATCTAGAGATTCCTCTCTCATTTTTACAATTCCCACACTTGGAGAGAGGTTTCAATGTTGTGCAATCACATTGGATGCCTAAAAAATCAATTTAGAAACCTGATTTGCATCCAAGGGTGCTGCTGATTTGCAATACTTGAGCTTTTGGCATGCCCGGTGGGACCTTAGAGGTCTCATTTTTATTGCAGCAAAGTTGATGTGCATCTGCTGCAATTTTCTTGCTTGAAAAGAGCTATAATTTGCATATCTGGTGACTCCAAAGGGAAGAATCAACTGGTTTTAGCAGTGCAGGCCTGAAAACTCATGAGAAGAATCACCACAAGGTCAAGAGTTGGAGAAGAAGAAGTGCTGTTTGAATACCTATAGTTATCTCCAAGAAGAAGGCAAAGAGGAAGAAGGATTCAAAGGTCTCCATCTCCACCAAATAGAACTCTCTCAACTCCTCCACCTGGTAGGCCTTTCATTCAGTCAACAAGGGTTTTAAGACCAATTAGAATGGCACAAAACAACCCCTATGTCAACTTCACAGGCAGCAGCCCACTTGCCCTCAATGCACAACATCCAATTCCTATTGCAGCCTTGAAGAACATTCCATACTTCACTGGAGAAAATCAGACTACTCCAGGTGATCATGTTAAAGATATTGCTAACCTTTGTGCAATTCATGAAATCAATGAGATGCAAGTGGCTGTCAAGTTACTGGCATCTTCATTCAAGGGTAAAGCATTGCAATGGTTTAGGAGCCTTGGAGCTGGTTCTATCACAAATTGGAATCAACTGTGTATAGCACTTCATGAGCAATTTGGAGAGAAGGGAGACAACTTGTCTCTTTTGGAGTAGCTAACAACCATCAAGAGAGCTCCCAATGAGCAGCTAACCGATTTCAACTTCAGATTTCAAAGGACTTGGGAGAGAATTCCAAATGGCAATCGTGCCGGCATGTAGAAGGTGCTTTTCTCTACTATCTCAAAGCTCTAAATTTTGATATTTCTATGTTGATTCAGTCCATGGGAGGCATAACTATCCCTATGGCTTATAGCATTGCCATTAGGGCTGAAATTTTTTTGATCCAAGCTGGCAAACTAGCCCCTAGACCTCCCATGCCATTGTTTCCAAGTTTAGAGAGTCCAAACACCAATCAAGCACCTAATTTGGCTCCTTCTCCCACTCCTAGAAATCATAGTTCAAATGAATCTTCTACCTCATCTCCAAGTGCCCCAAATGAGCTTCAAGAGGTCATGAAGCAATTGCAAAACCTAGGCAATGAGTGGTTACTCTCAAAAGGCGCTAGCCTCTTACTAGCCCCAAGCTCACCTAACAGCAGCCATACCAACCACGAGGCCTCCTAATCCAGCTACAAATATAAATCAAACAAAGCCTCCCCCAATAGACCATTTCAGCCCTATAATCCTAATGCCATATCTCGCCTCGAAGGCATTGGTACCAACACAAAACAACATTGCCCGGGAGTATGATTGGTGTTTTCCATGCAATGAACCTCATAACCAATCCATGTGCTTCAATGGTGCTTTGAATCAAGCATTAATGGTGACAACTACTTTGGTGTGGAGGGTGAGGGCAATCAAGGAAACAAACAACAACAAGAAACATTCCAACAACAATCATCCCCAAATGACACCACGTTGGTAAATTGGCAAGCAGAGGATTTTTGTGGCATGAATCAGGTAGTTTCTCAAGGTGTTGTAGCCAACACAAGGTCAAAGAGAAGAAACTTAGGGGAAGAGCAGCCATTAGCTCCAACCAATCCACAACCTTTCATGGCCCCACAAATGGTTGGCAAGCAAAATCCAATTGTAAATGCACAAGGGCAGCCAAGAACAGCTCCTAGGCCAACTCAAATACCAGTTGTTGCTGCCCACATGCAAGGAGTGAATATGCAAACCAAGGGACAGCAAAGAGATCCTTCATCACCGTTCAGTATCATTGATCAGATGAAGAAGAAAAATGTCAACATATCAATGTGGGAATCCCTATCTATCCCAGGCCAAAGATATTTGTTACAAGCTGCCATGAAGGACTGGCCAACTTCGAATCAGCAAGTTCAGATGCAAGAGAAAGTGCTCACAAATCACCGCGATCGAAGGGAATCATGGAGGACAGCAAGGTAAAATGTTGAAGCCCCCTCCTTTATATGTTTCATTAATCATTGGAAATCAGTTAGTGCACAATTGCATGATAGATTACTGAGGCAAGTAGCTCGGTGATGCCTAAACAAATAGGCCGATCAAATTGCTAGGGCTGCAATGAAACCATATCCAAAGGGGTAGTGCAATTGGATGGGACAGCAAAGAAACAACAGCTTGGGGTGATTAGAAACTTGAGTCTTACCTTGCATGCATGTCCAAATGTTGTTGTTTTACAAGATGTATCGATCGAGACCTTCCACTACTCTTTGCCCTATGCTTGTCAAGGACTTCACACCAAGATTGGGGGATATTTGTCTGCTGATTGGTCACACATGCTTTGTTGAACAAGGTATGGAACTAAGGCTATAATCAGGTCTGAACCTATTGCAAAATTCCACATTGAGCCTTACACTACAAGTCGATCAACGCCAATTGTTCAAAGATCGATCAAGAAGACCACCCAAGCACCGATGAGGCTGACACCAAGATTGGAAGCATCCGGATCTAACTCTTGATGAATGGGCAAACAAGATACATGCATTTGATCCTTATCAAGAAGTGGAAGAATCTGAGCTAGGGGTCTATTGCATACATGAAGAAAATCAACCTATTCCTAGCATCACCAAGCCAAACCATGAAGATGACAATGAGGTATGGCAACTATTTTTTGATGGATCAAGGAGTAGACAAGGTGCAGGAGGTGGAGCCATGCTTGTTTCACCTCAAGGAGTAAATTACTATTCAGCTTTTAGATTTTAGTTTGCATGCTCCAATAACACTGCTGAATATGAAGCCTTGGTGCAAGGGATGCATTGGGCAATCAAGAAGAAAATAAAGAACTTGCAAGTCTTTGGTGACAGTGAATTGATTGTAAATCGGTCGTGGACAGCATGCTTTGCCAAGAATGATCTACTCAAAGCAAGAATAGGGTGTGGGACCTCATGGAAGATTTTGAGGGTTTTGCATCAAATCCATTCCGAGGAAAGAGAATCAAGCAAATTGGCACAGGCTTGCAGCGGTAGGGGCAGCCTTTGACATTGTGGAAAGCTTTCAAAAGGACAAGGTACAACCAAACATCCATGTGATTGTGAGGCCTTCGGTGCCAGATAACAATGTCAGTTGGCAAGTGTTTGAGAATGACCAGCAAATCATCCATTTCTTGCAAGAAAGAAGCTGAGTTCTCACTAAGAATCAAGAAAAGTTAGAACAACAAGATGGGTGACCAGTGGTACACCGAGAACTAACAAGCTGCCCAAGGGACTTATCACTTTGGAGTCCATTTTTAATCCCAATGATCAGGTTTAGAAAGGAGAAAGAAAACATTCGTGTCAAGAGAGAGGATTCAGGTATCCATCTTGGTAGAAGAGAACAAGCCATTGCAAATTGGAAAGATGACAACCAAGCAAGAAAGGTATGAGTTCATACACCGTGTGTCAAAAGTTCTCGACGTGTTTTCTTGGAGCTATGAAGACTTGAAAGGTTTCAATCCGAACTTAGCTCAAGCATACCATTGAATTGGATCCAAATACTAAGCCTCAGGTGCAAAACAAAGACCAGTCAATCCACACATGGAGCCTCTCATGAGGAGAGAATTGGACAAGCTGATTGAGTCAAGGATCATATTCCCAATCAAGCATTCTAGTTGGGTTGCCAACTTAGTTCCAGTCAGAAAGAAGAGTGGGGAGATCAGATTGTGTGTTGACTTCAGAGACTTGAATAGAGCCTTTCTCAAGGACCATTACCCACTCCCTTCCATGGAGAAAATCTTGCAAGTTGTGGTTGGCTCCGAGAGGTTTTCACTACTTGATGGCTACTCGGCTACAATCGATTATGGTGAAGGAGGAAGACCAGTTCAAGACAGCCTTCACAACCAAATGGGGAACTTTTGCATACAGGAAAATGTCATTTGGGCTGTCCAACGCTGGTGCTACCTTCCAAAGGGCAATGGACATGGCATTCAAAGGTTTGATTAACAACGTGGTGCTGATTTACCTTGATGATATCACTATTTTTCCAAAAATGCAGCAGACCACCTCTCTCATTTGAGGCAAGTTTTCACGAGGTGCAGGAGATTTGGAGTGTCTTTGAATCCTAAGAAGTGTATCTTTCTTGCACACCAAGGAAAGCTCCTTGGCCATATTGTCTCCAAAGAAGGATTAGCAATTGATCCAGAGAGGGTTGAAGCCATAAGAGCACTACCATTGCCAAGCCACAAGAAAGCCCTTAAGAGTTTCTTGGGAAGGATAAACTTTGTTTGGAGGTTTGTCCCAGATTTTGTAGCCCTTGTCAAGCCCATCACCAAAATGTTAAAGAAAAGCATGGCTTTCAAGTGGACAGCAGAAGGCAAGGAGAGTTTTGAAGCAATCAAAGAAGCCATTTCTCAAGCACCAACTCTCATCAACCCGAACTTCTCCAAGGATTTCATCCTCTATGCATTTGGAGGTAATGACACTATTTCTGCCATTTTGGTATAGCAGAACAAGGATAATGATGAGCAGCCAATTGCCTTCTTCAGCTAGAGCCTAGATGACTATGAGGTGAAGTAATCTTTTATTGAGAAGCATGTCTTGGCGTGAATCGAAGCTTGAAGAAATTCAAGCATTTAGTCTCGAAAAACAAGGTCCAGCTTGTTGGTCTCACATGTCTTTGGGGTTAAGGACTTCCTCCTCAATAAAGATTTGAATGAGAAAAGGGTAGGTTGGATCACCCATGTCATGGAGTATGACATTGAGATCAAGATCACCAAGCTGGTAAGAGGAAAGGATTGTGTGAGCAGCTGGTTTTGGGGAAGTAAAAATAAGTATGCAATGAAGAAGAGGCTATTTTGACAAGATCAGGGACAGCCATGAGCTAAGTGGCAATCAAGAAGAAGACAATGATGGCCCCACTCCTTGCTGGACCCAAGGTATTATACATTTCTAAGCACAGGGCTATGCCCCCCGGAGATGAACAAGACCCAAAGAAGACACTTCAGATTGCAGGCTGTCCCATATGCCATTGTTGATGGAGTTTTGTTCAAGAAAGATGTGAATGGAGTGCTGCTGAGATGCATTAGCACAAATCAGATTCATAGGGTGTTGGAAGAGTTCCATGGTGGACCAGCTGGTGGTCATTTTGCACCAAGAGTGACAACTCTAAAAATCATGAAGGCTGGTTATTATTGGCCTAAAATTTTCAATGATTGCTATGCATGGATCAAGAGGTGTAAGAATTGTGCATTCTTCACAGGAAAAGAGAGACTTGTTTCCCTTCCATTGCATCCAATCTCAGTTGACCAGCCATTCATGCAATGGGGTTTGGACTTCATTGGAGTCATTAATCCCAATTCAAGTCAAGGGCACAAATGGATTTTGACAGCCACAGACTACTTCACCAAATGGACTGAAGCAGTAGCACTCAAAGAAGCAAATGAGTCCAGCATCTTAGACTTTTATGAGGGGATAGCGACCAGATTTGGTATACCTGCTACAATAATCTCAGATAATGCATTGGCATTCATTGGATCCAAGGTGAGTGAGTGGGGTCATCAAGAACGGGATCTACCTAAGCACTTCATCAAACTATTACCCTCAAGGTAATGGCCGAGCCAAGTCTACAAATAATAACTTGTTGAGGATCATTAGGAGGACTCTTGATGAGAATAAGAGGTCTTGGCATACCAAACTGAAATCAGCCTTGTGGGGCGATAGGATAACTCCCAAGAGATCCACGAGTAACTCTCCATTCGGGCTTGTCTATGGAAGAGAGGCAATCTTGCCCATGTCACTTGAGTTGCCAACATTGGAACTCGTGAAGAAATTAGAGTTGCTTAGAGTTTGAGCCCATGGAGGTGAGATATGTAGAGTTGATGGAGCTGCGGGGAGGTCGAAATCGGCATCCCAAGCAATGGAAAAGGATCAAGCTTTGATCAAAAAGACCTTTGATAGGAAGGCCAAGGATAGATCTTTTCAAGTTGGAGATCTAGTGTTGAAATGGGATGTGGATAGAGCAAAACCGGGAAGGCATTCAAAATTTGATGCCATTTGGAGTGGCCCATACGTGGTCATGAAGTGCAAGAACAACAATGCTTTCCAATTGGCCTCATTGGATGGTGAAGAACTGCAGATTCCAGTCAATGGAATCTATCTCAAGCGTTACTTCTAGAGGGAAATTCACCACCTTGTATATATTAGATTAAATTTTCATTCCTCCAAGTGCTTTGCACATTTTTTTGTTGTAGGTTAGTTTGTTTTCCCTAAGTGCTTTGGCACACTTGTCATCCATGGAGATGTTTTGCAGTCCTTGCTTACATCAGGTGATATTCCATCTTCCTCCTTGCACATTCTAAGTTAGTTGGGATTCTAAACAAAATATTTGATGGCTCCATGCCCAATGGACTGCTTTCAAACTTACGGTACTTCATCTAGTAGGTAGATGACCCTCTCCGAGTCGCCAAAATTGTTATCCAAAATGGTGCCCTGCTCATTTTGTGGCTAACTCCTTGTGTTCTTGCCTCTCTTGTGCCTCGCCTACATTTTTGATTTTCGGAACTCAAGGCTTTCTGGAAACGGCACCATCAAATAGAGCTCTCTCTCAGATTTCCAGAAAGGTAAAGTTTTCCTCCTAACTCCTTATATTTTTCAAGTTATGGCTCGGCGGAGTTTTTGTGGGAAATTTTCCCATTTTGGAGGCCCGCAGCCAATAGGAAGCTGCCACGTGGCAGAGGAGTTCGGGGGTCGGAGGAAAATTTGAATTTTTCCAAGTATTTTGGTCGAAGGTTCAAATGGAAATTTTTGCCCGCGGGGCCCACGGACCAATCAGGTTGTGACACGTGTCACAAGGGAGGCGCAATAAAAAAATTGGCTAAGTGTTTTCCATGGGCAAATTTTTGAATTTTGGCCCGCGGCCAATAGGAACTCGACACGTGTCGAGGGAGGCTCGCGGGCGTCGGGGGCGAAATGGAAATTTTTGCTAAGTTTTGTAAAAGTTTCAAAGGCCAAAACCAGCCCACATAGCCCGCGCCCAATAAGAATGGGCCACGTGTCCGTTGGAGCCCGAGTGGCGGAGGAGAGGGTGAACTTTTCACTTAGTGATTTTTGCTGAGTTTTCAATGGGGCGAGTTGGGGGGTTGGCTCGAGCCAACCGGAGGAGGACACGTGTCCTAAGGAGAAGGGGAGTGTGGAGCTTGAGGCGGTTTTTGAAAATTTTGCAAAAGTTTTCGGCCAAAACTAAAAATTGAAGGAAGGGCCCGCGTCCCCTGTTAGCCATTCAAAAGCCGACACGTGTCCCTACCGGGTGAGCGCGGGAAAAAATGAAATTTTTCCCAAAGTATAAAAAGGTCAAATTTTCAAAGAAAAACCCGCGGAGAAGAAAGGAGAGAGAATTGCGTGATGAATCAGAGCTTGCCACATGGCATCCGACTAGCGGAGTGTGGGGAATTTTTGAAAATATTTCCAAAGACAAAAAAGAGGTAAAATTTGAAAAATTTCCCACCGATCCGTTTTTGGGCCGTTTTTGCCCTAAATCTTCAAACGATCATATCTTTTGATCCAGAGCTCGATTTTCACGTTCTTTATATCATTGGAAAGATGTTAAAATTATCTACATGATTCCATGGTCAATTTATAATTTTGGTTTAGTTTGGAGAGAGAAAATTCAAAAATGGTTCTGGTACGTGTCCATGGCTAGAAATGACATTTCAACAACCAAATTTAATACAGAATGGGTCGCATTCTTCTCTAATATGGTCAAAAATGATAGGGTATGGGTTTGTAATGTCCTCCATGCTGTTTTAATGCATTTTCCATCAATGAGGAATGGGTTCCCACGTTTTTTATGTTTTCTCTCTCTTGGGCTCGACCCATGCACTGTAAAATCCAGATTTGGCTCATTTCTTCAAGGTTGAACACTTTTTGGCATTGAAAACTTCTTCTTTCACCTCCGAAAGTGATAGTTGTAAGAATCGAGACCTTTTCACAGTTTGTAACAGGTTTATACCTCTTTGATGGTGGAATGCAAGAGATTTTTACATGGAATTGACAGTGTAAACTCGTGAATGCTTCCAGTCCTCTGTTGTATTGTTTTACTTCATTTTAAGACCTCTAATTACATCTATCAGCTTATGTATGTTTTCCCTTGTTGCATTTCATGAATTTGTGTCTATTTACATGGCAATCAAAATTTTACCACTCCTTTTGGTGCATCACCATCTTTAGTGTAGTTTCATTTTTGCATTTTTATCCCCGACTCCTTGCAATCTAGGGTAGAATTGGGATTTGAACCTCTGCAGTTGTGCAAATAATAGATCTAATCGAGGATTTTGAGGAACCAACCTCTAATCTGGAGATTCCTCTCTCATTTTTACAAGTCCCACACTTGGAGAGAGGTTTCAATGTTGTGCAATCACATTGGATGCCTAAAAATCAATTTAGAAACCTGATTTACATCCAAGGGTGCTGCTGATTTGCAACAACACATTCTTTGAAAAGTATGCCTTAACCTCCTTGTATCATACCTCTAATTAGGTCTCAACCATGCATGCATAGGATTATTTGATGACCGGTACAAACTATAGCATAACTAGGTGGATTCAAGCCTTAAAATGTTTGAAATCAATGAGTTTGACCTATCAAGATACTCCCTTCATAATTTCGAGCTTAGTATTGAGTCTAGACTCACCTTTTTCCATTTTCTCAATAAATCCTAAGGGTTTAACTTACAGGGCCCGAGAACAAGTATTTTTACTTACTAAATAGAATTTGTTCAACTTCAAATATTTTAACCTCCTCAAAAAGGTCCGTGCACATAGTAAAAATATTTCAAGCTTACCCGCAGCTATAGTCATTCACAATACCATAATTTTTCTCTTCTAGATACTTGCTTTATCTCATAAAACATGGGTTTACACCCACAGTCAGGGTTTCAAATGAACTAAAGGTAATATTCTCCCACTTCAAATTCTCTAAGAGGTCTGACATCAAAACTCCTACATGTTATTCATGTAAACCACCCTTCTTTGCTTGAATACTTCTCCAATAAAAATGTATTGACTTGAGTTATCTCATCTAATAAAGATCTAAAAGACCAATCACAAGTGGCTTTCACCAAATGATTTAACAAAAATAGAATTATTAAACCCTAATTGTAGAATAAATGATGTAAATTATGATATACAACTTCTAAGTACATTGTGACACAAGCAATAAAGCATGTAAAGTAGAAACCCTAAGCTCAAGAGATAGGTCAAGATACTTAGTTGATTTATAGCTAATGCTGGGACTAGTATAGATCGGGAAAAGCTGATGAACATGAAGTAAACAATGTCGTAATTACTCGTAATAAATTTTGCAATGCACAAACTAAGTTGGACATGGGCACTTGGACTAGGGAAAGGGTGCCTTGACTAGGGCAAGGGCACCTTGGAGCCGAAGATTGCTACTAGGCGCCCGTGACTACTCAAATGGTTAGAATCTGATTTTTACAAAGTGTCACAAATATATATTTTTGATCATATGTATGTCGCTCCTTAATCACCAAAGGTACCTAAAACCCGCATAAGATATGTTCACCTTTAAAACCCATAAAACCACATAAAATCTAAAAAATAAATATGTAATACAGGAATCCGATCGACCTCGATGGTCACCTAATAGAGTGAACTTACGACCGAACGATTCACTACACCTCGACTCCATAACATTTTTGTGATTTTGTGTAAGAATTGTGCCATAGGAAGCCCTTTTACAAGATGCACTAGATAACATGATATATTTTCTAGATAATGCAATTGTGTGTATAAAATAGAATGAATTTCCCCTTCTGATGTAGTGTATGCAGAAAATGTAGTCCCTTGTCCTTTGAGTGAATGGAAAATGGATGCTTTGAAGTTCTTTAAGTACATTTTGAGTGCAAGCTAAGGTGATAGTAAGTATTCTTAGAGCTTGGTCCTTTATTTTGATCTCGTGATTATGTATTTATATAATTCCTTTGGTTAAATTTGGTAATTAACAACAATGAAGGTCAACCCACGGGTATATAAGAGGCCCAAAAGATAAAAGAGGCCCCAAAATGAGTGAGTAAGGTGGGGAAAGGTTATGGGCACCCAGAGGGGACAAGTGCACGTGGGCACTAGATGTTGGTGTTTGAAGCCATATAAATATAAATAAGTAAAGTCATGACTCTGCTATAGGGTGTGTAACACCAAATTGAAAATAATAAACACATACAAGAAGCCAAAGGTAGTTGTTGATTACTAGTTTTCGACTTAGAAATCATGTAATTAATAACATGCTTTTAGGACCTCTAAATTTACCCAAGTGTATAATTTTGTGTCTACAACAATAACAGTAGTAGAAGTATCATAAATAAAATCGATGGTGTCAAATATGTACCATGAATACGCACAAAAATGTGAACTATTTGTATAATGGCCTCACATAACACAAATTAGAGAGAACATATCTCATATGGTCGTGGTGATTCACGAAAATACACTAAATCCTCACCAAAAGAAGTAGAAATGACATGATGTGGCCAGCCAAATGATGACTTATATGAGGAAGTAAGCGAAAAATTGCGGTGCTCACGAAGATGATGTTGTTCTAGTCTCCTAAACATTGAAGCCATCAAATAATGTTTAGTTGATTGACTCTAGCACTAAAAAGCACATTACAAGTGATAGGAAGCTATTTGATTCATTGACTAATCGACCCACTGAAGATCATGTTCAAATTGTAGTAATGCGAGTATGTTGTAGAAGGAATATGCAATGTCACCATTCCTCTTGAGATGAGAAGTTGTACTCTCACAAAGGTGTTCTATTTTTGTACTTGACCAAAATAATAATTTTTATCCGTTAACTATTTTTTTTTTTTTTATTATTGGCAAATAGTTTTTTGAAAGGGACTATACCCTTGTACAGCAAGGCTCAGAAGCCAGAATAGGAAAATAAAGCTCGAAAAAAAGGATCAACATCCTGATATAACAATAAGGACCAAGTGCAGAACGCAGTCTGCAAAGAAACAACCAGCAGCAACACAACAGCAAATAAACACCTGCTGGACAGTGATCAAACAGCAAACACGCAGTGGTCCGGCCACAAAAATGATAACAATGTACTCCGGCCGACCACTAACGGAGAAAACATCCAGACGATCATCACAAAAGAGCCCAACAAAAACTGTCAAGGAAGGAACCAGCAAAAGCAAACCAGCTGCAACAAAACAGCAACAAAACAACAACACAACCTAGCTTAAGAATCGCGTAGAGTGAGCCATATGCCAAAATGTAGCAATAATAGCGCCCAAAAAGACAAGAATCAAATCTTGTCCGATATGGTGGGGGATTTAGATTTGGCATTACCCTTCTTTTTCCGATCCACCACTGTCCATTCCTGATTTCCCACATCCACTACAGTCGGAAAAACTGCAATAGGTTTGATGGGGGAGTGACCCAAATGGGAGGTCGGAATATCATTAATCACTGAATCAATGACTGTAAAGAATAATCTGGAGGCTTCTCTGTATTGGTCTGTGAATCAACCATGATGGGTGAGTTAGCTTGCAGGGGGGCACTCGATTCCTTAGCCGGATCTGAGTCGATTGTAAGATGTTCAGGTAGAGAATCCCTCCACCAGGCTGTTTTGGTCTTACGTTTGGAGTGTTCACAGTCATCTGAGACATGACCAGTTTGGAAGCAACGCCTACATCTGAAGGCAAGTCTCTCATAGTCTATCCTCTGCACCCAGAGCCTGGCTCCAATCTGTAGATTGATTTCTGCTGGTAAACATTTGGAGGTATCGAGATCAACCAGGATTCGAGCATAAGTAGTATGGGTTTGAATGGAGGTCTTATCATCGACTGCTACACATGAGCCTAAAGTATCCCCTATAGCAATGAGACAAGATCTGTTCCAAAGCTGCAATGGGAGTCCTGGTAGACGAACCCAAATCGGGTAGGTATCAAAAGACTCCTTTAATGGGTCGAAAGATGGATACCATGGTTTGGACATAAGCCCATGTTCCCCCCAAACCCAATGTTGACTAAAAATTAAATCCCTATCTTCAGGGGTTTCAAAGACAAAGAATGAAGTAAGCTTTAGCACAAGGATAAAGCTCAATCTTACCTTGTATTTTTTCTCTCCATCTCTGGGCTATCCACTCATGAAGCTGAGAAAGCTTAGGCCAAAATTTGTGAAATCTGCATATGAGCCCCAGTTGGGAGAGATTTTCCTCCTCCTTAAGAACCTTTAGAAGTAAATCCTCTTCGATTTTCAGCGTTGGGACCTCCTGGGAGGGTTTTAAGAGCTCATTTATGACATTCTCCTTCTGTTTGGAGACCGCTGAAGCATAAGATCCAGACCTATTGTCGTTGTTTTGTTTGTCCTGGTTCTGGCTTACCCCTGTACCTCTTCCTCCATCACCAGATCCACTCTTAGTCTCTTGCAACCTGCAGTTACCAGTATTGAGTTTTAAAGGAGATAATGAATCTTTGACTGAACCATCTTTACCTGTCCCATGAGTGAACACCCCTGTTTTGATATGGGGGTCTTGGTTAGTATTGAAAGCCATACCAATCCATGAGATTGGTGCTTTATTTTCCTCTACATTTTTGCATCCGCCTCCCACAGATACCACTGGTTTCTCGCCGCCATTAATAGGGACCTCATTTCGAATTTCTGAGAGGGGCGAACCTCTGGCAATGCTCGTGCCTCCTCGAACCCTTTTTTTAGATGAAGCCCGCGTAGAAACCATGGAATAGCCGCGGAACAGCCGCGGAGCAATCTCGGAGCAATATCTCGTAACTATTGATGTAGAGTATACCTTCAAAATCACTCACTCAACCAGATTAGATTGGTTAGACAACTCAAAATTGTCCCCAAACTTGTAAAATCTCATTTTTTCAATGTAAGGTAAAACTTAAAATATGATCTTTTGCCTTCAAATGCTAAAAATAGAGTTTTCAAAGCTTGAATCATGTTCACTATCCTCTAAACCTACTAACTCAATCATCAAATTGGTTAGAATTGCATGAAATAGTCAAATTTCTCCTCCTTAGGAAAACTTGCCTCTTTTAGCTTTTCAAAGGCAAGGTGTCTAGTGGGTTATAGGTTGGAGCATTATACAAATCACGAAGTAAAATAAATTCATTTTTGAACACCCTTTTCCATCCTCCGGTGTGGATTAAAGTTTTTGGCATAACTACCAAAGCGGTTCATTTCTCTTAAATTCACCTTCTAGTCCTATTTCACTTTACTAGCCTTGCCCTAGGATAAAAACAAGTATAAATTTTAGTATATGACATCAATTCATAAAACAATATGTTTTTGACCACCTATCTAGGTCTTCTTCTTATAGTAAAAATTTCACATTTACTTTCTTTGAAGAGTATGCCTTAACCTCCCTATATCTCTGTCCTCTAATTAGGTCTTAACCATGCATGCACATGATTGTTTAATGACTAGTAAAAATGTAGCATAACTAGGTGGATTCAAGCCTTAAAATTTTTGAAATAAATGAGTTTGAGGTATCAAGATACTCCCTTTATAATTTTAGAGCATAGTATTGAGTACGAGTTACCTTTTTCATTTTCTCACTAAACCCTAAGGGTTTAATCTACAGTGTCTCGAGAACAATATTTTTTCTTAGTAAATAGAATATTTTCAAATTCAAATCTTTGAACCTCCTCGAAAATGTCTATGTACATAATCAAAATCTTTCAAGCTTACTAGCAGCAATAGTCATTCACAACACCACCAATTTTCTCTTCTAGATACATGCTCCTTCTCGTAAAATAGGGGTTTACACCCACAATCGGGGTTTCAAACAAACTAAAGTTAATATGCTCCCATTTCAAATCCTCTAAGTGGTCTAACATCACAAATCATACCTCCTATTCACGTAAACCACCCTTGTTTGCTCGAATACTTCTCAATCAAAATTGTATTAAATGAGTTATCTCTCAAATGATAAGTTACAAAGTTCCTCAATCTTATTCACTTCCTAGCATCACAAGTTTACACAAATCTTTTAAAATATTGCATGTAAATCATTCTTAAAAGATTTTGTACCAAAATTAATCATCCTAAATTTAAATTCTCATTTCAAAGGTAAACTTCAAGAACTCATGCACATATTTCCAACAATTTTCTCAAGTTTTTTTGCAAACAAGAATTAGTAACTATTCTTAGAGCTTCTAATTTCTTATTTCCTTGATTGATCAATGAATCCAAACACTTACAAAATAATCAGTATACCTCCTTGTCTCGATTTCTTTCATAACTAACTTCTAGGGCCAAGAACCAAGATTACAAGTGGAGGTTACAATACAAGAAAAGAAGCTTAAAGAAGGTTAAGGAGTGACATGAGCCCATATGACATCATGATGAGGCTACAAGGTCATAGTATAACCTAAAAGAATATAAAAATTCTTGAAAGACACTTTTAAACCTCTAAACCTACCTAAGAAATCAAAAATTGGCTTAAGAAGATTCAAATTTTCAAATATGCAAAATGGAAGGAAACTCCATGATCTAAAATTTTTACCGCTAGAGCACTACAAAACAACATGAGATGATCACTACGAAATTTTAATAACTCCTAGACACCTAAAAAAACAAAAATGTGTCATGGCATGCTAACCTAGCCTTAAGATTGATGCTCCTACATCATGCTCCCAAGGAAAAGAGAATTCTTCCCATGATACTTTTTCTTGCAAGATTATTTTCTTTCTTCCTTTGATTATTGTTACACATGATCTCCTGAGAGTACTCCTTGACTGATTTTTTTCTTCAAGTGTTTCTAGTAACTATACCATACTCCTTGCAAGTCTTCTCATGCCTAAATCGGTTACCTTCATGAGTCCATTAACTATATTAGGATTGTATACTATCATTTTCACCTTTTGACTAAGATTATACACTTGGTTCATTCCCACATGTGATGGTTCTTCATGTTCTTTGAATATTAAACTATGCTTGACACCTTTCTTTCGGCTCTTCTTGATTCGTTTCACCTTCAAGATTGAGAAATTGTGGCTTTTTCTTGAGGTATTCACCTTCATCTACCGCACCTGCATAAACAACACTAGAAGAAAGATTAGTTTACAAATTCAGAGTTTCTTATCCATTCTTGACCTTCATCTCCTCTTCATACTTTCTCTCCTCTTGTTTTTGTAGTCTTATGCCTTCTTGAACTATTTGTGGACACCTCCCATGACTATTTTCTTCCCTTACTAGGTTTGATTGCTTCATCTTCTCATCATGTTCTGAGTTAGATCCATTCTTGGCTATCTCTACTAGCTGATCACTATCCTCACTCTCAGTATGATCTTTTGATCCTCCTTCTTCACCCTTCTCACTCATTTTACTTTACATGTTTCCTTGGTATTCCTTATCTCCACTTATTCATTCCCACATCTTCTTAATTGTACCAACTTTGTGTTCTTTCACATCATCCTCTTCTTCCTACTGAAATAATTCATTCAATCCTTTAAACATCACTCTAGGGTGATCTTCATGCATCCTTTCCTATCCTTTAGTGTATTTTTGTATGTCTAACCCCATCCTTCAAAAAAGTGTATGTGTTTTCCCATCCATCATGGATGGCTTTTCTATCAAATTTCCATGTTCTTCCCAACAAAAAATGGCATGCATCCATGGGAAATATATCACATAAAATATGATCATGATATCTACCAATTTGAAAATTAACTAAACATTGATGACTCACCAACACCTGATGATATCTCTGAACCCAATAAACTTTGTATGGATTAAGATGCCTCATTTTTTTCAACTCTAGCTTTTCAACCATCTTAGAGGAAATTAAGTTATCAATACTACCATTATTAATGATGAGTTTGCAACATTTACCTTTTTCTTTACATATGGTTTTGAATAAATTCCTACTTTGAACTAGTCCTTCACGCCTTCTACTTGAACTCATTAACACTCTCCTCATCATTAATGCTTCTCCAGTTTCAAGTTCTTCTCCTTGAGTTACTGAACTCACACTTTCTTTTTCTTCACCTTCCACAACCTGATTTCTTGCTTCTCCTCTAATGCTGTTCATTTGTGAATTCTCTGGACACTGATATACCTTATGACCTGCATACCTATTGCATTGAAAACATCTTCCTATAAATTCTACTCTCCTCCATCCATACTTACTTATCGTAGCACGTTGTCCTTATCGACTAGACTCTTTACTTGTTTGTCTTTTCTCTTGTTGTTGTTCCTTTCCTTATTTTTACATTGTATGTCTATTTCCACTTCCTTTGTACTCTCTAACATGCTGCATTTTCCTTCTATTCAACATATCTTCGGCCTTCAATGCCAACTAATAAACACTCTTCTAGTGTTCTAGAACTAGCAAGGCTTAATTCATCTTATATATTATACCTTAACCCATTAAGATACCTAGAAATTTTTTCCACATCATCCTCTATATGACCTAATATGATACTTAATTTATTAAATTATTTAGTATATTCTTTCACACTTAACTCTTTTTTCCTCAAATTATGAAGTTTCCTATACAAACTAGTCATGTAATCACTAGGCAAGAACTTACCTTTTAGTTTAGCTATCAATCTATCCCATGATCTGATCCTAGCCTTGTTTTGCTTTACTCTTTCCTCTTGTGTGTAATCCCACCAAAAATTTGCATGTCCCTTCAGCTTGGTTCTAGAAAATTTCACATGTTGATCCTTAGGTATGTTCTCAAAATCAAAATATTTATCAATCTCACATATCCAGTCAAGTATCTCTTCACCATCTAGGTTTCCTACATACTCTAGAATCCCCATCTTAGGACTTATTCCTCACCCTCCTAATGCTCTCAAAAACCTCTCAAATATATTCTCTTCCTCATATATTTCTTCCTCAACTGATTCATGTGTTATTTGAGTTGTTTCTTCTTCTTGGTCACTTAATTCACATGTCTCTACTTCTCTCCTCTGTTAGCCTCCACTGCTACAAGCCTAGCATCATAATTGATTATCATATTTATTAATTCTTGAAGGATGACTTCACCTATCTACGGTGTAGCTTATCTCTCTTTCTCTCTACGCTTGTTGCTTGCTCTCTCCCCGCTTGGATTCCTTGTTGGATTCCTCCTTGGTAGCATCTTATTTCTCTTGATCAAATACTTGCTTGAACTTGTTTTATTCTCCAAACTCCTTATTCTTTCAACTTCTTAGATAACTAGCATTTTTTATGATACCAAATGATGCAGAGCATACCTTCAAAATCACTCACTCAACAAGTTAGAATGGTTAGACAACTTATAACTGTCCTTAAAATTACAAAATCTCACTTTTTTGTCAATGTAAGATAAACCTTCAAATATGCTCTTTTGCCTTAAAATGTTAAAAATATCTTGTTAAAATCTTGAAGCATGTTCACTATCCTATAGCCCTGATAACTCAATCATCAAATTGGTTGGAATTGCATGAAATAGTAAAATTTGTCCTCCTTAGGCAAAACTTCCTCTTCTAGCTTCTCAAAGGCAAGATGTATGTTGGGTTATAGGTTGGAGACTTCTACAAATCACACAAGAAAAATGAAATAATTTTTGAACACCCTTTTCCATACTTCAGGTGTGAAGTAAAATGTTTGGCACAACTCCCAAAGAAAGTGTCCTTTTCTCTTAACTTCACCTTCTAGTCCTATTTCACCTTACTAGCACTGTCCCAAAAAAATAGATATAACTTTTGGTATATGACTTCAAATCACAAACCAATTGGTGTTTTTACCACCCATTTGGGTCTTCTTCTTGTAGGAAAAATTTCACATTTACTTTCTTTGCAAAGTATGCCTTAACCTCTCTATCCCATACCTCTAATTAGGTCTCAATCATACATGCACATGATTGTTTGATGACTGGTACAAACTATAGAATAAATAGGTGGATTCAAGCCTTAAAATGTTTGAAATCAATGAGTTTGAGGTATCAAGATACTCCCTTGAGAATTTCAGAGCATAGTATTGAGTATAGACTCACCTTTCTTCATTTTCTCACTAAACCCTAAGGGTTTAACCAGCTGAGAAGAGTATTTTTTCTTAATAAATAGAATTTGTTCAACTTCAAATCTTTAAACCCCTTCGAATTTTTTTTTTTGCACATAGTCAAAATCTTTCAAGCTTAGTAGCAGCTATAGTCATTCACAATACCACAAATTTTCTCTTCTGATACCCGCCTGTCTCGTAAAATAGGGGTTTACATCTACATCGGGGTTTCAAACAAAGTAAAGGTAATATGCTCCCACTTCAAAGCCTCTAAGAGGTATTAAATCACAAATCCTACCTGCTATTCATGTAAACCACCCTTCATTTCTCAAATGCTTCTTCAATCAAAATTGTATTAACTCGAGTTATCTCTCAAATGATAAGTTACATAGTACCTCAAGGTTATTCACTTCCTAGAATCACAAGTTTAAACAAAACTTTATAAAGATTGCATGTAATTACTTAAAATATTTCTTACCAAAATTAATCATCCCATATTGAAATTTTCATTTCAAAGGTAACCTCTAAGCACTTATGCACAAATTTGCAACAATTTCCTCAAGTTTGTTTGTAAATAAGAACTAGTAAATATTCTTGTAGCTCATAATTTCTTCTTTACTTGATTGATCAATGAATCCAAACACTTATAAAATAGTTTGTATACCTCCTTAGCTCGAGTTATTTCATAATTGACTTCTAGGGTCAACAAAGATTACAAGTGGAGGTTACAATACAAGAAAATAAGGTTAAATAAGGTTAAGGAGTTACATGAGCCCATAGGACATCATGATGAGGCTCCAAGATCATATTATAACCTAAAACAATCTAAACATGCTTGAAAGACACTTTTAAACCTCTACACCTACCTAAGAAAGCCAAAATTGGCTAAAGAAGATTCAAATTTTCAAATATGCAAAATGGAGGGAAACTCCATGATTTGAAATTTTGACCTCTAGAGCACTACAAGACAACATGAGATTATCACTATGAACTTTTAATGACTCCTAGACACCTAGCAAACCAAAAATGTGCCATGACATGCTAACCTAGCCTTAGGAGTAATGCTCCCGCATCAACTATTTGATCACAAGCTCAAGGTGGAGTTCCTCGTTCGAAAGGCATCTAATCATGTTTGATCTCACCAAAACGTATGATACTTGCTAGAGAATTTTTTAAGGATCAATTATTTACATTAGATGCATTTTCATCCTTTGCAGTTGCTTTATCTTCCTCCATAGTGGAGTCTACTGCACTCTGGCATTATCGATATGGGAACTTTTCTACCGGCTTCCTCTATCATCTTAGTTCTAAGAAGATGGTACGAGGGCTTCCTCCACACTCACATTCACCGCGCCACGTCACTGCCACCTGGGCGAGTAAAAACACCACCAAAATATTCAGCACTAAATTCTTGACCTCCTCCATTCCTTTGCCACCTCACTGCCACCTCAGCGCCACATGTACGAGCCACGTTTTTGGCGAATGTCAAAAAAGGTGGTATTTTAGATTGGGACTAGGTGTCGTCCATTCACCGCGCCACCAGTTGTAGTTCATTCCACCGCCATTCATTGAATGCACACCCACCAGATGTTAATGCGTGTGCCTTGGTATACTTGAACTCGCCACCGCCAAATTGCGCATCGATTTCGGGGAAAATGGGAACGGAGCACATTCATTGTTGTTTTCGGCCTGTTCATTTGCAGAACGCCAGCGACCATTTCTCCTCGCCTTGCAGATCGGTGGTTGCGTGGGTTTTCTCCACTCCTGACCAACTTCTTCCTCGGCAATGGCTCAGCCTGTGACGAAGATGAGAAGAAAATGCAGAGGTGAGAGGGTTCTCATTCAGGCAATGATCCTTAGTGTTTTTAAACACTGCACTATTATGGAAAGTTTGTTGTTTGCCATTCAGCAAAAGAAATTTATTTTTTCATTTGTCATATTTTACAAATCCAAGCGTAAAATCGTTGGTTTATTGATTTATTTCCTGTGCAATCGCTGGTTTAGGCCATTTCCAAGTATTTGTGCCAGTCTCGGGTTTCAATCCAAAAGAGTAACTTTTCAGTCTAAAAAATAACAATATCCCCCAGGGTATACCGCCAGTGGCCATGCGTTTTCAACTTGGGTTAATGTCACTTTCTGCTGGTTACTAATTACTGTTAATGGGATTCCTTAGTGCTGGTTACTAATCCTAAGTGAGTAATTTACATGATGCAAATCAATACAGTCTACAATAATCACCCCATTCTTCTCGTCACTCTATTTAAAAAGATATGAGATAGAGACCATTGGGTAGTCCAATCTTTCACCGTGCTACGTGTTGCAAATTTTTATCTCTGGGCTGATGTTATAGTTTTGTTACATGAACTGTATTCAATTCATATCCTAGTATATATTTCATTTTTTCCAGTATTCCAAGCCAGTTCAATCCGTGCTAATAGCATATTTGCACTTTCACCAATATCCAATCAATGTAATTTCTGCTTCACCTCTTAGTGTAATTTTTTCTTCACCTCTTAGTGTATAGTCCTCAGTATGCTTGCTCCCTTAAGTTTGATATCATCAATTCTGACTCTCCTTATAATAGATGACAAATTAGAACCATGATGTGAATATGAAGTTTGCGAAGAAACATGTATCGACATACTATTTTGGGAAGCATCTGCATATGTAAGAATGTACCGGTATGGAGACCAGCAACTCGTAGAAGAGGGAGTGATAAAACTACTACAACAAAAAATAAGCAGTGAACTTTGAGAGATGAGATATATGTGCCCCCAATATCCCTTAAATTAAAATCAGCACCAATATCCAATCAGTGTAATTTCTGCTTCACCTCTTAGTGTATCCAATTGTTTTCTTTTTGTATCAGTACCCAATTGTTTTTTAAAGTACTTAGCAGCATTACCTCATCATTGGACTTAATGTAATCTATTTTCTAATACCCAATTACCCGTTTAAGCAATTTCTGGTGATCAAAGCGATGATTTCTAGCAATACCCAGTATGGTTATTTTCTGATTTCCCAGACCAGATTATTGAATATTTTCTTTGTCTAATTATAGACAGATATTTATGGACAGAACCAATTTAGATAATAGGAAAAAATATTGCA
Source organism: Taxus wallichiana var. yunnanensis (assembly GCA_018340775.1). Classification (NCBI taxonomy): domain Eukaryota; kingdom Viridiplantae; phylum Streptophyta; class Pinopsida; order Cupressales; family Taxaceae; genus Taxus; species Taxus wallichiana. The sequence continues at coordinate 615,024,212 of CM031244.1, forward strand.
AATTGTAGAGGGTTGGCATAAAAGCTCACCACCAGAGATAAGATCTCAGTTGCTGCATACAAATGTCTTTCTTTCTATGGAATTTTATTGCTCAAAATGGTTATCTAGCTTAAAGTGTCTTCTTGGTTTCAGCATGGGCCCAATGCCTTTTTTGGCTTTCAAAGTTTGAAGATAACTTTCATCATTTTTGGCATTACCACTCTCTGTTACTGCCATTTACATTTTTTTCTGTTGTAATTGCTCACTTCTTTATTAGCATTCTCTTGATCTTTAGTCTAAATGTTTCAAGTGTCTTCCCTGGTTCATATATACATGTTGCTCCAACAGGCTGCATTGCTGGAATGCATTGCACCGGTTGTGGTGCACCCTATCTTTGCACAGTCACTGCACCACGTCACTGCCACGTGGGTGAGTAAAAACACCACTAGAATATGCAGCACTAAATTCTTGACCTCCTACATTCCTTTGCCACCTCATTTCCAGGTCACTGCCACGTGTACGAGCCGCGTTTTTGGGGGATGTCAAAATTGGCATTGTTTTTGGTTGGGACCAGCTGTTGTCCATTCGCCGTGCCAGTTGTAGTTCAACTAGAGACAATTATATGAATGCTCACCCACCAGACATTAATACGCCAGCCAGAGTTTATGGAACCTGCCACCGCCAAATCTAGCATTGGGATTTCACGCAAAATGGAAACGGAGCACATTCAATGTTGTTTTCGACCTGTTCATTTGCAAAAATCATGCGACCATTTCTCCTCACATTTCATGGCGGTGGTAGCATGGGTTTTCTCCACTCCTGAACTGCACCTTCCTCGCAATGGCTCGGCCTGCTTTGAAGATGAGAAGAAAACGCAGAGGTGAGAGGGTTCTCATTCAGGCAATGATCCTTAGTGTTTTTAAACACTGCACTATACATATTAACATAAGTTTGATTGTATACATAGAACAATGGAAAGTATTCTGATTACATACGCAAAATTTATATCGGTATTCTGATTACACCGCCAAATAGTGTGTAAAATATAGAGCATCATCATATTGATATATTAACATAAGTTTAATTGTATACATAGAACGATGGAAAGTATTTTGATTACATACGCAAAATTTATATCAGTATTCTGATTACACCGCCAAATAGGGTGTAAAATATAGAGCATCATCATATTGATATATTAACATAAGTTTAATTGTATACATAGAGGGCTGGAAAGTATTCTGATTACATACGCAAAATTTATATTACACTATATAACTTTAGAGACTACATAGGAAGACTTCGGTAAATACATCTAGCAAAATGGTATCACCAAAAAAATTACTACCATCATCATATGGGGTAATAAACATTGTTTGCGGGCACATGTTCAATATATTAGTTAGTATAAGTAATATTGCCCTCTTTCAATATTGCTTTTGGATTTTCTTTTCCTGCTGATACAGTGTTGTTCAATTGCCAAAAAAAGGGATTTAGAATCCTTTTGTGAGCATTTGGTTGCCAACCGATAAAGGATCTTATCCCCATGCTGAAAAAGGATTTGGTTGTCCGCTTGATAAGGGATTTTCCCTATTGTTGACAAAGGAGTTGGTTGCCCTGCTCAAGCTTGCATCCATGGTAGCATTACAAATGAACTACTAGGATCTGCTTGAACTTGTACAAAGTAAATGAAATGAAGAAAACAAAGCAGAGGTAAATGAAGAAAACGCAGAGGTTGTGCAGGTCAAAGCATATAACTGTGTCCCACTTTTTTGTAGTTTTTGTACTTTCAGCAAACTATGTCTAACACCCAAAACATTACCAAACACATATAAAATGACCAAACATGCATTTTTAAGAGGCTATAAATACCAAGGTGCAGGGCATCCAGAATTTACCTGATTTTTTAAATTTTTATATTATTTTTAACTATTTATTTACTAGTCATATTTTAAAATATTTATGGCCACAAAGTGGGACACACTTGTATGCTTTGACCCGCCTCCCATAGATTGAATTAAGGTCTTGGGATAGGATTCCAGTGGCAGTCAGGCCAACAGCAGAAGGTGCTTTTCTATACTATCTTAAAGCTTTGAATTCTGATATTTCTATGTTAATTCAATCTATGGGAGGCACAACCTTACCTGCTGCTTATAGTATTGCCATTAGAGCTGAAAACTGTCTTATTCAAGCTGGTAAACTGGCTCCTAGGCCCCCAATGCCATTATATCCAAGTTTAGAGAGCCCAAGTACTAGCCAAGCGCCTGTCTTAGCTCCTATTCCCACCCCTAGAAATCAAAGTTCAAATGAAGCTTCTACTTCATCCTCTAGTGCTTCAAATGAACTCCAAGAGGTCATGAAACAATTGCAAAATTTGGGAAATGAGCTGGTTACTATCAAAAGACAGCAAGCTCAAAGTGCTAGGCCATATCAGCCTCAAGCTCAGCCTAACAGGCAGCCATATCAACCTCAAAGACCACCCAATCCAGCTGCAAATCAGAATCAAGCAAGGCCTCCTGCCAACAGACCATTTCAGCCCTATAATCCCAATGTTGCATCCACATCCAGAGCTTTGGTGCCAGTCCAAAATAATATGGCCCAAGAATATGATTGGTGTTTCCCGTGCAGTCAGCCACATAACCAATCAATGTGCTTTAACGGTGCATTAAATCAGGCCCTGATGGTGCAAACCATTGGTGGGTCGCAAGAGTCCAGCCATGAAGGAGATCATCATAGGAAGCACCTCAAAGAAGGGACATCTCCGAACGAAACTAATCTTGTCAATTGGCAGGCTGAGGATTTCTGTGGTATGAATCAAATACCATCTCAAAGTGTTGCAGCCAACACAAGGTCAAAGAGGAGAAATTTGGGTGAAGAACAGCCATTGGCTTCGAGTAATCCACAACCTTCTACCACTCCACAAGCCGCTGGCAAGCAAACTGTAGTTCCAAACATACAAGGAGCATCCAAACCAGCTCCTAAACCAACTCAGATGCCAGCTGCTGCCACTCATTTGCAAGGAACGAATGTGCAGGCCAAGGGACAGCAGAGGGATACTTCATCTCCATTTAGTATCATTGATCAGATGAAGAAGACAAATGTAAACATATCCATGTGGGAATCACTATCTATCCCAGGACAAAGAGATTTTCTACAAGCTGCCATGAAGGACTGGTCAACTTCAAATCGGCAAGTCCAATTGCAAGAGAAGGTGCTCACAAATGCTGCCCAGCCTGAAGGAAATCATGGAGGACAGCAAGGTAAAATGTTGAAGCCCCCTCCATTTTATGTTTCATTGATCATAGGAGATAAGTTGGTGCATAATTGCATGATCGATTCGGGAGCAAGCAGTTCAGTAATGCCCAAGCAAATAGCTTGATCGCTAGGACTCCAATATGAAGTCATCTCCAAGGGTGTAGTGCAATTAGATGGGATAGCAGTGACAACGGTTGGAGTAATCAAAGGATTGAGCCTCACACTGCACGCATGTCCCAATGTAATAGTGTTACAAGATGTGTCAGTCATAGACCTGCCACCACTCTTTGCATTGTGCTTGTCAAGAGACTTCACTGCTAAAATTGGAGGCTATCTTTCGGCGGATTGGTCACACATGTTGTTCAGAACAAGGTATGGAACCAAAGCCACAATCAGGTCTGAACCTATTGCAAATTTTCATATTGAGCCTTACACTCCAAGCCAAATCAATACCAATTGTTCAGCGTTTGATCAAGAAGATTATCCAAGCACTGATGAAGCTGACACCAAGGTTGGAAGCATCCCAGATTTGACTCTCGATGAATGGGCAAGCAAGGTACATGCTTTTGATCCCTATCAAGAAATTGAAGAATCTGAGCTGGGAGTCTATTGTTTACATGAAGAGAATCAACCTATCCCTAGCATCACCAAGCTAGATCATAAAGACAAGAATGAAGTATGGCAATTGTTCTTTGATGGATCAAGGAGTAGACAAGGTGCAGGAGGAGGAGCTATGCTCATTTCACCGCAAGGTATAAGGTATTACTCAGCCTTTCGTTTCCAGTTTGCATGTTCAAACAATACAGCTGAGTATGAAGCCTTAATTCATGGATTGCACTGGGCAAGGAAGAAAGGCATCAGGAATTTACAAGTGTTTGGTGATAGTGAGCTGATCGTAAACCAAGTCAAAGGAAAAAATGCTGCCAAAAATGATCTGTTGAAGAACTACAAAAATCGGGTATGGGATCTTATTGAAGATTTTGAAGCTTTTAGCATCATTTCCATCCCAAGAAAAAGAATGAAGCCGCTGACAGACTGGCAGCAATTGGGGCTGCGTTTGATGTTGTAGAAAGTATCAAAAGGGAGAAAACTCAGCCTCATATCAAAGTGGTTGTGAGACCAGCTATTCCAGATAACAACACAAGTTGGCAAGTCTTCGAGAATGATCAGCAGATTGTTAATTTCCTGCAAGAAGAAGCTGAGTTCTCCATGAGAAATCAAGACAAGCTGGAACAGCAGTATGGTGACCAAGTGGTGCAGCTGAGGACTAACAAACTGCCAAAAGGCCTCATAACCTTGGAGTCAATATTCAACCCGAATGATCAGTTCCAGAAGGAGAAAGCGAGCATTCAAGTAAAGGGTGAAGATTCAGAGCCTATTTCAGTGGAAGAAGGCAAGACATTACAAATTGGCAAAGTAAGTACTCCACAAGAGAAATCTGATTTTGTTCAGCTTTGTCAAGAATTCCCAGATGTTTTTGCTTGGACTTACAAAGATTTAAGAGGTTTCAACCCAAATTTGGCACAACATACTATTGAGTTGGATCCGGAATCCAAGCCTGTCAGGCAAAAGCAAAGGCCAGTAAATCCTCATATCGAACCTCTCATGAGAAAAGAGTTAAGTAAGCTCATTGAGGCTAGTATCATCTTTCCCATCAAACACTCAAGTTGGGTTGCAAACTTGGTGCCGGTAAGAAAGAGAAACGGAGAAATAAGATTGTGTGTGGACTTTCGCGATCTAAATAGAGCATCACTCAAAGATCATTATCCGCTTCCATCAATGGAACAAATATTGCAGGTTGTAGCTGGTTCAGAAAGGTTTTCATTGCTAGATGGATATTCAGGCTATAATCAGATAATGGTGAAGGAAGAAGATCAATTCAAGACGGCCTTCACTACAAAATGGGGCACATATGCTTACAAGAAGATGCCATTTGGACTGTCAAATGCCGGAGCAACATTTCAGCGAGCTATGGATATGGCGTTCAAAGGCTTGATCAACAAGATAGTGCTGGTATACCTAGATGATATCATTGTCTTCTCAAAGAATGCAGCAGACCATCTCTTTCACCTCAGACAAGTGTTTCAGAGGTGTAGAAGGTTGAGTGTCATTGAATCCAAAGAAGTGTGTATTCTTGGCACACGAAGGCAAATTGTTGGGCCACATTGTCTCTAAGGAAGGGCTAACAATTGATCCTGAAAGGGTTGAAGCCATCCGAATGCTTCCATTGCCACACCACAAGAAATCTCTCCAAAGCTTCTTAGGAAGGATAAACTTTGTCCGCAGATTTGTGCCTAATTTTGCCACTCTTGTGAAGCCTCTAACTATGATGTTGAAGAAGAGTCTGGCATTCAAATGGACAGCAGAAGGCAAAGAGAGTTTTGAAGACATCAAGCATGCAATATCACAAGCTCCAACTCTTATCAACCCAGATTTCTCAAAGGACTTCATGTTGTATGCGTTTGGAGGATCGACACAATCTCACTATCTTGACACAATTTGAATAGAGAAGGTTGAAACAGCCCATAGCATTCTTCGATCAAACCTTGGAAGATTACGAAATTAAGTATTCTTTCATCGAAAAGCATGTCCTGTTTGTCATCGGGAGTTTGAAGAAGTTCGGGCATTTGGTCTCAAACAATAAGATTCAACTGCTAGTGTCTCATGCTGGTGTCAAGGACTTCCTCCTAAACAAGGATTTAAATGAGAAGAGAGCAGGTTGGATCACTCGGGTGATGGAATATGATATTGAAATCAAAGTGACCAAGCTGGTTCGTGGCAAAGGCTTGTGTGAGCAGCTCGCTTCCAAACAACCAGACGAGTCAAAAAGTGAAGAGGATGCTGTCTTGCTACTACAGAATGATCAAGAACAGCCAGCTGATGATGCACCCATCCCATGTTGGACCCAAGACTTGGTGCACTACCTCCAAACAGGCTTGTGCCCCCCAGAAGTGAGCAAAGCAAAAAGGAGATACTTCAGATTACAAGCCATTCCATATGTGCTTGTTGATGGAGTTTTGTTTAAAAAGGACATCAATGGTGTTCTATTAAGATGCATTGGAACAGGTCAAGTTGAGAAGATCCTACACGAGTTCCATGACGGGGAAGCAGGAGGCCACTTTGCTCCACGAGTAACAGCTCTAAAAATCATGAAAGCTGGTTACTATTGGCCTACTGTGTTCAATGATTGCTACTCATGGGTCAAGAAATGCAAGAAATGTGCATTCTTCACAGGGAAAGAAAGGTTAGCAGCGCTGCCCCTTCGTCCAATTTCAGTGGATCAGCCATTCATGCAATGGGGATTGGACTTCATTGGGGTTATCAATCCCAATTCAAGTCAGGGCCACAAGTGGATACTAACAACAATGACTATTTCACCAAGTGGATCAAGCAAAGGCACTCGAAGGAGGCAAATGAATCTAATATCTTAGATTTCTATGAAGGGATAGTCACGAGGTTTGGTGCCCCGCCACTATCATATCGACATATGCATTGGCATTCCTTGGCACAAAGATCACTGAATGGGCTGTCAAGAACTGTGTGTATCTCAGTACTTCATCGAACTATTACCCTCAAGGTAATGGCCAAGCCGAGTCTACGAACAAGAATCTACTAAGAATCATCAGGAGGACTCTTGATGAGAATCAGAGGACTTGGCACTCAAAGCTCAAATCAGCTCTATGGGCTGATCGGATCACACCCAAGAGATCTACAGGAAGCTCTCCATACAAGCTTGTATACGGAAAGAAGCGATTCTACCTATATCACTTGAGTTACCAGCTACTGAACTCATGAAACATTGGAACTAGCCGAGTTTGAACCTATGGAGATCGGTATGCAGAGCTGATGGAATTAGGAGAAACAAGAGAGCACGCAATGCAGACCATAGAAAAGATAAAGCATTGGTCAAAAAGAGTTTTGACAAGAAAGCTAAGGCCGGATATTGCAAACCAGGAGATTTGGTACTCGAAGTGGGATGCGATCGATCGTAAAACCGGAAAGCACTCCAAGTTTGATGCCATCTGGAGTGGCCCGTACATGATCATCGAATGCAAAGGTAGCAATGCTTTCCGACTGGCTAAGTTGGATGGTGAAGAATTGCAGATTCCAGTCAATGGGATCTATCTCAAACGTTGCTACTAGAAAGATAGATTTTCACCCTTGTAAATATTAATTTAGATTTTCCATTCCTCTAAGTGCTTATGCACATTGTACTGCTGTTAGAGTAGTTTTTATTTCCCTAAGTGCTTGTGCACATGTCCTATTGCTTCTAGTATGTGCATGTTCGCAGTTCACCAAGCTCCTGGAAAAGAATTTGCAGCCATGAGAAGACCAGCTCAACAAATGTTCAAATGGCTCAAGGACACAGGTTTTCAAATTCCAGATCAGCTGAGAGGCCATCAAACAGACTCCATGCCCAATGGATTGCTTCAAACAGCTGGTCGTTCCTCATCTAGCAGGCAGATGACCCCGCTGAGTCGCCAAAATTGTTATCCAAAATTCACCCCCAAGGTAATTTTGATAACATGCAAGCAATTATATTGATTCAGGGCGAAAAGTCATGTTTCTAGGGTCCCCTCATATTTGTCTAACTCCCCTGTCCAAGAGGAAGAGAGTAAGTTCTGAGAAAATGCGAAAAAAAAGGCTGCAGAAGGCAAGTAGGTTGATCCAGGAAAAAGTGTGAAAATTGGCTAAGTCCCGCTCAAGGTAGCATTTGGGACAAGTGGGACAAAAGGCGCGGATCGGCCGAAAAGCCTCTAGGCAGTCCAAATTGCATTTGGGACAATCGGGCCAGAAGTACGCGGCGGGCGCGAAAAGCCGATCCGGCAAAGGAGGAGAAAAATTGGCTTAAGTGTTGCTCGGGACGTTTGGGACAAAAAGGCCGAACCGGCCGAATCGGCGAAATGAGCACGAAATAGTCCAAAAGAAAATGGGACAAATGGGACAAAAGTACGTGGCGAGCGCGGAATGCCGGTTCGACAGAGAGAAAAATCGACTAACTGGCTTGAGAGGGACGATGCAGGGCGTTTGGGTCAAATGGGCCAACCGGCCGGTTCGGCCGAAATCAGTCAAGGCAGTCCAAAACAAAGTGGGCCAAGTGGAACAAAAGGACGCGAACCGCCGAACCGGCCGAAATGAGAACTTTTGTCCCAGAACAGTTGGGACAAAAGGGCGCGAACCGGCCGAACCGGGCGAATTTGTCCCAGATGGTCCGAAACAAATGGGACATATGGGTCATGCGAGTACGCGAACCGTAGGTTCGGCCGAAATCGATCAAGACAAAGACTAATCAAATGGGACATCCGGGACAAATGGAGCCGAAGGAGCCAAGGACCAATCAGATCATGACACGTGTCGCAGGAGGAAAAGTCAACGTTTGGTCCGGAAACTTCAAACAGACATAACTTTTGACTCCGAGCTCCGATTTTGATAAAATTGGACTTTCTGGAACGAGCACGACGTCCTCTACGCCACAGAAACTGGATTTCTTATTTTTAATGAGGGTATATATATTTAAATGAAAGAAATATATTCGGCTCCAGTCAGTCAATGCTCTTTCCCGTCAAATGACAGAAAACGCCTGCCAGGCCCAAAATAGCTGCCTGCACTCAGAAGGCCATAACTTTTGCATTTCTCAACGAAATCACGCAAAATTGGTACCGTTGGAATCGTGGTTCCAAGCCCGATGCACAGAAATCAAGAAATTATGGATTTGATCAGAAATTGATTGATTTTTTTAAGGAAACGTGGCCGGGTTCAGAACAGTGTTTTATTTGGTAGCTGGGAGTGCAATTAAGAGGCATGGTCATCATTCTTTCTCTGCTGCAGCACATGGGACAGTATGGGGAGCCTTTTGCAAGTAATGTATACCCATTCCACTCAATTTAATGCCTCTTACAGGTGGTTGAAGGACAGATTTCGGGATTTCCATTTTCCCTTCTCTTTTCCTTCTCTTTTTTCTATAAATTGGAGTGTTGGGCTCATTGTAAAGAAGGGAGTTTTTGGGTAGCAAAGCTCTGCCAAAATTGCTTTGTGAAGCCAATGTGTTGTAGGCCCTTGAATTGGACTCCTTGCATGGTGATCCAGGCCCTTATCTTGTAATAGATCGAATCACATGCATATCGGGAAGCAATAAAATACAAGTTTGTGGATGTATCTTCCCCTGCTGTGTTTTCTTGCATTCTTCTTGCCCTTTTATCTTTCTACAAGAATATTGTGTCTTTTATTATGTTCCTGCAGGGATTCATTAACATTGTGTATGCTTGGAATATTGTTGTGAATGCATTTTGCTAGATTATGGTGAACTGTCATCACCTCTTCTAGTGTGCATTTTGCCTCTGTATTTCACACATTTGGAGATTACTCTCCCACCCTCCTTTTCTGGTGTATCACCGCTTTAGTGTAGGCTTTCATTTTATGCATTCTCTTTCCCTGGTCCCTTGGAAATTTAGATTAGAATAGTTAGCTTATCCTGCATTAGAGTAGATTGTGGCAGGTAGTTTAGGAGCAAGAACCAGCTTTCTCTGGAGGTCTATCTCAAGTAGCAAGTCCCACAACTTGGAGATAGTACCCATGTTATCCAATCACACTGGATGCTTAGAGTGATCAAACTAGAAATCTGATCAACATCCAGGGGTGCTGTGATTCGGTGATAACACATACCAAGATGGGAATGTACAAGAGTTATTCATAAGTGATGGAGGTGTTCCAATTTGAGCATAACACGGAATTTGAATATTTAACATATCTTGAAAAATCCTTGGATTTTCATGATCGATTGGAGAACTTACATGCATCCTCGACAAACTCGAGCATTGCTAGTTATTTTTGCTTTTGGTGTTCTTTATAAACAATGCAGAAGGTCCACCATGTCTAAATCAAGAGAACATGCTCTTTAAATTCTATGAAAGGAGATAATTCTATATGTTCCTGATTTTTTAGGTGACTTCCAATCCATGTTTCCAATAAAAGCTTCACATTCTCAAGCATTGCTTGTCTTTGCTTTATGTGTTCCTTTATGGACAATGCAGAAGGTTCACCATGTCTAAATCAAGAGACCATGCACTGCAAATTCTGTAGTCTTTGGGGAGATAATCCTTAGTTCCATCCCATTTTTCATAACTATAAGAAAATTCAAGTTTTAATGCTTGATAACACTTTCAATGGGCTACTCTTTCCCCTGACAATGTGTTGTGAATCTAAAGTTGGATAGGATGAATTTCTTGCCTCATCTGAAAGGCCATGCAAAAGTGGAAAATATCGTCCATCCTACTATTGGTAAAAACCTGCAAGATAACAATTTATGCAGGATTTTTTTCTTCTTGCTTATTATTTTGATTGGTAAGGTTGCATATGTGGAAATGTAAACTGCGTTAGTTTTACATCCAATGCAGAGTTTGTCCTTTTCTGATCTGATTTTTTGCCATGGCATAAATATGATTGCTTGTAGTGGACTTTTCCATGGTTTTTCCGCCATACCATTCTCTAGTGTATTCGTTGGACTCTTCCTATGTAGTTTTTAAAGTTATGTTTTGTTATCCCGTAAAATTGACAAGGGCAATTTTACTGATAACCATACCAAAAATTTTGTTCCAATCCCTCATCAAGGATCCCTTGCGTTCGGAACGTTGCAAAATCCCTTTTCCAGGAAATCTGGTTTTCCGAACTTAGTCATTTTTGGTCTTTTGGCTGGGCGCATGGAATGACTATGCAACATCAACTTTTGATGCACCCCTTTTAAGCCTTTGGCACATGCTTTCTTGAGTCAACAGGTTTTATGGTGTGCCTCTGTCTGTGAGGCCTCCCCGTGTGCACCGAAGCGCATGCGCCTTCTGCCAACATACCTTTTATTGCGCCATTTTTGGTGCGCCAAGGCGCACATATTCTTCTATTAACACAACTTCAGTGCGCCAAGCGCACATATCTCCGTGTTGGCAAG